>WEKX01005631.1:18112-30752 GCA_013390025.1 Pitta sordida | reverse complement strand
CTGTTGAAGCCTGCCCATCCCTCCAGTCTGTCAAGGTCCCTCTGGAGGGCCTTTCTACCCTCCGGCAGTTCAACATTTGCCCCCAGCTTAGTATCATCTACAAACTTGCTGATGATGAATTGAATTCCCTCGTCCATGTCATCGATAAAGATGTTGAACAGTACTGGGCCCAACACTGACCCCTGTGGGACTCCACTGGTGACTGGCCGCCAGTCTGACGCTGTACCATTCACCACCACCCTCTGAGCTCGCCCTTCCAACCAGTTTGTAACCCAGCATAAAATGTTCCTTTCCAGCCCGTGCTTTACAAGTTTCTCCTGAAGCTTATTGTGTGAAACCATGTCAAAGGCTTTGCTAAGGTCCAAGTACACAACATCCACAGCCTTTTTGTCATCAACCAGTCGAGTCACTGGATCATACCTTAATATTGCCTCTAATTATTTCACTAATGTTCAGTTAGAAGATTATAAAAAATCAGTTTACATTGAAACAAGACAGAAAGTATCTTTAAAGTATAATGGTATGAAATATTTTCTTCACAACATACCATAAAATTCACTCTTGGAAAAAAAGTTCTAGAGACCGCTATGACACTACTATAGGTGCTGATGATTTGACACTTCAGTAATGAATATGTCTTTACTTCGCACAGCAGTAAATTTTAAGTATTCAAGTTCCATTTCATGCTGTACTTTCATGGCATGAATGATATTCTAGATCAGTGAAACTCTGTGTTGTTTAAGGCTAATATTTCTACGTGGATATAATATATCTTGTCAACTCTGAGACAAAATTAATACTACTTTTAAAGGAATCACAGAATTGCCTAACATGGAAAACACTTCCAGAAGTCATTTAGTTCAACATACCCAGTCAAAGCAGGGTTAACCTGGAACAAATGTAGCAAAATAACAGAGCTCAGAGGGTGGTGGTTAATGGTGCTGTGTCCGGTTGGAGGCCAGTCACTAGTGGGGTGCCTCAGGGTTCAGTTTTGGGACCTGTCCTGTTCAATATCTTTATTGATGATCTGGATGAAGGGATGGAGACTATTATTAGCAAGTTTGCGGATGACACCAAGCTGGGGATAAATGTCGATCTGGTGGAAGGTAGGAGGGCTCTGCAGAGGGACCTTGACAGACTGGATAGATGGGCTGAAACGAATTGCACNCAGTGCAATGGGCTGCCCGAGGAGGTGGTGGAGTCACCGTCCCTAGAGGTGTTTAAGAAAAGGTTGGATGATGTACTTGGTGGCATGACCTAGATATTAAGGTAGTGTGTTATAGGTAGGATGGTGTATTGGTAGTAGGATGGCAACAGGTTCGGTAACAGGTTTGGCTAGATTAGGTAATAGGTGATAGGTTGGATTTGATGATCTCTATGGTCTTTTCCAACCTTACTGATTCTGTGATTATGTGATTCTGTGATTCTGTGAAAGTAAGGCTTGTAAGATGGTCTAGGCATTGTTTGTTTACTAAGCACGTACAAAACCAGGATCATAATCTCTGTAACTATATCTATATTAGCAAGATAAGTATGATTAGTGGAGGGGTTGACACATAGCAAGTAGCACTGGTCCACAGCAACCCACACACTAATAATCTACTTCATAGTTACCCCATTGCCTGACATGATTTTTGGCTAACACCTCTGTAGACAAAACTACAAGACAATAACTGCAACTACACCAATGATTAGAAAACAGAAGAGGCGAGGGATTTTTTTCGATAGGAAATAAAGATGAGACAGGCAGCGAGAGAGAATTTGGCTGTATAAACTCAAATTTTATTGTTAAAGTTGCTCTTGAGTTGAGAGATGAACCTTTGGGATTCTCCAATCACCAGAATATGCTCAATCAGCTTGTTATCCAAGTAACAGGAGAATTCCTTTTCCCCATAGCTAAATCTAATATTGTTCTACTTCATTAAAATAATGTGATTAAATGATGCTTGCTGACTCTGTGCATTTACTATGAAGTTTGAATAAGATTAGTACCATTTTCTACTGCAGAAATAGGGTTTGTGTGTATATGTATATGTGTGTGTTATGTATCTTTACTGTCATTTCTTACAAGGTAGTATTTTGCAGAATGGGGGAAAATGGTTGTACCAGCTAATGCTGTTTGGAGACATGATAAATTTATGCTCAGGGCCGTCAAGATTCCCTGTTTCCTCTTGTATAAGGACAGCCTTATCCAGACACAATCCTTTGAATAACGGTACCTTTAGTAGTAAAATTGTTTGCAATAAATACAGGAGAAACACAGGTCTTTTTTACTCATATAATAAATATTTGCTTATTTTCTCAGTGCCAAGATAAGCCTTCCTTCTCCCCCTGTTCTAAATCAGCATTAGAACAACACTGATACAAAATGTTCTAAATTATTAGCAGATACTGTTCAAAATCAGAACTTAAAATAAATGCTTTAACTTATTTTACATCTACACCAGAGAAACTACTCATAAGATTTTATTATCTGCCCATAGCTCATAGAATATAAGATGAGTCTGGCCTCACTAAAGAAAGCTAATGAAACGTAAGCCTTAAATCCTTTATGTCTTTCTAAGTACTTTATTTTTCCTTCTGGAATACTAAGAACACATACTGTCCTGTATCACTCATGACAAATAACACTTCCTTAGATGCAAGATTCAAGGATGGCTCTACAAAAATATGGCTGGACAACCATGTGCCTCCCACATAAAAGGGGTAAAACTAGTATATACCTCAACTTCCTTTTCTGAACATTAACACCTTCCTTCCTCAAAATCAGTAGGCAGAGTAAATAATCATGAACACCAGATGTCCACACTGACTTTGGAAATCAGAAAGGTAAAATTCCATGTGCACATAACAACATATTCTCAGCACTAGCAGAATGAAATAGAGACATCAGACAAGTGAAAACAGATGTTGATAAAATGTCAAGTGCAGCAGATGTGTAGATACACAACAAGGTTTGAAAAGATTAAACTTTGATCCTTGTTAAGCTGTAGGAATTTATGTTAATCACGTAAAAAACATAATCTACATTGGACCAGTTATTTCTTCCTTTACCATAATATACCATTATGTATTTTTCTTGATAGTACTGACTCTGAAATATTGACCAATTGAGCATAAGTGGTGGCAACATCTCTGCTGTGTATGCTTTATGCTGAGTTCCCATAAACCTGTTCTCATGAACAGAGTGTCCAGTATATCCTTTCCTAGTCACATACTTACATTTTCATCCAATGGAAGGAGGAAGCAGCGGAGCAGAGAGAAGAATGCTGTATGATACCCTCTCAGGTCTCATTATATGTAGTCACCACACATCCAGGCACCATGATGCAGATCTATGTTCCACAGTTTTGATGTTGTTCATATTTTTAAAATCTTGCATTTAGAAGGTAAATATTCTTTCTCTTCAGCTTATACAAAACCTTCCAAATATGAATTTAGATAGAAAATCTGCTTTGGTCTTAATTTCAGAGTTATGTCTGAATGTTTCCACATACCTGCTAGAGTATTACTTAAAAAAAGAGTATGTTTCTGATCTGTGTGTCTGTTTAAAAGTATTTGGATCATATTGTGTCGATAGACACAACCTTGGGCATGTGCTACTAAATAAACTAAAGGAAATGCTTTATTTTAGAGGCATTTTGTGATGGTGTCTCCACAGGGAAAAAAAAAGGTCTCAGCTTTCATTTCGGTCCTAGATGCCTACATTCTGTTATCACTTCATATAACATCTTTCTCTTAATTCATCCCCCATGCCTAAGTATTTTTTTAGTAGCTCTGATACAGTGGGGAGCCAAAGTTCCTCAGAGACTTTTAGCATTCCACTGATGACTGGGAGCTGTTAAGCTCAGCTATACATATTTATGGTGTAAAAACTGCCACATGGTTGCCTCTTTGTGGCATAGCTCTTTCATTTGCCCCAACAAGGAGGGCTCTGCAGAGGGACCTTGACATTATAAGCCCCTGTGGAGACCTGGTTTTTTATGATTTCTAAGCCCCTGTGGAGATGAAACCTCAGTTCCCCTATGTCTAGGTTCTCTTCTCTTTCTCAAAGGAACGTTATTTTGTCAACTGCCATATTCTCCTCATACACACTATCTGGAAAAGGTAACCTAATCCACCAGAGGCTCAAAACAAGTGTTCTGGTGTTCTGCCCCTTTACAACCAACTGTTAAACACAGTTGACATGCACAGTAGGAACAGCTAAATGTATTTTTCAAATACTGAATATTGATTTTTTGTTACCTTCAGTGTTAAGAAGCATGTTCATTTCTGCTTTTAGAAATTAATTTCTAAATTTAATTAATTTCTAAAACAAATTAATTTGTATCTGAATGAAATTAGTCCTTACTCTAGGTCACTAAGAACAATAGTGTTATTCAGATCTTTAGATGACTGAAATTTACAGAAAATAGATATTGCCTACCTTATTATGACCTTTGTTAGTCTTTTGTTCCTGATAATAAACACTAAGGGGAAAAAGCAGTGCAATTATACCATTTGATTCATCATCTTTTTGTATTATTTAACAAAATTACTTGTTTTTTAAGAATTTATACTGAATGAAGATGACAGAGAGACTCTTTCTGAGGTCAGTGTGGCACTTTAATATTTCAGGTCTTTATGACCTATAGCTGAATAAAGTTCTAACCTTTAAAATAATTTTTGATAAGTGTTTTCTCTTTTGCAGCAATAACATCTCATAGAATTGTGCTCTGAGCTTGACTTCAAGTTACCCTATACCTTTTAGGGGTTTGAAAGTCATAATAGAATAATTTCATTTTATTACTCAGCTAAGAATATTCTCATTCGTCCCTGTTGATTTGATTTAAACTTGGGTTATACTATCAAGTTTTTCGATCATTTATATAGGGACTTGGATATTTTGCCTTCTGTGTTCAACAAGGAAAGCTGAGCACCTAACTGGGAGATGACAAGTAGACATATTTCTAATAGGCTAATATATTGCATTGTAAGTTTATGTAAATATCTATTTTAGCAAAATTATTCTTGCTTTGTATTGTAAAAGGATTTAATTTAACTAAGAAATAAAATATTTTTAATTTATACCTTGTTGAATATGGGTGTCTCTTTTCCATGTCTATTCAAATAAGATCCAATAGAAGATTAAAAAAAATCCAATTGTATCAAATGTTCCTCTTCACTCCATGTGTGTTTGAAATTTGTGCAGTCAGTACCAATTTATTTGGTAAAGAAAGCTACAGGTATCTTTTAAGAGAGGTCATTAGTTTATCAAAATCATAGCTTATACATTGAGGATCCTACCAATTGTTGTAAAGTGTAGTAATAAGTAGGAAAAGAAAAGAAAAAAAATATTGGTTGTTCCCCTTGTTGTGGAACATACCATCTTTACAATAGACTTCTAGTAGTTGAACAAATGGCTAATAAGTCACATCCTTTTCTGCCCATTTTTTTACTTTCTCTGGTGTTACTACATGCCACCACTCAAGCGGCATCATGACAATGTCCCAGGGCATCTCTCCATTGGGGAAAATAAACTTTCTACTTCTTCATTGAGGGGACATTCCAGGACACGATCGGCAAGAAAGGTCAGTCAGCCATTCCCGTTTTTCCAATGAGGTGGCAGTACACTTTTTCTTTTTTTAAAAATTGACAGTGTCAGAGAATGCATCATTGGATACATTGTATATTCACAGAAAACTAGAAAAACAGACTTTGGAAACCTCCATTAGGGCACCAGAACCCATAACTATGTGAACATCTTTCCTAAGTTAAGGCATTCTGTTTTCAGCATTTATGATAAGTCTAGAGATATGTTGTGATTACATGCACATACTGGTCTGAGTCAGAAGAAATTCAAATCGTGTAAAACAATGAACATGAATATATGTTGTACTCAGGTTGTACAGCAGTAGCATGCTTTCCGAGTGTTGCACTCTGCTCTTCAAATGACACTTAACTGTGACACATCTTGCTTAAAATATCCAATTTTCTTCCACTGAAAATAAGAGTAGCTTTCAGCACAGCACTATAACATATATTAAAGAGATCTAGCACCCACAGTGATGTGTTCTGATGTGAATGTAACAGGCTGTTATTCTTCAGCAGTGAGTTTCCATTGAACATGTATAAACTGTTTAATGTATGTAACTATGTTAAATTTTAAATCACCATTAGAGATAATATAAGGGTCATTTTTGACACAAGAAGTAATACATGAAAATTTTGGAATTCTTATAGCAATGCATGGGGCATTTCAATGTATTATATCTGAGTCTCAAGCAGGATTTAACACAGCAAAACGTAACATAGCAAAATTTACTTTGTTCTCTGGCTTCATAGTCAGAACTACACTTTTATGGCTGCAAATTTTTGGAAACCTCACCACAATAACTTTCAGGTAAAACAGGAAAGTTTGGCAGAGCTGATATAAGAGATACATCTTTGCACAGCAGGGAGTATCAGGCAGCTCTAAAAATAGAGCTACCACTACTAGTTCTGCCTAGAATAACATGCCTGAAAGAAGAACACACATTTACTCAGCTGGCTTTACATGACTCTTATTTATGCAATAAAACAAAAGGAAATTACCTCTTCTAAGGTTTTATTTTTTTATCAGGCACTCATTAAATAGTAATTAGTTCAAAGTGTAAATGTGTATCATGAGTCATTTCTACATATGCAGACTTATCCTTTTTGGAAGAGCAATTGTCTCCCTGAGGTAATGTAGAACATCAGTGTTCTTTGCACTGCTCTAACAACCTTTCAAGTTTCATAAGCTGTTTCAGAAATTGTATAGCCTTTTTTTATCTTAAATCAATGTCAGAGTAATGGTCCTTCCTATCTGGAGTGGCTTGAAGATGAATTTGGCCAGAAGTTACCAGTTGAACACTTAAATTCTGTTTAGGTCAATGAAAACTTCACCATTTCTTTCACAGTGAGACTTTAGTATTCCAGTCTTTCAGGATTTTATTCCTTTTTCAAAGCTCTCTCTCTGACTCTCTTTTTTTTTTTTCCCCAAAAATATCATGGATGTATACCTCTGTGTATGTGCCATCATTCTAATTTTTTTTTCTCCACAAAGACTATCCGGGAAGCCTCACAGACAGTGTATTTAATTTAATTTTTCCCTAGCAAGTCCATAATGGAATTTAATCATGTTTCCTTTAGCCATGACCTTTCTGCTCTCTAGAGGAGTATTCTCCTTCCTTCAATATATTAGAATACTCCCTCATAATATTAAGATGTTAATCTCATTTATGCCCTTTTTTCTAATTATTCCATACCTACAGAGATGACAAGCAATCTTTCTACCAACAGTATTACATAGAGACAAGATTTTTTTCTTAAGAGTAGAAGAAATAGCAGTCAATCAAATATTGTTTTCCTGAGAAATCTTTCTTCTCTTTTATTACAATCCTTTATAACCTTGTGAATGAGAAAAATACTACCATTTGTAAGGGTTGTAATTTAAACAATAATAATAATAATAATAATAATAATAATATACCATGCAGTCTGACACCTCGGACTGCTTTACAATTATTTTTACTTAGGGAATTTATTTTTTCTTAGTTGCTGACTTGCTCTGTGTGAAAAAACATTATTATTATGGGAAACTACAAAACGGGGAAAAATTAGTGTATATATATCTTGGTCCAAGAGCTGAAAGAAAGTGAACTACCTTTCAGTTCATCCCTGACTACATACATGATGGTCTTATGTGATTGTTCTGTCTGATCTTATTTATTTTTATAGATTCGTCACAGATTCTACCACATCTCCAAAAATAAATTAGAAAGAAAACAAATATTTGTACATGTGAGGCTTTTTCAGCCAATGTGTCAGACTGGCAATATGCCTTCTTTGAAAACAGAGTAGAGCTGACACATAATTCTTGCCCTTACCTTTTTTGCTATTGACACTAGAGTCTGAACCCTCCTTGGAGACCTGAAAACAATTTTGGTGTGACAATCTGAGAAGTTACCACTGGTATTTTACAAATACTGTGAGGTCACAGATTTTGAGATATATGGAGCCAAGAAAACCTCTGGAGGGCGTTGTGTTTTATGGGAAAAATGTTTTCATTGATTTTTAAATTAGTGTTTCACAGCAACACAGAACAGATCAGTAGCCATGGAAAACAAAAGACAGATTACAGTAGCACAGTAACACAGCCCAAGATGTGGTTGGGGCTTTTTCCTATTCTTTTACACAAGATTTTCCAGAGTCACAGCAGGAAGATAAGTGCAAAGATGAAGAATGAGAAGCAATACAGTGTAAATATACTAAATAAAAAATATGCCATATTTGTTCTATGTGACACTTAGTATTTCATAAAAGGTCTGAAAGGGTTAAAAATAGTCCTTCATCATGGATCCTAGTTCAGTCTTTAATAACAGAGTGATATGTGCAATAATTTTTTCTGAATTTCTGTAAAGAGAATTTTTAAAACTATTTTGCAAAAGTAAGCACCGAAGTTATGTTCCTGATTACATTTCAAAACATTCTCCATACATCATCAAAGTTTATTTAGTTGGACAGCCAACGCAACATTTTTTTAGGGCAAACACCTCATAAAAACAGCTTATTTTCAAATACATTCATTCTGAGGCTGATGTTTATCAACAAAATAAGTAATTGTATTTGCAGGTATATGTTAATGTTTGGGGAACTAAACTCATATTTTCATAAATTGCTCTTATCAGTTTGGTAGAAACTGAGGTGAAAAAGGTGATGAGTGGTTTGTCCCTTACACCTGTAGATCACCTTACATTGTCACAGAATCACAGAATCACAGAATCAGTAAGGTTGGAAAAGACCATAGAGATCATCAAGTCCAACCTATCACCTATCACCCGTTACCTAATCTAATCTAGTCAAAATCTTGTCATCCATTCTTTTAGGCAAGGACTGTGACTGTGTCATAGCGTGTGTCCATCTCTCAACCTCCTTCTTATAAAGATGCACAAAACTCATTAAAGAACAGATGAGTTTTAAAATTGGTTCATTTTATGAGCTACTTAAAATATCTACAAGAGAATTTTTTCATTAGACAGAACCAGAGCATTAAGGTCCACAGACAAGATTTTGCAAGCCATTTCCTATTATTAGATTGTTGTTATTATTTTTCTGTTAATTTAGTAAAAGCCTTTGGGGTTTGGGGCATTATTTTTACTCCTATGACAGATTTTTCTTGTTGTAGGAAGGATTAAGAGTTGTCACCCAAGACACTAATGTGGTACATCTTCAAAAAATTGGAAGTATTTCATTCTTTAAAAGTTGACTTTCTTATGGTTTATTAATTTTAACATGATACAGTGCCAAAATAGGAACTTCTGTATTTTTCATGTTCAGCATGCATCAAGAAAATTCAAAAATAATAGATGCATTTAGACAATCTATGTATATAACTGTGAAGCATATTTCATAATACAGTCGGGTCTCCTATACCACGGAGCCACGGTCTTATTCGGGTCCTATGAAGCCCTACTTCTACATTGAATGGCAGCTCATTAATACGCAAATTCACCCTACACCCTCAGACGGCTCCCAGGCCCTGTTTCAGCACTGTGTTGCAGTGTTTCAGTTGCCACTGTGGCTGTGCTTGGGGGGAGTGGTGAAGCAACGGAGCTGCGGCAGCTGAGATGGGATAAGCTGCCGAGCCGCCACTGCCGCGGCCGGGACAGGACAAGACAAGCGGCTGAGCCACCACCACGACTGTGCAGGTTGATTTGCATATTCATGCTGCCTAATTGAATATTCATGCATGCCAGGTTGCACATGTGCAGTTGCAAAAGAGGCCTCCTTAATCACTGAAAAAACATGCTGCTAAGATGTGAAGCCGCAATATGGGGGGCACAAAGTGGAAGAGGGATGACTGTACAAAATTACTGACACTAAGTCATACTATTTAACAAGGGAGACTTGAAAACCAAGGATTTGCAAAAGTCATAAAATTTACAATATTTTTCATTATATATTGGAAAACCTTTCTTTACAAGAATTTTTTAATAAAGTTACTCCTTTTCCTGCCTTTACTTGTTTCAGCTCTCTTTTTTTCACTGATAGAAAAAGAAAAAATAACACACAGCTACCAAAGCTTGATGTTTGTAATTGTAATTATTATTAAATATTTAACAGAATTAAAATACATATTACCAAATATTGTTGCGTAGGAGTCTTGATTTTTACATGTAAGTTTTACATGAAAAAGGTCTACCCTCCAAATGAAGAAGAAATAACATGGATGAGACTCATGAATGAAAAATATGAGTGTTTTTCCAATATTTATGAACACATTGCAGCATGCTCTTCCTCCAGATAGAGGGAATTTCAGGAAATCATGTGTTTTCAAGATTAACTACTGAAGCATTAAACCTAAGGGATATGGAATATTTTTACATACTCAGAACCACAATGGTAGTTTCACAGATAAATAAGAAAAGAGAAAGAGAGGTCAAGGGAAATTCTCCAACATATTTGTCAAAACCTGGGAAAAGACTAAATAACTTGGGAATCCTGGCCCATAGCCCAATACCTCAGACCACACAGTAAGTACTTCACTATAATATAATATCTAGCAGAGGTATTTTAATCTACACAACAGGGCTACCTAGAACTAACAGGATATTAATTCTAAAATTGATCCCTATCGGTCTTTTAGACAACTATATATTAATCCTCCTGTAAACCACACGATGTACTATTTTCATCTTAAACTTATTTTTCATCATGCACACATTATTGCCTGTTAAAACAGGGACAGTGGTACATCTGGTATGAGTTTTGGGAGGTGTCTGTTGTTCAGCACTGCTGCTGATAGAGTAGACCTTTCTTTAAATAGTCATCCTTAATTTCCTCAAATGAGAAGAGAGGGGAAAGGTAGTAATGGCAAGTATGGGTGGGTTGTGAGTGCAGCTGGAGGGCAGATGCTGTCTGTGCCAAGTGCTGCCCTGCTCTCAGTATCTCCCAGCTGGGCAGAAGTCAACCCACCCCAACAGCCATGTTGCTTACTGACCCCTCACAGAAAGCCCACTCATCATGGAAAATCATCAATAAAAATCTGTGATGCTAGATTTGAAATGTGATGCTGAAGTGAATAAAATAATTAAATCAGGGGTTCACCTAATGTTCTGCAGATTGTAAGATTATTGTGCACGTTGACTTTTTTTTTTCTCCTACCTAAAGTGAGAGGAAAAATCAAATCCAAATTAATTAAGCACCATGTAAGACTGGCATTGGTAGATACAGTTAAGTTTCATCTTCAACCAAGATTACAGTTCATTTCTCAAATGTAATTGAGAGCCCATATATGAAGGAAATAATTCCCTTCAGTTCAGAAGCAGGATTTACTTAACCTGCAATGAATGAAGGAGTGACACAATGAGTTTAGTTAATATAACAGCTTTATGTTTTTCAGATATTTTTCCACTGAAATTTCCCTCCTGATTCCTGTGTTTGACATTTGAAGGAGTACATTCAGTTGAGTTTTTCAATGAGTCTCTATGGTAACAATAAAAATGTCCAATCAAAAATACTTTTCCTTCTCTGCCTTCTTGCTTGTTCACTCAGCAGAAGATGTAAAGCAGAGAAGTGAGAACCACTGGTCCTTTCAAGCGTAATAGTAGCGTATTATAAAGTAGGAAGGACTAGATTTCAAGACTAGAAATGACCTCATTAGTTAGAGAAAGAACTAAACATCTGTCAAGTAGCAGCTTCAGCATCAAATAACTTCAGTTTCAAAATTAGATCTTTTCTTCTGTATAAAACTGCATAATTGTTATTTTCATTTACATTAAATTAGAGAATTGTTCGTTTAGTTTTTCAGCCAACACTGGGCTCCACTGGAGTACAGCAACAGGCGCAATTTATTTATAGGGTCCTTTTACTGTAAGTATACCACAAAATGCCTTTTTTCTGGCAATGCATTCAGCTATAGCCAGCAAACCCATTTTGCAGTGGTAAAATAAAGATGTTTGTTAATAGATTACAGTATCATAGTATCACAGTATTAGCAAGGTTGGAAGAGACGTTGGAGAACATCAAGTCTGACCTGTAAGCCAAAACCAACCCATTGTCTAAACCATGGCACTAATTGCCTCATCCAGCCTACTCTTAAACACCTCCAGGGATGGCGACTCCACCACATCCCTGGGGAAACCATTCCAATGAGAGATCACTCTCTCTGTGAAAAACCTCTTCCTAACATTCAGTCCAAACCTCTCCTGGTGTAGCTTGAGGCCATGTCCTCTCGTTCTGGTGTCGTCAGCCTGAAAGGAGAGGTCCGCACCCGCCTGGCGGCAACCTCCCCACAGGTAGTTGTAAACAGCTATTAGGTCACCTCTGAGCCTCCTCTTCTCCAGGCTGAACAACCCCAGTTCACGTAGTCACTCCACATAGGGCTTGCCCTCCAGTCCTTTCATCATCCTTGTCGCCCTTCTCTGGATCCTCTCAAGCAGCTCAACATCCTTCTTCAACTGGGGAGACCAGAACTGCACACAGTGCTCAAGATGTGGTCTGACCAGCGCCGAGCACAGGGGAAGGAGAATTTCCCTAGTCCGACTGACCACACTGTTCCTAATACAGGCCAGGATGCCATTGGCCTTCTTGGCCACCTGGGCACACTGCAGGCTCATATTGAGTTTCCTGTCGATCA
>WEKX01005631.1:0-15143 GCA_013390025.1 Pitta sordida | reverse complement strand
GGACTCCGCTGGTGACTGGCCGCCAGTCCGATGTTGCACCATTCACCACCACCCTCTGAGCTCGCCCTTCTAACCAGTTTGTAACCCAGTATAAAATGTTCCTTTCCAGCCCAAGCTTTACAAGTTTCTCCTGAAGCTTATTGTGGGAAACCGTGTCAAAGGCTTTGCTCTTTGCAGCTGTATCCCAACCATTCACACCGTGAGACCAGATTTCCACATGAACTGATCCCCAGGTTTCCCATAACTGATTCTTAGACACCCAGATCCTTAAAATAATCTTGGTGCAACAACTAAATGTGTAACAAAGTAACAACTCAAGCTGGTGCCTCTGAGGAGGGATCCTGAACAAAGGAACTCCGAGGCTTTTATACCCGCCACACTCTTAAGAATGGGAAAGTCTGGAGGTCATTGGCTCCTGCCCTGTCTTCGAGTGTCCAGTCCCTTGGCTCTACCACAGGTCCTTCTGGCCTTTTTTAGGCAAGGAGTTGGCAATTCACAGAATCACAGAATCACAGAAAATTATGAGTTGGAAGGGACCCACAAGGATCATCTAGTCCAACTCACCATCTAATACCCGTACAGCGACCAAGAGCACATCCCAGAGTATAATAACAACCTAGATGCCTCACAGTCTAGCAGGCCACTCTGAGCCGGAGGGGGCCCAGGGTCATCCAGCCCTCACCCCCCAGCTGGACCAGCTAGACCATGTCACTAAGCTCCTCGTCCAGTCTTCTCTTAAACACTTCCAGGGATGGCGACTCCACCACCTCCCTGGGCATTCACAGCCTCTTACCTCGAGGTCTTGGCACCCAGGCCTCAACCTACAGCTGGCACTGCAGCTACACACCAAGCTACCTGCCCTGAATGTATTCCTCAACAATTATCACAGTCAAGGCTGACCAAAAATCTCCAAAGAGTGCGGTTTCATGAAAGAGAGGCTGTAGAAGAATCATTACTGATGATTCTCATTAGCTTTTGGAAATAAATTACATGCAAATTATTATTTCGAATGAAATCATGAGGTGTTTTTTTTTTTTACTGTCTTACTTTATTTACCTCATGAAAAAAAAGTGTAATTCACAATAAGTTCCTTATATAAATGCTTCTCCATGCTGCTTCTCACCATTGAACAACACTGAATGCTTCTCTCCACTGAATATCTCCCTATTCTGATAGAGAGAAGAGTGACGTAAAGACCTTTGCCTTTTCATTCTTCTATTCTGCCTTACTGTTGCATTTTAACCCAGTCAGCAGTTCAGTCCCATACAGCTGCAGTTCATCCTTCCCCAGTGGGATAGGGAAAGAATTAGAAGAGTGAAACTGAGATAACTTGTAAGTTGAGATAAGGATGGTTTAATAGATAAAGCAAAAGCTAGTCACAAGAAAAACAAACCAAGATATTAACTCACTGCTTTGCATGAGAAGGCAGGTGTTCAGCCATCCCCAGGAAAGCCAGGCTCCATCATGTGTTATCTGGGAAGGCAAACACCATAATTCCAAACATCCCTCTGTTTCCTTCTTCTTACACAGCTGTTGTTGCAGAGAACACCATACAGTATGGGATATCCCTTCAATCAGTTGGGGTCAGTTGTCACAGCTTGGTCCACCCCAACGCCTTGTTTGCTGGTAGGGTGGAGTGAAAAGCAGAAACGACCTTAACTGTGCAAAGACTGCTCAGCAACAGCTAAGACATGCCTGTCTTATCAACACTGTTTCTATCACAATTCCAAAACCTAGTCCAATACCAGATACTATGAGGAAAATTAACTATCCCAGCTAAAACCAGCACAATCTTCCCCTCTTATGCCATATCATTTAGGTTATGCCCATATACAACACTATCTAAATTGCAAGCTTCCTGTCCATCTTCTCCCACATAGCCTGCCATTCATGACTACACTACACTGTGGCATATCACAGATTCACAGGTTATTCTGAGTTGGAAGGGACCCACAGGATCATCTAGTCCAACTTCCAAGCGAACACCCACCCAGGGATCAGGCCCACAAGCGTGGAACCATGGGTACCACACTCCATCCATCCAAGCCTCCCACCATCTAGACCATGTCGCTGAGTTCCTGTCATGGGTTAACACACATGGACCTGGTTTTCTTTGTGAATTTTTTTTTCTCCTGAGATGGGGGCGGGGCAGCGGTGCGGCACCTACCTGGTTCTCTGCTGGGGCCAGGGAGGCGTGCAGCCATGTGGGGGTCGGGAGGTGACCCCAAGGATAACATAAGACACCGGCTCCCCTGGAAGACAGATGGAACCAACAACTTGGAGCGTCACCTCATTGGACAGAGAGACACTACTGGGGAAGGGACTGGTGGAGTTTTTAAAACCCACAGCGGGAAGGGGATCTCCCTCTCTTCCTTGCTTCACCCACCAGGAATCTCTGCTGCTTCGACACCTCGCTCCCAAGTTCCTCCCAGCTGATCTCGGGAATATAGGTACCCATCCTTCCCGACGATATCTGGCGGAAGTTGTTACCATTTCTACCCATATTTTGTTGTTGTTGGGACTTTCATTTTTTTAGGGATTGGTGGTTTTGATGAGGTTTGGGGTTGAGGTATTTTCTGTCGTGCGGGGAGTGGGTTTCGTTGTGTTGGGGGAGGAGAAGTCTTGGTTCTTATGTTCCCTACACTTGCACACAAATTATTTTTCCCCGTTTATATTCCCTGTTCCCTTTTTTGTTTTCCCTTGTAAATAAATCCTCTTACACCTCTAACAATCTCTCGTTCAAAGAGCGATAATTAACCCTTTACTGGTCTTAAACCAAGACATTTTTTCATCGAGTCTTCTCTTAAACACCTGCAGAGATGGCGACTCCACCACCTCCCTGGGCAGACCATTCCACTGAGAGATCACTCTCTCTGTGAAAAAACTCTTCCTAACATCCAGTCTAAACCTCCCTTGGCATAGTTTATGGCTGTGTCCTCTTGTTCTGGTGTCATCAGCCTGAGAGAAAAAATTCACACCCACCTGATATCCCTCTGTGATTTCCTGGAATAGTTTGATAGCATTCAGAAAAGCCATTAACAGATTCTGGACACACCATTATGAGCATTCTGATTATCTAAGGATATTCAAGGTACTAAAAGTCACTCCAATAAGTGCCCTACAGAAGAAAGAGAACATGATGGTCTTTTTTTTCTCCACAAATTGGCTGTTGGAGAAGAGGTGAAAAGTATAGATGTTATTTTTTGACAGAAAATGGTTCCAGAAGCACTGAGACAATAACACTGCAGGTAACAAGTATTAGATATGATAAAGCTCTTAATATTCTCAAGAAAAAGCTTTAAAATATTCTTTCTATCTAAACAAAGGAAATAAATATAGCAGCTATACATGGTAACCCATTTTTACATGAATGCAAAAAAAATAGTAGTCCCAAGACCTCTGTTTCAATACCTCTACAACTATTCTGTCCTATGACAGGAAAATAGGAAAGATAATTGTGAGACACTCACAGAATCACAGAATATTCTGAGTTGGAAGGGACCCACAAGGATCATCGAGTCCAACTCTTAACACTGTCTCCCTGGCGGGAATCGAACCCAGGTCTCCCACACACCAGGTAGGGACACTTACCACTGTGCTAAAAGAAAGTTTGGGAATGCATCCATCTTCTTTGTATGATACTGATGACAACTAATCTGAAATTCAATGTCATATAATTTAAAATTTAAAATTTTGTTAGTCATATTGTATAAAATGTGTGTCTGTCATTTTAGAAACTTATCTGAGCAATGAAATACATTTGCTGTTGTAAATGAAGATTAAAGGCAATCATTTTCTGTATAAACAGATTTAAAAAATCAGTCTATGAATCACAATAACTCAAGGTTAAATACACTTTGTAATGCAATAAAATTATCACCCTGTGTTTCATGTTAGTAGAGTACTGTTTCAGTGGTGTCAATAAAGGAGAAATTGAACAAAGACTTACTTTGACAGCTTCTGACAAAAATAGAGACATAGGAAAGTTTAAGAACTTCGTGGGTTATGTTGTTGTTGTTTATAATTTACCAGTGTTCATAGCCTTCCCAAGTCAGTCTGTCTCTTAAATTCTCAGCTTGTGCTTTACATGAGGTCAAGCACCAAGTGGAGGCAGTCATAATCTTCTAAATTAAATGGCTCTCTCCATGAGAGATTCCACTCCTTTAGCAGCATGAGGTTAATATATTACTGAAGCATTACTGCAGTAGACAAGGAAAGTCTGGGTATCAACTGCAACAGCAGAATCCTATGGAAACAGCAATTTCAGCAATAAGCCATTCAGGTCACAAATGAGGTAAGTAAACTCGGAAAATCTTTTCAAGAAAGTATTTACCTCAGTAGTCTCCTGCAGATTCTGAAACTGAGATTAGTGAAATGGTGTATTTTATTGAATCTCTAGAGTGTCATAATTTAATAGTATTTCACAGCTACAGTACATCATCACATTACATTACACTTTTCTGTCACCATACAAACTACAATACCATGAAGTGATAACACAGCGTAATGAGATATACAACAGAGTGTAATATGATATACATGAGAGTCAATGCAGCATATCTCAAAAATTACCTCTTTTAAAGGGAAACCAAAAACATATTTCATATAAATGTACAGGTCAATAATTTTCTCCATTTTTGGGATATATTTAATCACTGTGCATCTTGATACCTCCATAGAGAACTTTAATAATATAGTCAGAAGCAATCATATTTTTCTAAAAAAGCTGAAACCATAAAACTGAAATCAGTTTGTATGCAACATTCTGAAAGGACTTTAGAAGTCTTTGAAAAAAAATGTTTCTACAAAAAGAGAGTTTAAGCAGCCTTATAGGAGCCTCGTGTCTCTGAGAGCTGGTAGAAATGACAATTATCTACATTATATCCATAGAACTGAAAATCAAGTTGGTTGGTGCTCGTTTCTTCCACACATCACACATGCATACTAATATTCTTTTACCTTGGTTATCCCATGAGCATGTTTACAGATAGGTGTCTAATCTTCCCTAATTGCTGTAGACATCTAAGTAATGGAATTTCTGCCTTTGCAAGAGCAAGAGATGGTAAAAAACAATAATAAAACTTCTCAAGGAAAAGCTAATAAAAATAAACTTAGTTGTACATGGGTCCTACTACACATAATGAGTCTTTCTAAAGGAAAAAACATTCAAAAATAACCTAATCAGAGGAATTTTATACTGACATAACATTCTTCATCACTTAAAAGGAAGTCTACATGAGAGTCCAGAAAAACCTCACTTATCAGATCTCCAAGTAGATGGTTAAATTAGTTGATTTTATTGTATCAAAATGAATGATTTGTATTGTCAACTCTTAAAATCTGTAGTAAGATTGCCCAGGTAGCCTAAAGATTTTCTCTCACCTCCCTCTGCATTCATCTGGAGCTGAGTCAGTCTGGAGCATGCCTGCTTTCATTTTACCAAGCTAGGTGTTTTTTACCTTCTGTCAACTGAGAAAAGAAGGTATAATTAGCACAGAGGAGAAAAAACTATGCATTAATCCATTCCACTGTCCTCTTCCACCTTCACACATGTGAAGAGTTTTCCTTGGACTAGATGATCCTATGGGTCCCTTCCAACTCACAATAACCTGTGAACCTTCAGTGTGTTTCATTGGAATCACAGAGTCAACAGTGGGACAGCAGGAAATGGAACTTAGACTCGGGAAACTTTTGTTGTATCTCTATCAAAAATTCATTTAATATCAATATTATCAATATTATAACAAAAATTCATTTAATATCAATATTATAAGTTAGAATATATTTCAGAATAAAATAACATATGTGTGCCCAGGCTTCAACCTCTGTAAAATAAATATTTATTGTTTCTTGTACATAAAAGGTAATATTGTCATAGTATTTTCAAAATTTAAATCAGTCTTTTAGCAGATCCTAAATATATATTTTACTCATTTGAAATCATGACATGATTTTCTACTTCTTAGTGTTTTGCAAAACTTGTGTCAATAGCATTAAATTTGAACAAGATTTTCTGAATCTTGCTGAGAAATAACAATTTAGGATTATTACTATCAAGAGTGAAATATTCTCCTATACATGCTGCTTCACATTACAAAACTTCACAGTTGAACTGGAATTCCTTTATATCAAACTAGTAAAGTTATCCGCCATTTATAATAATCAGTAAAAATCAGGTTTTTTATGGAATGCAAAGCCCCCTGTTCTCAGTCAGCACAACCTCAGAACACTTGATCTATTCCAGAAAATTCAGTGTTTATGAATAGCATTCTTTTCTTTACCAATAATTTTTCAAAAGCCAGAAATTATAATGTTATTTCAAAAATTTGATGTGTAGGAAAAAAAAGTATTTATTTATTTATTTATAGATATTAGTGGAGTGAGTGATTTGGCTAATTTTCTTTTTTCTTTTATAGAATTAAAGTAAATAGGTTATTTAAATATAGTTATTTGCATATTCAGGCATTCCAATTAAAATATGTTGGAATGGACAATTGCAGAAAACAAAATTCATTCAGAGGGTTATGCTACTCAAACCCACTCATGTGATTCAAATTTCATAGCTAGGGGTCCATAATAAGAAAAATGGGTCTTTTAAGACATCATGACTTCAACATCAGATTAGGAAATAAAGAAAAAAAAATTGAAAATACAAATTATTTTAACTAATCTTTTTACCGCAAATTAATCAAACAAAACTGTAGACATATGCAGGATGAAAGCTAAACATACAGTGGAAAAACTAGTGTAGTTTCCATTTTTCGTTAACCACAAGTAATCAACATCTCAGTGTTTAAATGGCTTCCTAAGCACCCTGCACTCCTGTTCTTAGTACATTTCCTTGTATTGAAGGTGGATGAGTTTCAGAGGTGAAACTGAAATGTAGAATCTTAAGTCATGGTTCCTCAGGATTTTTATCCACTGACAGTGAAGCTGCATACAAATTATTTTTGTCAAAATTCACCATCTGAATGCCTAGAAATCAAAACTGAGTAATTCGTTAATATCTTAACTATTTTCAATACAATTAAAGCAACTAGAGTAGACAAATTTACAGCATGTACAAATACTTAATCTTGGAAACCAATATATGAGTATATTACTAATTGATTAACAGAGCTAAGGAGGAGATGGCATTTATAAGTGCATAATTTTGAAATACTACTACCATAGACTAGAAAAGGCCCTCTTTGGAATTCAACATGCTTTGCCTAAGTCATCCCAGTTATCCTGCATGAAAAGGCTATACAATTTTCCCTGTTCTGGGAAGACCTCTAACATGCTTGTGAAACAGAAAAAGCTTTCTTCAGCTTTAGCTGTCCTTTATATCTCACACAGGATTAATCCTCAGAGACGAGCGTGGCCAAAGGCATTAGTTTGAAAGCATAGTTATTACTTTGGCAGGTTGTTAAACACTTTTATTTGGAATCTAACATTGTCTTTGTTGTTACAAGGAAAACTGTTCAGCATTCTTGTAGTATTTGTTCCTTTCCAATTTCCTGCCATATTGCCCTTTTGTAAGTACTTCAAAGGCTAGTCTGTGCTAAAAAAGGCCATTTTATGTTGGCAGTATGATCTTTCTGCCTAGAGTCACAATAAGAAGGGGATTGAGATACGCTGCAAAATTCTAACAGTGATTCCTGGTTTTATTCTTCTCTATACTCATGTGGTTGGGAGGGTTTTGCTCTACAGATTTGTCTCCTTTGGAAGACCTTCCCCAAGACAACCAGACAGGTATATGGTAGAGCTAAGATACGGGAAGAGGAAAAAAGATGAAGGATGAGACTCTGTGATAGCATAACTGAATTATGTATTAAAGCATATCTTTTCTTCTATAGTGGAAAAATTTCCACTGAAACTTTTAGAGCTGTGTATTTTCCAATTTATTTCTTTTCGTATGATACTTTTGAACATTGGACACTTGCAGGGATGGGGCAGCCACAGCTTCTCTGGGAAACCTGTGCCAGGGCCTCATCACCCTCACAGGGAAGAATTTCTTCCTAATATCTAATCTAAACCTACTCTCAGTTTAAAGCCATTGCCCATTGTCCTGGAAATTAGCCACTAACGGTTAGTGATCTTTCTGGTTTATATTTTGTGTCTGCGTATATTTGTATATTTTCTCTGTATTGTATCCATGAAGAACTAATAAGGGAGCTATTGGAAGCTTTTATACTCCCAGAAGAGATTGCAGTGGTCCATGTTAAGGGACACCAGTGGGGTATGTCTTTTGAAATAAGGGGAAATCATCTGGCTGACACTGCTGCTAAAAGGCTGCAGAGGAAGAAGGAGAAACAAAAGTGTCATTACAGAAAAGCATTTAAGGGAACAGGGAGTGCTAGCTCAGGCAGCTCCCCATGACTTTCAGATACACAAATTCAAGGCTAAGGATTGGGTACTGATAAAAGCATGGAAGGGCTTGGATGGATAGAGCGTGGTACCCATAGTTCCACGCTTGTGGGCCTGATCCCAGGGTGGGCGTCCGCTTGGGAGTTGGACTAGATGATCCTTGTGGACCCCTTCCAACTCAGAATAACCTGTGAACCTGTGACACATCTTGAATACTATGTCCAGTTCTGGGCTCCCTAGTTTAAGAAGAATTTCCAGAGAAGGGCAACAAGGATGGTGAAAAGGTTGGAGAATAAGCCCTATGGGGAGCCACTGCAGGAGATGAGATTGTTCATCCTGGAGAAGAGGAGGCTCAGAGGTGACCTCATTGCTGTTTACAACTACCTGAAGGGAGGTTGCAGTCAGGTGGGAATAAATTTCTTCTGTCAGGCAGACAGCACCAGAATAAGAGGACATGGTCTTAAGCTATGCCAAGGAAGGTTTGGACTGGATGTTAGGAAGAATTTTTTCATGAGAGTGACTCCTCAGTGGAATAGTCTGTCCAGAAAGTTGATGGAGTCACTTCCCCTAGAGGTTTTTAAGAAAAGATGGATGAGGATGTGATGTGATGTGATCTAGACAATGGGGTGATGGGATAGGAATTTAGGTTATATAAAAATAAATAAAAAATAAAATTTAAAAAAATTATGATAACATCACCCTGACCTTAGCTCAGATAAAACATGGTGCTCATGGCCTCAGGTTTGTGGGTTCAATCCCTGGGTGGGCATTCACTTAGGAGTTAGACTCAATGATCCTTGTGGGTCCCTTCCAACTTGGAATATTCTGTGACTCTGTGATTAATTTAATATTTTTGTTCAGACTTATAGCACCATGTTAACAGAGTAAGAAGTTATTAATATCTTTTATTTATAAGAAGTGGTATAATTGCCTCTACTGTGGGTTTTCGAATCCTGGAATATAATATTAAATCAACATGAACAATCAAAATGCAATCAACTTAATTATTCCTTAGTCTGCAAAAAGGTTTTTCAATCCATTCAGTGCAGAATGTCTCAACCTCTATTTTTAAATTTATATAGTTGCATTAATTTCTCTTTACTGTACTCCCTTGCATGCATGTCAAAAAAACCCTCCTGAGAGTGTATACATAAATCTTAATTTATAAACTGTTATTTATTTCCAGAACTTACATAAGAAACATATTCTTTTGTAAGCTGCAGAGTTTTTTATCAGGATGATTGACAGCAGAGTTGAAAAGAGTGGGCCTATATTTGTTTGCATGTCCACAGCTGAAGTAATGGCATAGAGCACTAAACCAACATCTCTTAAGAGACCAAATAAATTTTCTTTCAGGATTAATGGTCCACAGCTAGTATGAAGAAGATTAAAACTAGAAGCAAAGAGACAAGACAGTCCAAGGCTGCCCCTTAGTTCATTTCTGTGGAATCTATTAGTGAGAAAAGCCAAGAAGTCAAGCATTTCATCAAACAGTTCTACATGAAATTGGTTACTGAATGTAATCAGACATTATGGTCAAATACATCTGCTGCACACTCAGGCAGCAGATAGAGTGATTTCACACTGCATACAAATCACTGGGATTCTGTGCATTGGTACCAATTGAAAGGCTGGTAGCCATAAGGTTGCCAGTTACAGAATGTCACTTCTTCATTTACATCACATTGGTATTCAGACAGCTGCAAGAAACCCCAAGAGTGAATTTATTGCTGCAAGAAAGTCAATATTTTACAATAACTGTAGAAATTCTGAAGCACTAATTTAAAAGACTACTTTGAGCAAACCATTTACTACTTTATGCACAAGTATATTGCTGGTCGTTGCCACAGATATCCAAATACACAGCAGTTCTATGAAGACCTTAATTTTAAACACTTGGTCTTTTACAAAGTAAACTGCCAATGTTTGGTTTATTTAGTAAAACTGAGTTATTAGAGACCTCCTTGACTTTTCTAGAACAATTATTTACTGTACATGGTTCATTTGTCTCTCTCTTTTTCATTTTCTTGAAACAACATTTCATTAGGGTTTTTGCCCTGAAATGTGCTGCCAAGCAGTCAAATCAAACCATCCTACTTTCTCTGGAAAGATCAGTCTTGAAAAAAACTACACTTCTGAAAAATAAAAGCCAGTTGAGCCAACAAAATTAAAAGAAAATGAGGCTCAGATTTTTTTCCAGTTTCTTTGTAGTACATAAAATATCAACTGAACTTAAGCTTCAGTGTCCATTTGATACTTTCTATGTATCAAAACAAAGAAATGCTACTATACACAAACACATAGATTAAATAAATACTTTTTAAATCTTATCTTTGGAAAGCCCTAGACATGGCAACTATGCAGCTGATTGGTAGTCAGCATTCCTATAACTTAACTCAAACATTACTCAATTACATGACTACAGTAATTTACCTACATTGAGTTCTCCTTTTTTATATAATTTATCTTTCATGCTATGGATAGACTGAGTCTTCTACTTATCCTTTGTATACTTCTCAATCTGATTTACTTTTTATAAATTGTTGACAATAAACAATATTTGTTTAAAAAGAAGTCTTCATCAATGACACAAACCTATCCAGCAAAACTTGATTTTTATCCCATAGACATATATTTCCCACCTGACACTCTTCTTTTGTCTTCATCTCAAGGTACATTTCAATAGATACTTCTGCAGCTGCAATATAGAAAAGGAAAAACACAGAACTAAGCCTTGTTTTCATTAAAGTTCTGCAATTTCTGAGAGGGTATATTCATTTTGAACAGAGAAGGAAGCATTTCTCTGCAACTAATTATGGTAGCTCACAAGTCTGATTATGTCAGCGCTGTCTCCCAGAAAAGACCAACTGATATAATTGATCTCGTAACATTTAAAGGCCCCTCACTTCAAGTGTATTTTATTGTTGCCTGGCTACAATTATGCTGACCAGAAGTGAGGCCAGCACTGGGGTTCAGAACTCAGAGAAATATCCGTTCAGCATGTAACCACTTCACTCCTAAAGGGAGAAATTGCATGGGAAATTAATTTTCAGGATCACATTAAGTTAGACTGAAGAAACTATTGTGGAATTCACTTGTATAAAATTGCTGTAGCTGCTGGAAAGATGAGAGTCTGTAATGATATTTATTAAACAAAATTAATTACACTTGGAAGCCATGGAAACCAGCAAACTAAAATTGGGTAGATGCACTAGGATGTACAAGAGACCACCGAGAGCTTTTAAGACAATCAAAGAACTTCCAGTACAAGAGTAGATAAATTCCTGAGCATTTTTTATCCACATTCTATCTTATAGAAGACAACAAAATAAAATTAACGCAGAAAATACTAGAATAAATAATCAAGGAAATGAACCTCCAACCCTACTATAAAGTAAGATTTTCATCCGTTGAATATTAACCTTAGTTAAACTTTCATTCTTCCTTATGATTCTAAGACAAAGTCATTACCTAGCTAAATTATAATATAGAAAAAAAAATATCCTTGCTGGAAAAAAAATTTGTGAAAAATGTATAGATATACAGATGTACTTCATAAAGGTGTTAACCATGTAAGTAAAGCAGAAGATATTTGACAAAAATAAAATAGAAAAGATAAAAAAGATAGCAGATTAAAAAAAGATCTTAAAACACATGGCTCTTAATGGCAGAGAGTTTATTTTTTTTCCTATAGAATGGTACCACACTCTAAGTCTTCCAAAATGTCACATCTCTGTTTAGCTTTATAATATCAGTTCAATTGATTAGTTGAACTACTTACACTGTACAGCCCAAGTGAGAGAGTTAGAAGATGGAAGAGACACAAAAGAGGTCAATTTATGTTTTCTAAAAAGCCAATAGAGACCACTAGTTTTGAAACACAGCAAAATACTTTTATTTTGAATTTTGCTTAAATAATTCCTTAAAAAAAACGTTGGACAACTATAGTTACTATAAAAGTAATAGAACACACCTCAAAGCTGTTGTACTATGCAAAAGAAAGAAATGAAAAATGCATTCACACAGCTTTTTTTTTAAAGTAAATTGTTCAGAATATCTTAACTTGGAAATGCGATCTCAATTCTTTCACAGAGCATTTTCTATTGCTTTATAGGCAATAGAGCACTCACTACCCTCAAACTACTGTTTCATTAGTCATACTATCTGTAGGGATAATAGTGATATGTACTTTGCCTTAAAAATACATGTTTAAATACAACTTCATGCACTCATATGGCTAAAGAAAATAGGGATTTTCCAGATTTAAAAAGCAATTAGTCTCTCAGATTTACTCTGTAGCATAAAAGTAAAAAAGCTAATGTTACTTGCAGCAGGAGCACTTACTTAAAATGCGATCTTACTGTGTTTCATTGAAGTCATATTACATTATAAGATACAAATACAGTGAGAGTTAATCAAGCATACCTAGTGTCTAATGCAGCTGACAGCTCTCTAAGATAATACAAGTAGTTCATTTTGCACATTAGTGGGAACATCATAAGGTTGAAAATGTCCTTTAATACTCAACTTCCATAAATAGGCCATCTGTTTTCCATTAGATCAATATGAATAAGTACTGAAATAAAGCCAGACTCTTGCATTTGTTAGCAGGAACATCCTTTATTATCCCTCAAATTACAGTTGGCCCTCTTGCATTTTGCAGTCCTCCCCAAACTGCAGCTTCAAATCTTACCTACATAATGTTTTAGCAATGAAGGAGGCCCATTTTCCCAACTGCACATGAGCGACCTGCCACGGCGGCAGCGGTGGTGATGGCACGGGGCGCGGTGGTGGCGCAAGAGGCAGCAGCAGCGGCTTGTGCAGTGGCAGCAGCAGTGGCTCATGCAGCGGCAGCATGCATGACATCAGCGGTGAGGGCGGGGGTGGTGGTGCGGGCAGCGGCAGCAGCACTGGCGGCGCAGCCACCATTTAACGTGGAAGTACGGCTTTGCAGACCCTGATTAAGACTACGGGTGCGTGATATAGGAGACCCAACTGAAGTTAGTTAGTTCACTTTTAAAAATTCAGAGCCACATTTCTGTGGAATATTCCTTGTTCTGGAATACCTGCATTGTGCAGCATATCCATATATTACTGCACTGTAAAAACTTCTAAACTGATGCAAAAATTAATGTATATGTGACCATGCTGGTAGGGAGGAGAGCAGCACCCTTAGTTGAGATACTTGGTGGGGAAAAAAAGAAACAAAAAGGACACTCTGAATGACCTGATCACGCTTCTCTCAAGTGCTCAGCTCCAGGATTTTCTCCTCACTCCTAAAAGTCTTTTTTCCTATTTGGGCATGCAAGAATTGTGAATATATTTATTTTGCCTTCCAAGTTTTTCACAAGATCACAACATCAAGGTGATATCTTTCAGAAGAGACTTGAGTCCTGGTCCAGAACTTGTAATCAGAATTGGATGGATGTACTTTCACTCTACAGAGATGACTGGCCCCAGTGGTGCCACAGATTCACAGTAGTATATCTCCTTGGTTCATGACAGTGACTCTTGTCTCTAGGAATAATGTTCTGAAGAAATCTGTTTATATTATCAGGTGTCTTCTTGCACCCAGAAAACACAGGCAGTTTTAAGGACAATAAAAACACAATGTTTTGTTTAAGCAATACTTTGTTGTAGTCTCTACGTCAAGTAATTTTTAAAAGCTATCTTCTTTTAATTGGCACAGGATCTGAGAGTGATTATTTTCATTATAGTGGTGGGAGGATTTTGGTCTGGATATATCATAAAATTAATTTTCAATCAGAAAAAAATTAAAATGGTAGAATACTTTCTAGAATTAGTGAGGAACTCATTATATAAAGGATACACGTCACTAATGATTTTCATTCGATATGGCTCTCAATAAATAAAGCCATTACTTTAATCAAGTAAGGGAGTTATGATTATTTTCCATTTATTCCCTTAAACTTTATATCTCTAAGGAATTCGGGAGGTCCACTTCAGAATTATTTCCTGTAAAGTCTGGATCCCTGCAAAAGAGGTGGAGAAACTGAAATATATTTCTCAAACACATAAATGTACATATATATGTGTAAACATATATGTATATATGTATATAGGGCCACAAATCGTAAGTCTGAAAGGTAAGATTCAAGACAGAAAAGATGACATATGAATGTTATGAAAGGAAGAAGTAAAAAGTTAAGGTCTCCTCATTATAAGTGATGTGGTCTCCATGAGCATAGTCCTTTTTCCCTAGAGGAAAATCCCCATGAAGTAAGGCAAAAAGTAACTAATCATGTAACTTGTTGCGGTCAAAAACCACCAATATGTCCTCCAATATCCTTTTCCACTAGCCATGATGCAAAGGCTTAATCTGATTCATTCACCAGAACAAGAGGACATAGCCTTAAACTACACCAGGGGAGGTTTAGACTGGATGTTAGGAAGAGGTTTTTCACAGAGAGAGCAATCTCTCATTGGAATGTTCTGCCCAGGGAGGTGGTGGAGTTGCCATCCCTGGAGGTGTTTAAGAGAAGACTCGATGAGGAGCTCAGTGACATGGTCTAGATGGTGGGAGGCTTGGATGGATGGAGCGTGATACCCGTGGTTCCACACTTGCGGGCCTGACCCCTGGGGGGGAATTTGCTTGGGAGTTGGACTAGATGATCCTGTGGGTCCCTTCCAACTCAGAATAACCTGTGAACCTGTGATCTTTCCAGACTGGCATCTACCTATGTGACAATGATGGCTGATTTTTGTCACTCCCTGCTCTCAAGTTTGCAGCTTTTTCAGAGTGCTGCAATGGTAGCAGACCTCAAGGATCAGGT
>WEKX01005630.1:106700-127389 GCA_013390025.1 Pitta sordida | reverse complement strand
CTCCAGTCATGGGACTCATCCCACCATATTTTCGTGATGACAATTATGTCATACTTCTCCTGACACACCAAAGCTTCCAGCTCTTCCTGCTTATTACCCATACTTCTCATGTTAAAATATAAACACTTGAGTTGGTTTATAATATTCAGTTTTGGCATGGCTCCACCACCTACCTTATCACTCTGAGGGACTTGGTATCCCTCCCCATCCCCCTTCAAATCTAGTTTAAAGCCCTCTTTATGAGTCCTGCCAACTTATAAGCTAATAACCTCTTCCCCTTATTAGTTGGATGTAACCCACCTGAGTCTAGCAGACCATGCTCAGCAAGTGTCACTCCGAAGTTCCTGCGTTGACACCATCCCCTGAGCCATTGTTACAATGTGAATGAACAGCAAATACAGGATGAAAAACAGAGTATGAGGAAGGCATATGCCCTATCATAATCAAAGTATTTCTAAAAGAAAAAAAATTCTATTAAAAAAAGTGACAAAAAATGATAAAAACACCCTTTTCACCCTTCGTGGGTGAACCCCAGAATCTTCTCAGTGATTAAAAAATTTGTAAGTCTTTTTATCCCTGTGTATGCAGTTAGCAGTGATCACTTATAGTTTTTGAATCAGTGAAAGTCTACTGTAGCTACTTGAGTGCTTGTTTGCTTGTTATTGTGTCCCAAGTTAGTCCTCACATTCCTAAGCTGAAGAATGTTAAGCAACATCCTGATTAAGTCAAGATGTAAATAAGAACATTTATTCGTACCAGATAGAACAAACGGTGTAATAACAAATTTTATAAATACACAGATTAATGAAGAAAAGAAAAATATCACATCTAATTTGATCATGTCAAGATTCTCTCATAAAAATATCTCTCTCCTTCTTCTCACACACTTGATTTTTCACCGGGTTCTTACAAGATGGCAGTCACAATTTCATGCCCCAGGCTACATTTCCATTTAGAGACTAAGTAAACACACCCATCCATGAAAAAAAATGTCCTTTCTCTCACAGAACACATTTCAAGACTTGTTCCTCAGGGACTGCCCTCAGATGTTCATCTTGGATGAGCTCGCTAATATATTCAGCCTGTTCTTTAAGTTCTGGGGAGTTCAGGCAATTTCAGTGTCTTAGCCCAGAGTTAATTTTATCCAGTTTCATCCAGAAATTCCTCTGGCTGCACTTCTAAATTAAAATAAGTATTGGTCTTCTTCAGATATACAAATGGCACTCTGTAGGCTTGGCAAGATCTTCTGTGATTTGCTAAACAATTGACTCAACAGAGGTTAAAACTTCCTGACAGAGTTCTGAGTGTATCTCCTGTTCCATGACTTCAGTTAAGGTAAATTAAGGACTTCAGCTATCTGAGGCCAAGATGAGCTCCATCAATGAAGAGTGCCGGTAGGTGAGCTAGAAACAAAAATCTTAATCTCCTTTTTTCCTAGGAACTGTGTTTAGTCAGTGGCTTTCTGGCTTTGTTCTGTTCTGCAACACAGCTGTGGCAGCTACATCTGAATCTGGCACTCTACCTCCCAGACCTGAATATAACTTTCTGGTGTAACCTTTACTCATCGCAGTAAATCTGCTGAATTATTACTAGTCTGATGTTGGTGCTGATACCGGTTTCCGGACCTGATTCTGATCCTGATTTCCCATGTTCAACATGCTGACACCTTGCAGGTGAGTCACTACTCCAGCTGTCTTGCTGCTATCATTTTTCTCAGGTTCCCTCTCTTTGGCTTGCAGCCTTTCCTTGGGAGTTCCTGCTGTGCCACTTCCTTCAGTGACTCAATGCCATGTTTTGCTGTGAATTGCGTTTAAACGTCTTAGTCCATAGGAATCTGTGAAATATTACCTTTGACAGAATCTGCAGAAGCAAGTAGTTAAACACTACTTCTTACCTAAGACTTTTACTTTCTCTCTTCATGGATTCAGTGTGTTTGAAATGACTGGTTATTGTGGTTTGACTCTGGTTGGATGCCAGAGATTTTTGCTGCAACAGCAATGAGGACTTTTAGAAATCTTCACTGTCACAGGCAAGAACAGGCTCCAAGATGGGGAATGTAACAGATTTCTTTCTAACAAGATCAGAGCTTAACGTGAGAGGTATCATCTTAAAGGCAACCTTCTTCCCCCATCCCTCCTTGTCTTACAAGAGATACCACATTCCCTTTTTCACTCCAGGAGACAAAGGGGGAACAAGACTAGGAGAGAGCCAGGCAGTTGGTGTTTTTATGCTGCTGCTCAGGATAGGAAGCCATTTCCCTGCTTTCATGGGGTCCCCTTCCCTCCTCCCACGGGAGAAAGTCTTTCATGACCATCCCAAGGGCAACAGCTCTTCCTTACTCTGCTACCCAAGGGTCACTCCACAGGGTGCAGTTCTTTGAGCACTGGCTTCATTTCTTCACTCATGGGCCCCATCCCAGAGCGTACAGATCCTACCAGGTACAGTTCTGCTACACAGTGTGGACTCCTCTTCCATGGCCTACATGTCTTTCCTGGGACATGGCTCCAATGTGGGCTCCAATATGACTGTGGCCTTTCTCCAGCATTCTCCAGCTCCAGCATGGGCTCCTCTCTCCACGGGCCACAAGTGGATCTCTGCATCCCTGTGTTCTCTCCGTTCCATGGGCTGCAGGGGGGCAGCCTGCTTCACCATGCTCCATTCCACAAGCTGCATGGTCCATTCCACGAACACCTCCTCCCCCTTCTTCGGTCCTGGCCTTGGTGCCTGCATTGCTGTTACAACTTCTCACAGCTCCTCTCAAGCCATCTTCTTGCTGTTACTCTTTTTTGGGTTTTTTTGCCTTTCTTGAATATGTTATCACACAGGCGCCTCTATCTATCCTGATTGGCCTGGCCTTGGCCGGCAGTGGGCCCAGCCAGGAGCTGGTTGGCATTACTCTGCTAGCTAGGAGGGAAGCTTTCAGCAACTTCTCGAAGAAAAGCCTCCTCCATAGCACCTCCCCAAATCCCTGCTGCCAGGAAAAAGAGCCACAGCAAACCCAGCGTTACTGTCTCTAGAAAGCAAATGTCGAGCAAATACATAAAGAAGTATGTTCTGTACTTTTTTGTATGAGGATATGAACTATTCATTGTTGTACAGCAACTGGTAATAAGTTTATCCCATCTTACCATATCTGAATATTTTGAACAGGCATAAGAGAGATGTTACAGGCCATGTTCACAAAAACATGTTAGTCTAGATTTGCATCTAACCTCAAAGATGTACATAATGCTATTCATGTTAGCCTGAGGACAGCATAGCACAAGAGAAGAGGGAAGTACAATGACACAGTGGGGAATAGCATAGATTACAGTAGCAAATGAGGGATGAATTTTTTTAAATTATGGAATAAGCAAAATACATAAAAATAAGAATAAGATTAAGTCAAACGAGAAAAAAAGCCATTTTCATGAAGGAAAATGATATTAACCCAGAAAAGCTCAATAATAATTACTACTAATATATGGAAGTGCTGCAAGGGGACAGTTTAATAATTTATCATTACAGTTCAACTTTTTGGTCTTCTCTTCAGTGAGAGATAATGTGTTTCATCAAGTTCAAAAATGAAGGATATGGTTGTAATTTCAGATCTTATATAAAGTCTTCTAGTGAAGTCTCTTTCTAATTACACCATTTATAAAATAGAAAAAGAAAACTCTTAAAATAACTCTGCTTTTGGCTATTTGCACACACTTAAGAGACAGTAAAGTGAAATTTTAAAAATACATGTACATAAAACCATTAAATATGATGAGATGGTATTATATCTTAGCTTAGAATAGCTACACCGTATTTCCTAACAATTGCTGCAGAAAAATCTGCGTTTTCCCGCATTTTGTTCCTTCTATCATTATAACAATAATTCCCAAAATTGCTCTGTCCTACTTTTTCCCCAAGGCAACTTTACAGAGGTGAGGCCAAGATCAGTGCTTCTATTCCAGCTCTGCTATGTATCCTTAAATACATGCCTATAAATGAGTGAAGAGATCTACTTATTCATGGACCATATCACAGAATCACAGAATCACAGAATACTATGAGTTGGAAGACACCCACAAGGATCATCTAGCCCAACTCACCAGCTAACACCCGTACAGAGACCGAACGCACACCCCAGAGTGGTGAACATAAACCTAGTTCCCTCACAGGCTCACAGGCCACTCCAAGTCAGAAGGGACCCACAGGACCATCCAGCCCAACGTCCCCCCAGCTACATATCCATGTTTCTTACTCAGAATGCAAACAAAGTCACTGATAAATCAGGTAACCACTGATTTTCTACCTTGACTTCTATCCAATGACTAGGGTTTTATGCTGCAGACCACTTTGTGGATTCTTAGACATATCTATTAGCACTTCAGGGAGGAATTCTTTTTGTTTTCAGTAGTTCTTCTTCAAATTTAATGTACGCTAAAGAGATTTGGAGGCCTCAACTGTACAATCACCTAAATATTCTACTTACAAGAAAACAAGAATTTATGTTTCAGCAATCCCTACTTCAATGACTTTCTGATGGAAATTGAGGTTCAGGATTCTTAAGGAAATGTGAATTTTAAGGAATCATAGAGAATCACAGAATATTCTCAGATAGAAGAGACCCACAAGGATCATCAAGTCCAACTCTTAACCGGTGCCACTGCCTCCCTGGCAGGAATCGAACCCCTGGTCTCCTGCATGAAAGGCAGGGATACTCACCACTGTACTAAAGTGGAATTTTTTCTTTTTCTTCAATTAAGTTGAGCACGAAGGACTTTTCCATGCATATGAATCTTGGGTTTGGGGTTTTTTCAACTTAAATTCTGATTTATCAATCTCCCATGCTCAGGAAAGGAAAATAAATTACTAGAGATAGTTTACGTTAGAGATCCCTAGAGGATTCTCCTACCAAAGAGAAGCTCCTCATGGACATGACATTAGAACTGCCTATCTTTGTGCAACATATCTGTCACTTTTAATATCTGGGTATCACAAAAGCACATAATGCTAGTCATATATTTTACTGAAAACATTTGCATACTGTGTGCATCACCAGGTTTTCTGGCATGCATTCAGGACATTGTAATTCTTTTCCTGACTGATTACAACTCTCTCTACCTTTGCTGCTGAATTAGGGAGAGCCTCATTACTGCCTTAGGCCATCTCAGTATCCTCAAATCTTTGCAGACAATTAAAGAGTAAACAGCCTGGATATTTCCACACAACATAGGACGGAAGCTGAAAGTAAATGTGCTCCAAACACCTTCCTCTCTTAAGTAGCATGCAGTACCCTTTAAAGTATAATTCAAACTGACTAATTCCTTTTGTCTTCCAAATGATGTAGAAGAATGATGGAAAAAAGATGTGTATAGTCTTAGTATAAGGATCAGGACGTAAACTCTATCTGGGGTTTTTTCCATATGGTTCTTCAAAACAGAACTTAAATATGAAAAAACGTGAAATAGTAGAAATAGCTCTTTGAAGATTACTTTTATATAAGCCTCAAAAATATAGAATGGAAGATAAATAAAAATAACTCACTGCAACACAGTATAAAATATGACACTTCAAAACAGTAGGTTCTTTTATCTCCAGGGAGATAAACATAACAGTTGAAAACTACATTAGGGATATTTTATGGTATAGTCTTAACATCTAGGATGGCTGTTTGCCATCAGCTTCTGACTTAGACAAGCAACTTACAGCAAGAAAACTCATACTTATGTGGCAGCACTTTAAGCATGTTCTTCTTCAATATTTTAGCTTGCAATGAGAGTTTTCTTCAAGATTTTAAAAAAGTCAGACAATTTTAAAACTTTTGAGCAGAAAACAGTATTGATGTATAAGGGTTTTTTTCAATTTAGAGTAGCTTCTTATTTCCTATATACTTCTTCTTGTCTATCAGGTCCTACCTTTTAGGTTTTGAACATGTAGATGAATTCCAAACAAGATAGTGTATGTGCATTGAGGCAAGGACCAAGCCGCAGCCATGGAAGTCACATGACAAAGGCTGGCAATCAAAAGGCCAGACTGGTAACCTACCGACTCCATGCCCCCGAGAGCTTCTGACTGACCTGGAAGGCACTGAGTGGACAGTGAACCGGATGTCCCACTGTCGTGGTTTGACCCTGGCTGGATGCCAGAGATTCACCCACAACCTCTCCTGGANGCTTGATCTCCATCTTCAGTCCCGGCTTAGATGGATTCTGCATAACTGGTCCCTCTCTCTCCATTCCATAGGCTTACACCATGACCTGTCCGCTACATGAGCAGCAGCAGGATGCCTGGAAAAACATTCCTACCCCTTCTCTAGTAGGCCTGGGGGAGGGCCTTCATAGTTTCCAGCTTCTTACACATGTCCTGACCCAGCACTCTACATTTTACTACTAAGTTTTTTTTCTTCTCTCCCAAATATGATTATTCACAGAGGCAGCCCTATCTCTATAACCTTGAACGCCATGGCAGTGACTAAGGCCCAGGCAAGAGCTGAGCTGTTAACCCCCTCACTGCCAGAGCAGCAAAAAAACCCTAAATCAGGGACCCCCACCTGACCACACTGGCCAAACCACACAAATGTGCGAGCATGAGGCTCTATGTTTTCTCTTCTATGGCCACTACTCCACGAAACATCAGACTCTTAGTAGTATCTTTCTTATGCTTATCTCTTTTTTTACTCCTTCCTTCTCTCTTTTCCTTTGCCTATTATTGATTTTTTCTCTTTATCTTCTTTCTTTCTTTAGTCTTTCTTAATCTCTTTTGAATGACTTAAAATCGATGGTTTAGACATGACTAAATTGTGAGAGTTGCTTTCTGCTGGGTGCTTTTGTTCAATGCTTCTGCCTTGGTTGTCTTTTATCCCTTTAAAACTTTTGCCAAAATGTTTATTTTCTCACTAAATTAAAAAGAAATACCTTGGGAAAACTTCTGCTGCATTCTCTCTTTATGTGATTTTGAGGTATTAACAAAATAAAGGCTTTTCAAAAGTTGGGTTGAGTGAAATCATTTGGAGCCATAAAATGCCTGGCTGAGCCCATGATCTAGCAGCTCCAGACCTGGGGTCTTACAGCTCCTTAGCAGTAAAGACTTCAGCATGATTATACTGTATTATGATTTTTATTGAAAATACATGAGCACATGCAAAAAAGATGTTATGAACTGTACAGTAATTGAAAACATTAAAGTTTTTTTAGTATAGGTGAATGCAAATGGAAAACACAGAATCAAAGGTTCATAGTTTGCATTGCTCATAAATAGACTTCTATGTATGTAAATTCTCTTGGAATTACATTTTCAGTTTTTTTCCATATCAGTTTATATGAATGCATGAATTGCATGATGAGATTTATAAATCAATATAGACATAAGCAGGTACAGTGGAGATTATGTCTGCATATCAATTACACAACTGGTGTCTCAGCAGAATAGAAAAATTTAAAAAACCTTTGAACTAGCTGTCGCAAGTACTAGAATTTGTATAGACACATCCTCACAGAAGACACGGCAGGTTAACTTGCTCTACAACATCCCACTGCAAATTAAGAGTGATTCCAGATAATAAATGCATATAAAATTTGTATTTAAACAGGTTGATCAAATGCACCTACCATGATCCAAGAAGCCTTTATTTAGGGCCTTTGAAATGGCTACTCTCCCAGTAAAATTTACAAACAGAATAGCGAAGATCTTCTAACCTCATTCTCTAACATAGAGTTTTATCTAGTTATGATAATGAACATAAGCACTGTTACTGATTTGCTGTTCTGTATTACAATGAAACATTTGAGATAAGATTAAATGCATGCTTTAACTATGTTAACACTCTTGGCAGAGAGGTTGCTTACTGTTGGTGTTATAATTACTCAAGCAAGGGAAAGATTCCCCTATATACCCTATGTACATATATCCCTTTCTTGTACAAATACTGTACACCACATCATGTGGTGCAATGGGTGCCTGGAAGAATGTCTACTTATTAAAAAAATATTTATGGCTTTTCTTTTCTTCTTCTATCTTTTTCTCTTTTGGTGTCTGTGCAGGATTGCTATCCATTTTATCTATACACGTGTTTTCTTAACAAGTTTATTGCTGTAGCAGAGACAGAGCTGAGTGGTTGAGTGGGCTGCTGTATAATTGCAGATGGGATGCACACTGTGAAAAAGCTGATGTTTTAAATGTCAAGTCAATTTTTAAGGGGAAAATGACCAGGAAAAAAATAGAGATCTATGATTTAGGAACACTATGTTTAAACAGCTGATTGCTGGTAACTGAAATAATGTTCAAACTTCAAGTAATTATGAAGCAATCCTATTATTTTTAAATTTAAATTAGTATTTTTTTAAGGTGAAATCAACTTTTTCTTTTAAATATTGTAAGATAACTGGGCTTAGGAACTATTAAAAGTATTTTAGTAAACTATAATTTTAATTGAATAACGCCCTTTTAAAAACCTTTACAGTGTGCCCCTGGGTTTTGCAAGTCCCTGGGTCCAACTTAGTGCCACAAAGTCCACAATTCGTGAAGATAGTGAACTCATGAATATGCAATTAATCCCTGCCCATCACCCCAACCTCCTGAGGGATGAGATGCCTCTGCAGATGGGTCAGGCTGGGCCTGGTCACACCATTTGTGGCTCCATTCCCAGCTCCCATCCTTTTTCAGGATGGGATAGGACAGGATAGGAACGGGAATGGAACAAGAATGGGACAGGCCGCACTGCTCGTAGCTCCTTTCCCAGCTCCCTCCCATTGCCACCACAGGATGAGATGGGATGGGATGGGATGGGATGGGATGGGATGGGATGGGAGAGGAGCAGAACGAGACGCCGCAACTGTTACACTGACAGTTTTCTCTTATATTTTCCTTTTTGTTTTCTTTTTTCCCCAGCCTTGGTGCATGCAAGGAATCAATTTCCCCAAGTCATCCCAAGAGTTTTCCCACTCCATACACTCACAGTGCCCAGCCCCTTTCCACGGCTCATGAGCTCCACCTTCCGGCCCTAGCCACCCAGGGGAAGATGAAGTTGGAAAGTAGCATTTCAGGCACAGCCTTCCCTCTGGGCTCGTGACTGCAAACAACAAGAACTCGAGCCCCCTGCCCTGGCACACCAGCTCACCCAGCGCTGGCCCCTTTCTGCACAACACCAAGGCTGCTGCCTCTTCCCTCCCACACTGGGAGGAACCAAGGTTCCTTGGTAGCTACCACTGCTCGGGAGGGGGAAGCATTTCTCCAATCTTTAATTCTCCCAAACAGTCCAAGCGTGCTTAGTGCTCGCGAGGCAGGCTCACATAAACTTGTACAACTCTGATTGTAAACAGGCAGTGGATAGATTTTTTTCTTTTTTTTTTTTTTTAAGGGTTTTTCATCTGTCAAACCTGATTCCCCCTTCCAGGCCGGTGTTGAACACTAGAACACTGCTGCCAGTGGCGAGGGGCTACTGCAGTCTCAGCCCCAGAGCGGCATGGGGTGGGGGTGGTGCAGGCACTGTTCCATGAGTGCGGCAGGTAGGAACCACAAGGCTGCCCTTCCCTTCACTGCCCTAGCAACAAAGGGCACCATGGGGGGATCTGCAGGGGCCACGGGGATGGGGGGAATGTGCCTCCCGGTCCCATACACAGACACAGACAATGGAAGCTCCCTCCTGCAGCCCAGCAGGGAACAATGCCAGCCATGCAAACGCACACATTTACATTAAATGCATCTTGGACGGGACTGAGAATGCACACCGCCAGGCGCAGCTCCTGGCTTCCTCTCCTCACCACCCCTGGTGGATCCTGGCTGGGGCTTATTTACATATTCATGAGATCATTTACATACTCATGAGCTGTTTGCCTTCACAGCATTTTCTGCACATGTGCACACCTCCACTTTTCACAGAAAAATGAACAATGAAGTATGAATCCACACAGAGATAAATCATGGATAAGTGGTGGTCTTCTATATTTGTTTTCTTAATACTTACATGCTAATATTAGTTACTTGATTCTACATTTATAAGGCAAAGTTCACAAGTTCACAGGTTCCTCTGAGTTGGAAGGGACCCACACGATCATCTAGTCCAACTCCCAAACAGCTTCCCACCAACAAGACCATGTCACTAAGCTCCTTATCGAGTCTTCTCTTAAACACCTCCAGGGATGGTGACTCCACCACCTCTCTGGCCAGACCATTCTAATGAGAGATCACTCTCTCTATGAAAAACCTCTTTCTAACATTCAGTCTAAACCTCCCTTGGCGTAGGTTAAGGCCATGTCCTCTTGTTCTGGTGTCGTCAGCCTGAGAGAAGAGATTCACACCCACCTGGCTACAGCCTCCCCTCAGGTAGTTGTAAACTGAGCTCAAAATACAGTATATCCCCACTGCATTGTGACCTCTCCATTATGACCCTGTGGATTTGGGAGGAAAATTTCTCACAATTCAGTTTCAGGGATCTGCGAGGTTTCCTGGTCGACATATGTGCAGTGCCTCTGCTTCACCGCAGGGCAGGGCCAGCAGTCCCTGTGGGGCAGGATGGGGCCGGCCCTCTGGGGAGGGCGTGCAGGGAGGGTACATAGTTTTTCCAGCTANTGAGCTCAAAATACAGTATATCCCCACTGCATTGTGACCTCTCCATTATGACCCTGTGGATTTGGGAGGAAAATTTCTCACAATTCAGTTTCAGGGATCTGCGAGGTTTCCTGGTCGACATATGTGCAGTGCCTCTGCTTCACCGCAGGGCAGTGCCAGCAGTCCCTGTGGGGCAGGATGGGGCCGGCCCTCTGGGGAGGGCGTGCAGGGAGGGTACATAGTTTTTCCAGCTAGCAATGGCACTTAGAGCCCTGCGGCACCATGCCCTGGTCCCTGACCCAGTCCTGTGTGTCTCTGTGCCCAGTCCCTACAGCGGAAGAGTCACACCGCAGTATGCTCCAGGTGACCACTGAGATCCAGCGCGGCACCGCCACAAGACATGCCATTCCTCGTTACTCAAAGCCCAGTCAGCACTGCCTCTACCAGGACCGGTGGATGTTAAAGGGAAAGAAACTCCAATCCCGACACCCCCACCACCACCATAAGCGGCACGGGGTGTCGCAGTGTTGCAAAGTTAAGGTTACCCTTATTTTCCTTAAATCATCGAGGCTCCAAGAATGCTGACCAGAGCTCAGAGACACCCCTGCCCCACCACAGAGGTAGGGCAAGCATGCACTGTGGCAGCAGCCAAGTAGCAGACAGTCCCGGTGGGCTGGGCTGCTGCGGGGCTGGGCTGCTGTGGGTACGAGCACCAGCACTGAGGGGGGAGGCTGGGGGATGAGCAGCAGCGCGGGGATTGGTCTGTGAGCACACACTGTCGCAGAAGCCCCTCAGAAATGGTTCCCTTTGCTCCCCTGTGCTGAGAGAGCCCGTGGGAAGGAGTGAAAAAAATGTCCGCAGCACTCCAAACTCCGGAGTGCCAGGGGGTGGAGCCTGCATGCATACTAATGACCTGCACATCTTTGCAAGTCTGACGTTCTGCGAGACCCCAGGTATGACCCGTTCCTCACAAATGTGAGGGTATAACTGTAGCTGAAATAAGGAAAAGTTCATGATATAACTTTATTTTTTCCCTCCTCTGTATCAGTTGAATGTAACTGCATTGTTTTTTTCAACTCAGTGTATGAGATGGAATTAATTTTGTTTGTTTATGTGTTTGCATTTTAAGATTTTCTTTTTCTTTAACAAAATATTATTTCTAACAGAAAATTATTTCATACAAAATCACTAATTTGTTGGGGTTCTCCCAAAACTTTTTTTAAACTTCTATTACAACATCAAAACACTTCCTAAATATGTACAAATGTATTTCCAAAATGACCTTGAGATTAGGTGGAGTTAGTTTTCCCTTTCTTATGTTTAAAAGTAGAGATGTAAAAAAAAACTGAGAAAAAAATTTTTAGTTTTTCTTGTTAAGCCTGGAAGAATATGAGCTTGGTTTTTAGCTCTCTAAGCATCTTAATACATCTGTATATATTCAGAGCAGAAGTTCAATTAGTTTAAAATGCAGTGAAAGTACCCAGAAATTCTGGAAATACAGCCTCAAGTTGCTTCTCTAAGGTGAAGAAAAAGCACTGCAAATATTGTCAGACAGAACTTTGTTAAGAACAGAATCACAAGGCAGGAGAAAAATATACATCTCTGTAGGTTTTTTGTACTTTAATGGTAAGAACTTGATCTCATTTTCTCTTTGTTCTCAATATAAATACATTTGATTTCTGCAACCATAAACCCATATGTGGTAAAACTCACATTATAACCAATGAATTGCAAATGTTACATACAAGAGTAGTCTGTTGCTCCTGATTCCTATGGAAATACATTTAAGTTAATATTTTAACTCCTCTGTGCTTTCTAGATTTCATATCTCCCAGTTGGTTGTACATACAGGCTTAGTTTGCGCAAGTCTATGCAATACTGTGCACTGGTGTTAGAGCAGGAGCGTTAGAAGAACATTGTGTCCCAGCATTAGCCTCCTTACTTGGGCTTGCTTCCTACTTAAGCCTGCCAGGAGACATGGGACCCCCTTGGAGGCAGGCAGGGCAGGTTTGTGGTGGAACTGGAAACTTGCATCCTCCCGTATCCCTGGACCAGAAACTGGTAACCCCAAGATGGGGGCTGAAATGGATGCCCAGTAAGCTGGAGTGGGAGGCCCAGACACTGTTATTTGTGCCCTCAGGAGCCCAACATTTAGAATGGACAATATGGTGAGCACCTCCCTGTCCTGCACCACTATATTTCTCTCCCTTAATAGTCATCTTGCACTGAAAAATTCTTCCTCAACGTCCTTTTCTTGTTTAAGATGTTTCTCCATGTACCTGCATTTATTAAATAGAAGTTCTTTTCAGCCCTATGCAGGTATTTCAGGTTCAGCAAAACAGAGTAATCTTACAAAGCCTGTCTATTAAACACAGAGTGCCAAGTTTGCAAACTTGTATCAACCATGCAAAAGATCAGTTGGTCAGAGACATAATCCACATTTTACTCATGTTCTCAAAGCTGCTTCTGAAATAATGATAACATGTACAAATAAGTTAGAGAAAATTCAGCTAATGCTTCTACATTCTAGAAAATATAAAGGAATTAAAAAAAATAAAATTAAAATCAGGAACAATTTAATAACACTTAATAGTTAAGTAGTAATTTCCTTTTCAAATATCCCCAAGCATACTATGTTTTTTCTAGTATTGAGATTCTAGTATTTCTGAGATGAAATGTGACATCTAACAAGTCATAGCCCTATAAACCAGTTTTCATAGAAAGAAACGAAGAAATGTTTCTTCCTTTACTGGGTCAAAAGTTTGCAGTTGTAGGATATTAATGGAAAATGTAAATTGTGTTCTGACCACAACTACAAAATAAACATTTACTTTTTACAGAAACATTCTAAAGAATCTTTCCTGGCTAGGCATGGTGTAGTGGTTTGACCCTGGCTGGATGCCAGAGAATCACCAAAAGTTGGTCTGTCACTCTCCCATGCAAACAAACAGGAGAGACAAGGGGAATTAAAAAAAAAAATAATAAGGATTTACTACAGAATCACAGAATCAGTAAGGTTGGAAAAGACCTTAGAGATCATCGAGTCCAACCTATCACCCATTACCTAACCTAGCCGAACCTGTTACCTAACCTGTTGCCATCCTGCTACCAACACATCATCCTATCTATAACACACTACCCCAATATCTAGGTCATGCCACCAAGTACATCATCCAACTTTTATTTAAAGACCTCTACGGACGGTGANACTCTAAAGTGGGGATATAAAAAAAATTGTTTCTAACAAGATCAGAGCTTAAAATGAGAAATATCATAGATCTTTAAGTCTCTATTCCCTGCCTACCCCTTCATCTCTTCAACAGATACCACTTTCCCCCTTCCTCCAGCAGGCAGGGGGGACAGGAATAAGGGGAACCAGGCAGTTGTCGTTCTGATGCTGCTCAGGGGAGGAACTCACTCCCACCTCCATTCCATGGTGTCACTCCCACAGAGGAAAGCCCCTCACAATCCTTGCCAACATAGGTCCACTCCCATAGGCAGCAGTTCTTCTAAACACTGTTGCCCATGGGTCATTGGCACAATCCTTCAATATAGGCTGCTCCAGCGTGGGTCCCTTACCAAGGGACTGACCCTACCAAGACAAATTCTGCTCCAGCATGAACTCCTTCTCCCCATGGGCTACAGGTCGCTGTTGTGACCCCCATCTGATATGGGGCTCCAAGGCACTGCAGTCTCCTTCCAGCATTCACCTGATTAGCATGGGCTGCTAATCATCCACAGGTGGATCTCTTCATCCCTGGGAACTTTCCATAGGCTGTAGGGGGACATCCTGCTTCAGCATGGTCTTTACCATGGGCTGCAGGGAGACACCTGGAACACCTCCCCCTCCTTTGACCCTGGCATTGGTGCCTGCTGTTACATCTTCTCACTCTGCTCTTGTCTGACGGCCATCATCATCTCTCTCCTAACTTTTTTTTCTTCCTTCTTAAACATGTTATCACAGATGCATCTCTATCACTTCTGATTGGTTTGGCCCTGGCAGCTATAAGGAAATCTTCCAGAAAGTTCTTGAAAAAAGGCCCTTCCATAGCCCCTCCACTACCAGAAACCCAGCCACAGAAAAGCCCAGTACAAGTGGTCACTGCATTATTCTCAGGGCCCAGCTGAATGTTGAAACTGGAGTAACAAATTTATAAAAAATGCACTACAACAGGTAAAATACAATTTTTTTTATTTCAAGTATCAAAAATATTACAAAAGAACCTCATGTAATTTGATTTTATATCCACTTTTTGCTCAATAAAGAAAATTTGTCAATAGGTTTCTTGTGCTTCATTGAATCCTTTTAAAATAATGTATGCCTTTTCAAGTGCTTTTATTTTGGTAACAAGACTTCCTTTGGAAACAAATGTATTTCTAATCAATGTGTCTTGAAACTATTTGAAATTATGTAAAGCAATTCTGAAGAATATAACTTTACAGACATTGGAAAAAAAAATCATTGATTTCTCAGTTTTAAAAGTCTTTCATTTTATAGAGTGATCCTCCACATATTCGCGATCTGCAATTTGCTGGACCCGAATAGTAGTGGGTGATTTTTCAGCAGGTTGTGCGACCTTGGTGTGGGCACAGAATGTACCGCAAACCCATCAGCTCGTGAATATATAGTGAGTTTATGGATATATAATTGGTCCCCCCAGCCGTCACTGCCCACCAGACTTGCTGTCCATGCTTCATTCTCACCATTTAGGAGAAAGGGGAGCCAGTCCCATCTCCATGAAGCTGGTAGCGCTGCCGCATGACTGGCGCAGAGGCTCCAGGACCGTGCCAACACTTCCCGGCACAGCAGTGTGGAGCTGCTGGGAACCGGGGTATGGCGGGGGGTGCTTGCTGCTGCCAATGCCAACCTTGGGGTGGCAGCAGACGGGAGATTTAAATCCCAGGCAGCTGGTAGTGGAGCCACTGACTCAGCACAGTGCTTCAGCTCTGCCCACACTGGCATGACATGGGCGGCATAGCCCAGTGTGTCCTAATGCCAGTGGTGCGGACTCCTNGATAAGGTCTCCCCTCAGCCTCCTCTTCTCCAGACTGAACAACCCCAGCTCTCTCAATCGCTCCTCATAGGGCTTGTGTTCCATCCCCTTCACCATCCTTGTCGCCCTTCTCTGGACACGCTCAAGGATCTCAACATCCCTCTTAAACTGAGGAGCCCAGAACTGAACACACAGCAGAGATAAGGACAATTAGAAATCTCATACTGACACAGGCAAAACAAACTCTAAAGTGGGGATATAAAAAAAATTGTTTCTAACAAGATCAGAGCTTAAAATGAGAAATATCATAGATCTTTAAGTCTCTATTCCCTGCCTACCCCTTCATCTCTTCAACAGATACCACTTTCCCCCTTCCTCCAGCAGGCAGGGGGGACAGGAATAAGGGGAACCAGGCAGTTGTCGTTCTGATGCTGCTCAGGGGAGGAACTCACTCCCACCTCCATTCCATGGTGTCACTCCCACAGAGGAAAGCCCCTCACAATCCTTGCCAACATAGGTCCACTCCCATAGGCAGCAGTTCTTCTAAACACTGTTGCCCATGGGTCATTGGCACAATCCTTCAATATAGGCTGCTCCAGCGTGGGTCCCTTACCAAGGGACTGACCCTACCAAGACAAATTCTGCTCCAGCATGAACTCCTTCTCCCCATGGGCTACAGGTCGCTGTTGTGACCCCCATCTGATATGGGGCTCCAAGGCACTGCAGTCTCCTTCCAGCATTCACCTGATTAGCATGGGCTGCTAATCATCCACAGGTGGATCTCTTCATCCCTGGGAACTTTCCATAGGCTGTAGGGGGACATCCTGCTTCAGCATGGTCTTTACCATGGGCTGCAGGGAGACACCTGGAACACCTCCCCCTCCTTTGACCCTGGCATTGGTGCCTGCTGTTACATCTTCTCACTCTGCTCTTGTCTGACGGCCATCATCATCTCTCTCCTAACTTTATTTTTCTTCCTTCTTAAACATGCATCTCTATCACTTCTGATTGGTTTGGCCCTGGCAGCTATAAGGAAATCTTCCAGAAAGTTCTTGAAAAAAGGCCCTTCCATAGCCCCTCCACTACCAGAAACCCAGCCACAGAAAAGCCCAGTACAAGTGGTCACTGCATTATTCTCAGGGCCCAGCTGAATGTTGAAACTGGAGTAACAAATTTATAAAAAATGCACTACAACAGGTAAAATACAATTTTTTTTATTTCAAGTATCAAAAATATTACAAAAGAACCTCATGTAATTTGATTTTATATCCACTTTTTGCTCAATAAAGAAAATTTGTCAATAGGTTTCTTGTGCTTCATTGAATCCTTTTAAAATAATGTATGCCTTTTCAAGTGCTTTTATTTTGGTAACAAGACTTCCTTTGGAAACAAATGTATTTCTAATCAATGTGTCTTGAAACTATTTGAAATTATGTAAAGCAATTCTGAAGAATATAACTTTACAGACATTGGAAAAAAAAATCATTGATTTCTCAGTTTTAAAAGTCTTTCATTTTATAGAGTGATCCTCCACATATTCGCGATCTGCAATTTGCTGGACCCGAATAGTAGTGGGTGATTTTTCAGCAGGTTGTGCGACCTCGGTGTGGGCACAGAATGTACCGCAAACCCATCAGCTCGTGAATATATAGTGAGTTTATGGATATATAATTGGTCCCCCCAGCCGTCACTGCCCACCAGACTTGCTGTCCATGCTTCATTCTCACCATTTAGGAGAAAGGGGAGCCAGTCCCATCTCCATGAAGCTGGTAGCGCTGCCGCATGACTGGCGCAGAGGCTCCAGGACCGTGCCAACACTTCCCGGCACAGCAGTGTGGAGCTGCTGGGAACCGGGGTATGGCGGGGGGTGCTTGCTGCTGCCAATGCCAACCTTGGGGGGGCAGCAGACGGGAGATTTAAATCCCAGGCAGCTGGTAGTGGAGCCACTGACTCAGCACAGTGCTTCAGCTCTGCCCACACTGGCATGACATGGGCGGCATAGCCCAGTGTGTCCTAATGCCAGTGGTGCGGACTCCTGACATTAGAGGCCGATCCCTGTGCTGGCACAAGAACCCCCCTCACTGCCCAATATAAAAAGTTCCCTTGTAGGATGTGTGGGGCATAGGAGGTGTGCAGGGAGGGTAGGAGAAGGAAAGAGAGAGCTGCAGGCTGGGGCAGCAGGCACACAGGCACAGGCAGCAGGCTGGGGGCTCCCAGCGCAGGACGCATCTGTCCTCTGATGCTGCGCCGGCTCCAATCCACCCCCAGAGTGTGTATCTCGGGAGCCGCTGCAGCAGCAGATCACAGAGAGTCACCAGCTCTTTCTCCCTGCACAGCCACTGCTGGCCTGCACTCCTGCAGACAGCCCCAGCGGGAGGTGGAGCCCGGCTACTGCCTGCCTGGGATGGGGCAGGCTGCGGTGAGATGGGGAGAAGTGGTGATGGGCAACTTCCCTCCCATGCCAAGTCATTTTGCCTTCTGCCCTCCCTTCTGCTGTTACAGGTTAAACGGTAGGTCAGAGTCACCAGCACTGCCAGGGGCATGACTGTCATGAAGGTGCCTGTAACCCTCGCATCTGCGAACACAGCTGAGCTGCTAGGCGGTGAACCGAGAGTGAACCACTGCCACTGCCCTGGCTCTGCACCCCAGATCAGCGCTGCCTATTTGCACCCACTCCTGCCAGAAAGTCAAAAGCTTTGCTCGGGGCTGTTGCATTCCTAGAAAAAGAAACCCCAAATAAAGCAGCCCCTTTGAACAGCAGAGACTGTCCCAGCCTGTTCAGCTGTTGCTTTCGTCGCACAGCACGAGGGTACCCATGGCGCCACTCCGGCCAGCACCGAACTCATTCCCCAAGCCTCCCTCAGAATCCTGATCTGGAGAGGCGTGCTGCCTCCGCCATGTTTGAACACAAGAGACACAGACCAGCAACGAGAAACCCAAGTAAAAACCACAATAAAACCCAGCACAGACACGGCAAGGAAAGGACAGTGGCAGGAGGCTCCATGCCCGCTCGGATCCGCAGGGGAGCCGGGTGCCGGCTTCCTGGCTCCCAGCCATGTCAGTTTCTGTACTCGGAAAAGCAGCTCTCTTCTGAGAGCTGGGAAGCGGCAAAAGGTGTTTTCTCCACTTTAATGAGACACCACAGAGGGAGTCACACTCTCAGGACCATCCTCCAGACCTTACTAGTGGAGGGGGCACAGTTATGGGCGTGGGGTACTTGAATACTTAGTGGGTTCACTATCCTTGCAGATTCCAGAACTCACATGAAGAGGGCCAGACACAACGGCCCACAAGTAATGGGGGAATACCGTATATCCCTTTTTAAGAACATATAGTTTTAAGTACATTGTCTCTGAATTTTTTTCCGACAATTTATCCTTTACAAATTTGAACTGTTAAGATTTTAGTAAATTATTTGTACACTTAAAGCATTAGTTCTGTCTTCTCTGGTGACATTATGAGACTGATAGTGTTCAAAATATATTTTTCTATTACACTTTAAGTTCTAAAGTTAATTTTGTTTTTCATCTTTAAATGGTCTTTGAAGGAAGTAACAAACTGCATATTTTACAGTTTGCTTTGGATACTACAGACCATATACTTCATTGACAGAATACCATGGAGTTTCAAGTCATGTTATGTTGCATTTTATGATTATCAATAAATACTGGAATGTTGTATACTGTTATTTCCTATGTAAAAGGTGGGCAGTTGCTATTTCTGAGAGGAACTCACCAATAAATTAGTAAACCTATTTCCACAGAGCTACAAAGTTTAGACTTATGTAAGAAGACAATACATTTTGTCCAAAATCCTCTTCACTCTATATTGCAGCTGAAGGAAAGGAATGGCTATGAGGCATGAGTACTCATTAATTCACAGCTATTTTTTTTTTCTAAATAAAGTTTGAAACTCTTTCATCAGAGCTACTGTATCACTCTCTCTTGGGCACAGGGATTTAATTTAAATTTTTTCATTTCATCAGGATGGTAATAGCAGCAGTTTAGAATAATTTTAGCATCCTCTCTGTCACTTTTCACCAAGTCCTTAAAACTGCTTTTGGGGATTATATTTTCTTTGTCCACTGGTGGTTAATTCCCTTTAATCCCATTTCTTCCAACCTTTGAAACACTTCAGCTGTATAGAATTAACCTCTTTCTAAATTGCTCTTCTTCACACCTTCATATTCTGTCACTGTGTATATGTCACAAAAATAGGTTCTCTTCCAGAAGCATACCTTTTCACATTTCACACCATTTATACATATGAAAGTGCTGAGAGCCAAACCTTTCTAAGTGTAATTTCAGTGCAGAAGGTATTGACACAATGGGTTCAATTAATTAGCTCCTTGCTGACTCCTTGTTGACAAGGAGTCAACATCCATTTGGATTGCTTTAGGATATCCTGCCTGATGTCCATCTATGAGTCCAGAGTGGCACATTTCTCCTGTAGGCTCTCTGTCAGATATGTCAGCCCCATTTAAATATCTCGGGTCATCTGAAATGGCGCTAGACACCTTTGTTTACAAGGCATAATCAAACACTCCACCAAATCATTTTTTTGTTGGACGTAGATAAATGTTTAAAGTTAAACACAGCTTCAGGGTACTTTTGAATATGGAAGGTATTCTTGAACTGGTGGAATATGTTCAGACAAATCCTTGATTTATCCTCATACAACTGGTAGACTGAGACCCAAAATACTTACTTGATACTTTTTTCAGGAAATACAACAAACATTCTCCTAAGTCTGCCGTGCAACAGCAAACATACAGACCAAAAAACATAAAAGGCATTCAAAAGAAATAAGATTGCATGATCTAACAAGGCATTAAACTATACTCAGATGGTTATTGGTTTTATTTATCAAAAAATGCCACTCTAAGTAAGTGGGAAGTGGAGAAGCTGAAAGCTATGGGGGCCCACCAGGCTGACCAGAGAAGGGGTAGGAATGTTATTCCAAGCATCTTGCTGCTGCTCATAGAATGGACCATGGTGAAAGCAAACTGTCTGCCTGCAAACCTATGGAATAGAGAGAGAGAAGCTAGCAATGCAGAATGCACCTGAGGCCACAACTGAAGATGGAGAATCATGCTGCAAAAGCTGTAGATGTTTTTGGGAGCCCAGAAACACAGAGTCGGAGCTGAGCTTGGCAGAGATCCTTTGGACAGACGTTTT
>WEKX01005630.1:95325-106011 GCA_013390025.1 Pitta sordida | reverse complement strand
AGAGAGAGAGAGAGAGAGAGAGAGAGAGAGAGAGAGGACTTTATGGAAGTGCAAAGAGATGGCTCCTACCCTAAATCTAGTCAGAAATACCAACAAGCCTGGTTTTACCCCTATCCCACCTTTTCCCCCCAGAGGAAAAAGGGAATATGAGAGCTGTTGTAAGAGAAGGAGGGGTGGGGGGAAAAACGTTGCCTTTTAAATGATGCTTCAAACATTGAGCTCTGATCTTGTTAGTTAATAAATAAATCCTTTATATTCCTCACTTGTAGTTTGCCTTGTTTTGCCTGGGGGAAGTTTGTTTTTTTGACTCCAGGAGAGGTTGTGGGTGAATCTCTGGCATCCAGCCAGGGTCAAACCACAACACTCAGACACTTTTTATAGGACTTGTGCTTGTAGACCCCTCACCATCCTCATTGCCCTTCTCTGGATGTGTTCAAGCATCTCGACATCCTTCCTAAATTGAGAGGTCTAGAACCAGACACAGTACTCACAGTGTGGCCTCACCAGTGCTGAGTACAGGGGAAGAATCACTATTCTTGATACAAGTCAGGATGCCATTTGCCATCTTGGCCATCTGGGCACACTGATGGCTCATGTTCAGTTTCCTGTCAATCAGTACTCCCAGGCCCCTTTCTCCCTAGCTGGTCTCTAGCCACCCTGTCCTCAGCCTGTAGCACTGCAGGGGATTGTTGTGGCCGAAGCGCAGAAACTAGCACTGGGACTTGTTAAATCTCATGATGTTGGATTCTGCTACCTATTCAGCCTGCCCAAGACTCTGCAGAGCCCTCCTACCCTCTAACAGATCAACACATGCTCCCACTAGCTTTACAGCCCTGATTTTGGAGTAGAGCTCCAAACTGTAAAAACTTCAGTATATTTCATTCACACTTTGTCTTCAAAGAATTTTTTATTCTTGTCCTAATGGTGATGTACTTTTATAATGTGGGAAATGAAAATAATTGTCAATTAGAATAGTGGGATACAGCCTCAGAATTTCTAACTTGTTAAATGCAGCATTGTAAACATCTACAGTTGAATAGAAATATTAAACATGTACTTGTTATGCTGCTGACCCAAATATATTTGATTTACATCAACAGTAAGGAACTTCTGGTATTTTTCTCTGTAGAAAAACTTTCAAGGAGCACCTGTTGACATTTTCACCAGCAAGTCTTAATGAGTTGGAAACACAGGAGAAAATTAAATGAAAATAAAACAACAAAACAAAAAAAGAGAAAATTTTTTCCCAATAGATAATTTACAAAAAGTGCATGTTTATACTTCCTGTTTTTCTGTGTTATTTGGATAACAAAGTAAGGCCTTGCAGAAATTACTTCTTGTTTAAAAATAAATTTGGAATAGGCAGCATATTTATGCGGATGTTTAAGTTATACTATGTTTTCAATGGGAAAATTGAAGCCTAAAAATTCAAATCGAAGTCCAGCTTTACAAGTGAGTCAGTAGTAGAATCTTTCTGATACTTCACAATGGAGGAGGGAGCAGAGGCAGGGGGACACTGAGCAGCAGGCTGTTTTGTACTTCATTGCTAATTTAAATTAAAACATGACATAGAACAACACATAGTTTTTAAAACTATATATATATGACTGTCTGAGTTTCAATGCAATTTTGCTGATCCAATGTCCTACAGTATCCTGTACAACATGAATTTTTTATTTCTCCTAATGAGAAAGCCTCAGCATTTTAACGCAGTCCATAATTTGATATTTCATAATTTCTAGAAGATTTAATTGTTTTAAAGTATAAACTAAAGGTTAGTTTTCTATTCCTTTGCCCTTTTGGCACAATTTTATGCTATTTCTAATGTTTCCAATAGGTTACATCAGACAAACCACTGTGTTGGTCTAATTATCACCTCTACAATTTCCGCCCCCCCCTCCCCCCCAGCTGTCTTAGAAAAACTGTTTAGCTTATTAAGGGTTTCAGAGAATTCATCTTGAAAAAGAAAAGCATTGTAAGCATGTTTGTAATGATGTTATTCTTAAGTCAAAAGCAACCACTGATGTAAAATTGTTAAAAATTTGAGAAAAAATATTGTATTTTCCCAAGTGCAATATTATAATTATTAATTACACATTTGATTAGTAAATTGCTTCATTATAATTCCCCATTTGATTGTCTCCATTTTACTGGTCCCTTCCTTTCCCTACATCTCCATTCCATAAAATATTCTGCCTTTTATTTTTACTATATTTTATTTAGAAATTATCTTCTATTTTCCCTATTCCATCTATTTGTTTATGTGTTTGCTTTCTTCCAGGTAGTCTGGATCTATGTTGCATATTGTATCTCCCACAGGATCTGAACTGGAGCAGAGGAAAGGTTTGAGGAGGAAGGAATGACAAACTACTACATGCTGACCCAAAGTCCCTCTTTAAAACCCTCTGAATGGCTTATTGAAAGGACCTAGTGTGTCCTATGGCAACAGTAGGACAGGGAGGAGACTAGGGTGAAGAACTGAAGAGGAGGCTGGGAAAGGGGAGAGAAAAGGAAGAGGTATAATGCCTGCCTTTTTATTTCCCACTACACAAAGCTATAGCTATATGTTTATTTTAATTGATAATATACATAACAAATTTCCCTGAAGCTGAGTCTTTTCCTGCAACAATAACTTGTAAGTGGTCTCCTCATCCTTGTCTCAATCCTTGAGATTTTTCATTTCTGCTCTCCGTTTTCTCCACTATTCCTGTCTTGGGTGGCTGGAAGTGGGAGGAGGGCAGCTGAGGGGAAGTTTCAGTGTTAGCGAAGGCTAACTAACCATGCAACGTCAGCTCAAGATGCGCACAAGCTTTTTTTCTGCAACCTGCAGAAGAAATCATACGAAATATTCATCTCGATTAAAAGCTTAAAAATAAAGGGTTATCTTTCATTATCTGTGAAAAAACTCATGGAAATACCTCTACTGTAAATGGTTGACCTTAAACCAGATAAGAACTTATCCAATGTTCTAACTTATATTTCTTTTCAATTTTTTTTTCTTCTTTCCTCCTTCTTCCACTTCTGTCATTCTCTTATTTTAAAGTTTTGTCTCTTACTTTCTGTCCTCATTTTCCTGTATCTGTAACATGAAGGAATTAAATTTTACCCCCACATACTATCATGGACAAAATTTTAGTCTTGTGTGCAATAAACCATTTTTTTAAACTATGTATGTCAGTGTAGCTCCGTTAGTGTTTCTGTAACTAGGTTATTATATAGCAACTAAGATATGGTTCAGAATTCCTCATGGTTCTTAATAGACCTGTTCTCTCTTTGTGTAATCAGCTGATAAATCTAATTATTATGTTCAAATTAAGGGCCTCTGAATAATAAACATTTACTACTTTTTTATTACTCCATCATGTAATTTGATATAATCTATGCTATTGGTCTTGTCATGTTTAAGTTATCATCACTCACTAAGGTATAGTTGTTTAGATAACTTTTTAGACCAATAAGAAAAAATGAAAACTAACTTTTTCTGACTGCAGTAGCAGATTTTTTTCTTCTCATTTTTCCCTTCTGATATTGTGAAGGTTTGAGGTAAATTGAAGAATGAGCCAGAAAACCCACCTTTCCCCCTCACTAGGTTCAAAATCAAAGGAAAGTAAGGAAAATACAAGCTATTCACTTTAGTAAACACAAATGTCAGGATAGAGTAGTATTAAACAGCAAAACATATTGTTATGAGAGAAAACCTGAGATATCCTGCAGTCCTGCAATGTGAACAGTTCTTGAGAGAGGATCCGAGATATCCTAGTCCTGCAATGTGAAGACTCCTGCAGAACTTGGCCAAATTCCAACAGACAGTCCCAAAAGAAACTTTTCTCAGGGACCTTGAGAGTAGCTGGAGCTTAGGGGGCTGAAGACTGGAAGCACTCAAGGGAAAGCAGGAGATGGGCAGGGAAAATCCCAGGGTGGGGGGGGATTGCAAGCTCTCTCTCTCCTGAGGCTGGGGTATAGCAAGGAAATGTCCAAGGGGAAAAAACCACAAAAAACTCTCCCAGAGTTGGAGCACACCCTCCAGATGAGCCCTTCTCAAGCCTTATATATTACAGTTGTGGGAGAGAGTGTTAATAAGCCCAAAGGCTCTGCAGCTGTGACCTGGGTATTCCAGGGATATTGCTAGAAGTTTCCTCCTCAAGCTACTGCTCCTGGGTTTTTCTTCTTCCAGATAAAGAGAGAGAATGACCTTGGTCACTAAGGATCAGTATCCACAACAAAATTTCCTTGCAGACCAAAGCACAAACATATGGAATATATATACACAATGGAACCACCCTAGGACAGGTATATATTGTAACACGTGAAATGAGTTACAATAAACCTTCAAATATCAGGAGGATTGGGTCTGGAAACATGCCGCGATAAGTGAAATCTGCAAAGTAGCAGTAAATAAGGAAAACATGGGTTAGATTTAATTTTTTGGTAACTATCATGTGATTCTCAAACTCTAAGGAAATGGCATGTTAAATGAACTAAACAAAAAGCAGAATTCCTCAACAAGAGTTGTTGGCTGGAGGTGGAGGACTCCTTTTGTCTTTTGGCTGGAGACCTTATGGCTCTTGATGAGCCATTTGGCCCCTGATGGCTAGGTGGGGCAGGGGTGGAGTGTCCTTTTTTACTTTTTTCATATTTCTTTTCTCCCTGTTAGTGTTGTGTAACTGTTTGGTTGGGATTTTTTTCCTATATGTACGTATATGTAAATAATTGTTTCTTTCTTTTTCTACATTTTTTGACTGAAAGCCCCTTTGATTCAAAAGTAAAGTAGATAAGGAGGGTTTTTTTCTCCTTTCCACTACAGGAAGGTTCCAAACTTCCCTGGAAGGTATTGTTCTAATCTAGGACAAGCTGGTAAAGTGGGGGGGAAAGCCATGATATATTGAAGCCATGAATTGTTGTGGGGATTACTGTATTTTTACTACTAAAATAGTAAACACTACAGAATGTAACATATATTTGCATAGAATATTGAAGGATCTTTTACAGATTACTGAAACAGATGACATTTTATTGTCAATGGAATTATCTGAATTGATTGTCTATATTATAACTTGAACAGTATGGTTTGAGTATGCTTTGGCACACTGTACTGGCAATTCTCAAAACAGCAGTCTTCATAAAGTCCAACTAAAGATTATTATACCAAATTATCATAAATCTTTATGAAAATTGGTAGACAATGATTGTGTTTTAGCGGCAGTATGAAAAAAATACAATTAATATTCAGTGGAGTCCATGAAAACAGAACTAGAAATCATTTGTAAAACAATAAATCTATACTAGGTACCTATCTCAGATGACTTGAAAGAAATATAGGGTCCTATAGAATGAAATTTGCCATGAATCCATCAAGGAAACAGTTTCTGTACTTGCAAGTATTTAGGATAGATTTTTGTAATGAAGATACGTTTCAACCATTTTTCCTTTGTTCTTTTATGATTTGCAGTTTTCATTGTGTTATCTTTCTAACATGAATGTGTTCAGTCCTGAGATCTCACTATGGAAAAAGATAGCAGATACCTCTAAGGAATAATAAACTGAAACATAGTTGGCATAAGCACATTTGGTCCCAACACCCAAATGCGTAGTGTGTGGGCAGCAAATTAAACACCAGCTTGCAAAGCAAAATGGCAGTATAACAGAGCAGGAAGGTGATCATCTCTCTCCATATGGCTCTGTTGAGACCATACATACAACTCTGAACACAGTAATTTTTCTGAGTGTTTCAGTATGAGGGTAATACTGACTGATTGAATCTCTTTTCTCAAACATATTCATTGATATAATTTAAGGTCTTTTGGAAACTTCTATGAGATACGCCCTTCTTTATTTCTGTCACTGATATTCCACAGTATTACCTTCGTGCATGCATTTCACCGTGGTTATTTTTCCTATGTGTACATTTCAGTATTCCACTGCAGAATATATAATGAACATGTGTCAAAATGGTTTAAGAATTGTTTTCTCTTAGAAATAAATTATTTCAGAAAATATACTTTTAATTAAGAACTCGTTTTAAACAGAATTCATATTAAGCTTTTCACAAAACACAAGCTTCTCTATCCTTTGTCCAACATGAAAACATAAAGATTTGACTTCTATGTATGTGGGGGTTTTATTATTTTTTCTCCAAGTGCTCTGCTTTCCAAAATAAGGGAAAAGTGAAGAAGATGGTAATTTGCCTTCAGTGTTCTTAACATTCAGAGTTCCAGAGTTTGGCTTACTATACAGTCAGTCCCTGGTTTTTGTGGGTGAATGGGTCTGACCAGGCAGCACAAACTCAGTGAATCACAAAGAGAGCAAACTCGTGAATATGTAATTAAACTCCACTTCTTGCCCCACCCCCTCAGATCCTGAAGGTGGGAGGGTGCCCTGTTCTGACTCAGAACCCCTGTGTCTGCAGCATCTTCCACACAGAGGCGCACATGTGTCTGCCACCACTCCTACCCTGGACTTCCGGTTCGCAGCCATGCGCTACCCACACCCAGGGGTCCAGGCTCCAGAAAGGTGTCAACAGCCCCCCCCGCCCATATATAAAGCAAAAGGACCACTGGCACTGCTGCCTCCTCCAGGGAAAACACGTGTCAAAATGGTTTAAGAATTGTTTTCTCTTAGAAATAAATTATTTCAGAAAATATACTTCAGAAAATATACTAAGCTTCCCCTCTCACCTTGCTGATTTGGGGTTCGGTTTCTTGGGGTTGCAGCCAGTGGTAGATACCCAGACAGTGTTTGGGAGAGGGTTATAACACAGTCAAGGTTGTGACACACGTGTGCAGCAGCTTCTTTCTCCCTTTCCCTCTCCTTCCCCCTCTCCCTGCACCTCCTCTACTCCCCTCACCCACCACCACATCCCAGAGGAGATTTTTACACAAACATCTCCTGTATTAAAAACAAAGTACATGCTGCTGCCTTGAGGGAGCTTTCACTTCGGTGCCCACTCCCTCTCCATCGCTGGGGCAGCCCCAGAGGCTCCCGCTTTCGCCACCATGCCACCATGCCCGAAAGTGGCACCGCAGTACCGCTGCCTCTGTGCCGCCTGACTGGCAGCAGTTCCAGCTCCAGAATGATGGCAGTGGTTCCCTTTCCCTTTAACAGTGCAAATAGACAGTGCTCAGGGACTGTGGGGGTGGGGGAGATGGGCAGAGCTCATTTACATATTCATGACCTCATCACATACTCATGAGTCACCTGAGTTTGCACTGTTATGTGTGCATGTGCAGAGGCCCACTTTTCGCTGAAAAATAAATTGTGAATACCAAAAGCTCTTCATGCATCACATGGAGAAGATATTTTAAAGGACTGTCTCTCTACTTTACAGGCATATTATACAGGGAAGTTCAGCAATGTTTCCTGAAGTAAAAACAAGAAAGAAATACCAAGATGACCAAAAATACTTGTGTTCGTAACAGATAAAGAAAAGAGATTGCTGTGACTTAAATCTTTTTGGTTTAGTACTCCTATAAAAAAGAGAGTAAACATAAGGTTATTTCAATATTAAAAAGTTGCATGATAAATTTATTACTCATAAATCCCCCAAACCACAGACATTTCAACAAAGAAACAACTGGGTTAAGTCAATGGGTTTTCATCAAGCAAATTTTCAGAGTATGTAGTTTACAGCCTAGATGTCATTGCTTTTGATTTCTCATAAGAGATACATATCAAGTGGAATTGCCTAAATATTTGTGGTATTTGTGTAGGTCTAAAGCACAGTTTATACACATATATGAACCAGTAGAGATTCAAAAATTCTTCTTATGTGAATAAGATGAAAGAATTGTGCTGGCCATGAGCTAAACATCAAGGTCAATTACTTCTTCATAAGGCAACAGTCTTTTCCTATTCATAACTCTGACAAATGGTCTAGATAATGGGAGGCTCAGATGGACAGAAGGTGGTGCCCATGGCTCCAGGGTTGGGGCAGCGATCTCTGTGTGGGAGTCACTTGGGAGTTGGACTCGATGACCCTTGTGCGTGCCTTCCAATAACCTGTGAACCTGTGAACTATTAGCCTATGTGGTAAACAGTCTGTGAAACTGAGCAGAGGGTGCACATCTCTGTAGGACAGAGGTTGACTGGCAGTGAGGCAACACAGTAGGACCCATTGCAAGGTTTTATCAAATAAAGATAAGAGCATTATTATGATAATTGCAGTAACAATGTTGATACTACAGTGTTATATAAACAGCTAGTGAAATAAGATAGGTATGTTTATCTTAGAATTTAATTGAAATAGTTACTAAAATCTAGTCACTTTAATTAGGTGACATGGATCTGTATTTCTCCCAGGAAGTATAATTACTTATTGTGTTAAGAAATATTTTATTGACTTAGCCCTTCTTCCATCAGTCATTCCTACTCTTATTGGTATGTCTTATTATTTTTAACAATTCATTGATTTAGAATTGGTGTTAGTTTCTTCTGTGTAGAATATATTATTTCAGAAATAAATCTCCCCCCTTAAAACCTATATTTTAGTTTCTTCTGTGTAGAATATATTATTTCAGAAATAAATCTCCCCCCTTAAAACCTATGAGTTACATTTTTATCTAATAATGAGTAAAATTATCATCAGACTTCTCTTATTACAGGTTCACAGGTTATTCTGAGTTGGAAGGGACCCTCAGGATCATCTAGTCCAACTCCCAGGTGAACGTCCACCCAGGGATCAGGCCCACAAACATGGAACCATGGGCACCACACTCCATCCATCCAAGCCTCCCACCAAATAGACCATCTCACTGAGCTCATCATCGAGTCTTCACCCTGACTTACCTCTCCCTTTTTCCAAAGCCTGTACATCCTCCTTTTTTCCCCTAGTTCTTTCAGGAGCTCTTTGCTCATCCAGGCTAGCCTTCTACCCCTCCGACTCATTTTTCAGCGCATTAACCTATTATTAAGATATAATTTCAATTTCATGCAGTCATCTTAAATTTTAATAGACCATATAATAATGAAATATGTTGTTTAAAAATGGAACACACTGATAGTACTTGTCCCAATCATCTAGTGTTGTGTATATCTAATACAGTGATCCTCCGCATAGTCGCGATCTGTAATTTGTGGGATGCACATACTCGCTGTTGATTTTCCAGTGAGCTGTGGGACCTGGTGCATGTGCAAAACCTACCACAAACCCAGTCTGCTCACCAATATGTAAATTGGTCCCAGCCGGGAGCGGCGCGGCACGGCCAGGATGCATTTAGTGTAGATGTGTGTATTTGCATGGCTGGAATTGTCCTCTACCAGGCTACAAGACAGGGTGACAGGGCTGCCATTGTTAGTGTCTGTACGTGAGATTGGGGGGGCACCCTCCCCCATCCCACAAGCCAGGGCAGGGGCAGCAGGCACCCGCGCCATGCTGGGACGGATGGGAAGGAGCTGGAGCAGTTACTGAGGCAACGGGGACCCTCGGGGTCTTTGCATGGCTGGAATTGTTCTCTGCCAGATTGCAGGAGGGTGACAGAATTGTTTGTGCCTATGCAGGAGTGGGAGCGGGAAGCACCTTTCCCCCCACCTCAGTGGCCCCCGCAGAACCCCCGTGGCACCCTTTTTGGCTGGGGTGCTGAAGGGAAGGGTGGCCCTGCAGCTCCCCCCTCCCGCACCCACGGGGCAGGTCCCACGCTCCCTCTGTGCCGTCCTGGCAGTTCTGCCCTGTCCCCCATATTCAACGCTGGCCCGCAAGAAGTAGATGGGTTTGCAGACTGAAAAACCTTAAAAGAAATAAAAACAACTCCCCAAAATGTCAGTTGCCACTTCCCAGTCAGAGCTGTACAAGTTTATGTGAGTGTGAGGCAGGTCTTGGTGCTGCGCAGGGAGCAGGGTGGGCTCGGAGGACACGCCACAGCCTGGGTCACATTCTGCAATGGACCCCGGTGGCAGGGAGGGGAGCCAAGACGGGATGGGACGAGCCCCTGCCCTCTCTGCCTGCCTTCTAGACATGCGGCCACTTTCTGCCTGCCCACACTAAGCCATTCTTCCAGGAATGCACAGTAGATACATAAACTTTCACAATGGAATAAAACTTGCAGGACAGGGAACCTTCTAACAGAAACTCTTGAGAGCATTTCCACAGCCCCGTCCCCGGCTGTTGCTGTCCTGCCTCCCTCTGTCTCCCATTGGCTGCCCAGGCGCTGCTCTGCTGTGTGATTGACTGTGTCAGCTGCTTCTCTGAGATCACACAGGACAACAGACCATCAGTAACACAGCGTCCTGCCTCCTTCTGTCTCCCATTTGCTGCCCAGGCACTGCTGTGCCAGTCTCTGGCAGCTGCTTCTGACAACAGATCTCTGTAAAATACTGTCCCAGCTCTCCTCCTGCTGCCGGCTGCAGAATGCCCTGCAGCTCTCCCAAGGGATGGTCCCGGTGGAGGCTCAGGAAGTGCAGTCGCCACACCCTTCCTCCACTGTGCCCAGAGTCAGGCAGGTGCCATGGCCGGGGCCCGGCGGAGCCCAGGGATCGCCCTTACCCTGGCCCCTGCCCCACCCCAGCCCCAGCCTGCACTCGCTGCCAAAGGCAGCTGCCGCCTGGCACCTCGCTGTAGCACAACCATGTTGGGCAGCACCCATGCAACCAACACAAGCCACTGTTTTCTCAGTGCGCCTCCACCATGTTTGAACACAAGAGACATACACCAGCAACCAGAAACCCCGATAAAACCCAGCACAGACACGGCAGGGA
>WEKX01005630.1:45858-76272 GCA_013390025.1 Pitta sordida | reverse complement strand
CTCAGCCTTTCAACCTCTTCCTTCAGCTCTGTTATCATGGAGAGTAGGTCGTTTACCTGCTCACACTGGACACATGTTTTGCAGGTTGTCCTCCTGTTCGGCCATCAGGCTCAAGCATTCCCTGCAACCAGGAGTCTGGTCAGACATATCAATTGACACAGGAGTTGTTTGGGTCTGAGCCTCCCTTGTGGCTTTGGCCATGGCTTTCATTGGTCTGATTCTGGCCATAACTGACAGGGGGAAGAAAGAGAGGTCATCACCTATCAAGACAGCCTCTGCGATTCTGCCTGCTTGCCCTGCCCGCGCGAACTGCCACGCTAACTACCTCTTAATCGCTTACTTACAAAGCTCCCACAGTTACTCAAGCCCCCGCAGTTACTCAAGCCAATGCAGTTAACGTCCCTGTTTGCCGCGCTCCTGCTTGCTGCACACCTGAGAGTGTTTAAGTACCCACAGGTAGGAAGCCTTGGTCCAGGATGCACCCTCCTCAAGAGTTCAAGGACTGCTCACATGACTCGCGTGACGTTCCTCTGCAGCCACCCGTTGGTCTGAGATGGTGGCTGCCCAGGGNAGGACCCCAAACCTGTTCTGCAGGGACATCTCAAAGGGTGGTATCTGAAAAAGTGGTGGTGAACAGGTGGGAGACACCTTAGCCTCACTGGAGGAGACCTGTTCCCATTCCCACTCATGCTTGTGGTTTCTTTCTTCTGCCTTTTGTTTGGGAATGTGAGGTGCAAAAGCCTCCTCTGGCTCTCAAGAGTCTCTAAAGGTTGGAAGTGCACAGTCCCTCAATTCTACTTACCTTTCATTATCTTGAACATTGCTCAGCCTTTCAACCTCTTCCTTCAGCTCTGTTATCATGGAGAGTAGGTCGTTTACCTGCTCACACTGGACACATGTTTTGCAGGTTGTCCTCCTGTTCGGCCATCAGGCTCAAGCATTCCCTGCAACCAGGAGTCTGGTCAGACATATCAATTGACACAGGAGTTGTTTGGGTCTGAGCCTCCCTTGTGGCTTTGGCCATGGCTTTCATTGGTCTGATTCTGGCCATAACTGACAGGGGGAAGAAAGAGAGGTCATCACCTATCAAGACAGCCTCTGCGATTCTGCCTGCTTGCCCTGCCCGCGCGAACTGCCACGCTAACTACCTCTTAATCGCTTACTTACAAAGCTCCCACAGTTACTCAAGCCCCCGCAGTTACTCAAGCCAATGCAGTTAACGTCCCTGTTTGCCGCGCTCCTGTTTGCTGCACACCTGAGAGTGTTTAAGTACCCACAGGTAGGAAGCCTTGGTCCAGGATGCACCCTCCTCAAGAGTTCAAGGACTGCTCACATGACTCGCGTGACGTTCCTCTGCAGCCACCCGTTGGTCTGAGATGGTGGCTGCCCAGGGTACTGTTTACTTAATTTTCTTTTTTTTGTTGTTATTTTCATGACCATTGAAATGATCATTCTTCTGTATCATGTTTTCCATTCCATAACATTATAGCCAGACCTTATCTAATCTTGTCTTATCTAGTCTCAACAAATTAAATTCTTCCTTTGACTCTTATAAATCTATGTTTCTTTTCATACTGCCACAATACCTTAGGCTATTTATTGTTTTTATTGCATTGATAATATCTTAAATTAAATGGTCTTCTACAAAAAGTATCATCCACTTATTTTTAAAACAATATTTACTGTTAAAACAATAAAATAATCTTTCTGCTATCTTCTATAAGGTTGCTTATCTCCAAAATATTTCTTATTGTGAAGAATACATCTAGTTTCATAGGAAAATCTGCTCAACTAATGTGGTTTGAATCAAATTTATAGACCATACTGTTCCTATGAGCTGAAAGACTAGTGATGGGGAGGAGGCAAACCTGATTGTACAGAGATTTAACTGGAACTCCAGGGGAAAAAAGGAGAGTTTATGACCCATGGCAGAAGAGAAAGGATGGCTCAGGAGAGCTCAGGAGGACTACAAGGAGGTCATGAGGTTGTGCAGGGACAAAATTGCAAGGCTAAAAACCCTACTAAAATTTAATGTGGGTGCTGCTATGAAAGGTAATAAAAATATTGCTCTAAATAGATTCACAACAAAAGAGGTGAATCTCCATCCTTTACAGAATGGTGGAGGACTAGTTGTCCTCAAGATGCCCAGAACCCTCAGCTGGAAGACAGGGAAAGGGAGCAGAATGAAGTCCCCACAAACTAGGAGAGAGTAGTCAGCAACCTGCTATACCACATAAACATGCACAAGTCCATGGGCCAGATGAGATCTGCCAAGGTTTACTAAGGAGCTGGTGAAAGTGTTCACTGAGCCACTTTCAAGAGTCAAAAGAAGGATGAAGCGAACTACAGTTGATCCTCAAATACCATGATATTGGGGGTCTTGCCCCCCTTCCCACTCAGCCCTCTGTCCGTGTAGACTGTCAGCTCATTAATATGCAAATTTGCCCCCCTTACCCTCCCCCCCCCGACACTTTGGTGCTGTTTTGGAACTGCCCTGCTGTGTGTCTGTGTTTGTGTTGGTGCCTCCTGGCACCTGTGGCCCCCCATGCCGGGAAAAACCCCTTTTCTGCTCAGCCAGGGACACTGGCGCGGGCAGCAACATGCACCACTGTCCAGGTGTCTCTCTGAGTGTGCAGAGGTCTCTCCAAACTCAGGATAGACATCTACCCCGAGAAAGTCTCGGACACCACGTCTAACCTGAGAGTGTGTAAATCTTTCATAACTACATGCAACCTCTTCATTCTGAGCAGAGTGAGGTGGGCGCCACCTGGGCGGACCTGCCATGGCCTCCTTGCTCGCAATGGAGCGAAGCTGAGCGGAACAGGGCGAGCACTGCTCAGTGGACCCGCCATAACCTCCTCACTTGGAGTGGAGTGGGTTGGGTGCTTCTCAGGCAGACCTGCTGCAGCCCCCTCGCTCCAAGTGGAGCGGGACGGGGTGGGCCAGGCACAGTGGGGGCATGGTACTGGCAAAACTGCTATGCTGCCTCGCTCAGAGCACAGTAGGGCGGGCATGGCGTGGGCTGAGTAGTGCGCCCATGGTCTGTGCAGCATGGCATGAGGGTTGATTTGAATATTCATGACTGCCTAATTTGAATATTCATGACTATCAGTTCACACAGGCGCAGTTGCGAAATAGACTCCTTAATCGCGGAAACATCACGCTGCATAGAGATGAAGCTGCTGTTTGGGGGGTGCGAAGTGGAGAGGGTTTACTTGACATGCCTGTTGGCATGACTTCACTGCTGAGGAGGCTCATGGACCAAAACTTTTGATTGACAGCACACAGCATATGCAGAATAATCAGGGGATCAGGCCCAGTCAGCATGGGTTTGTGAAAGGCAAACCGGACCAACCAGATCATCTTCTCTGACAAAGTGACTCACTTAGTGGACAAGGGGAAGCCTGTAGATATTTTCTACTGTCATTCCAGTAATGTCTTTGAAACAGTTTCCCACTGTATTCTCCTGGAGAAACTGGCTTGGACCGGTGCATTGAATGAAAAACTGGCTGTATAGCCAGGCCCAGATAGTGATTATGAATAGAGTTATATTCAGCTAGTGACCAGAAGTGTTCCTACAGGCTCAGTATTGTGTCCAGTCCTGTTTACTGTCTTTGTCAACACTGTGGATGAGGAGTTTGAGTTCACCCTCAGTAAGTTCATAAATGACTCCAGTTGTGTGAGAGTGTCAGTCTGTTGGAGGGTAGGAAGGTTCTAGAGAAGGACTCTCAGACTGGATCAATGAAGTGCGGCCAATTGTATGGGATTCAATACGGCCAAGTGCTAGCTCCTTCACTTCTGTCACAACAACCCCATGCAGAGCTACAGGCTGGGGGCAGCATCCAGAAAGCTGTCTGGAGGAAAAGGACAAAAGGACCTGGGGGTGCTGGGCAACAGCCAGCTGAAGATGAACAGAGAGACTCTGAGAGCACCAAAACATGGTCTTAACATTACTCTGTTTTCCTTCTTTTCTCTTGACACTACTAAACATTTTTCTGCTTCTGGTTTTCTGGGGATTTGAGAGTTTTTGGCTAATTCTTTGGTACTTATAAGGTCTCCTGATAAACCCTTGTTACTGTATCCTTGTGTCATAGTAATTTATATGTTCTTTTTTAGCATCCTTCACTTTGGGCAAACACCATAAGAACAGAAAGCTTTGGGCACAGTACAGAAATGCAATGTGTATACTTGCATCTCTGTTGTATTATCTGCTGTTATCCAGGCTATTTTTCAAAAAATGGAGGATGTGCTCACAGCATCAACAGTATGAGCTGCTTTTTCATAGATGACTCATGGTCTTTTTCAAGGTTTTTTTTCTTCAGCTCATATTTTTAATTATATTTCTCTTGAAATATTGTCCTTTTTAACATTGCTGTTTCTTTACCTTTCACGTAACTTTGAACCAGCCTTTTAGTTTCTCATGGTCATTGTGTATTCTGATCCTGCTCTGCTTCGTGCCTTAGTGCATGAAGTGACAGAGCTAGCTTATTGTGATCCACAAATTTTATATAGACCCTTCAAGGCACCCTCGCTAAAATGCCAAATTAACTTAACTAGGGAATGTTGAAAAAGAACAATTTTTCAACAAAATGTACCCCATTCTCCAATCAGTTTTACTTCTAACTCTTATTTCCATACTTTCAGGCCATTCGTAGACAATTTCCTATCCAGTTTCTATATTTGCATTTATGCAGTTTTTCACAGAATTATCTTATTTAATACATTAATTTTCTTCAATGTTATATTTGCAAACAGTACATTAAACAAATCTTTCTGAAATAACTGATTAGAAAGTGTATATTTTGTTTAGGTTCTAAATGTATCAGTGTATGAATTAGAACAGCAGTCTTCACTAGCAGAAAATATCATGACCAAGTTCTCTAATACATTTCCATAAATCAGTATGTGCAATAGATGTTGCTATGAAAGTAGACTGAGTCTCATTAAAGCACTTGCTAAGAAATATGGACAGAGTTTAATTATTTTCATTCCAGTTCCCTGAATAATAAAATCTGTTCAGATCATATTTCTCTTAANCACCATCCTCGTTGCCCTTCTCTGCACCCTCTCAAGCAGCTCAACATCCCTTTTAAACTGGGGAGCCCAGAACTGCACGCAGTATTCAAGATGGGGTCTGACCAGCGCTGTGTACAGGGGGAGGACAACCTCCCTGGACCGACTGACCACACTGTTCTTGATGCAGGCCAGGATGCCATTGGCCTTCTTAGCCACCTGGGCACACTGCTGGCTCATATTGAGTTTCCTATCAATCAGTACACCTAAGTCTCTCTCCATCTACTGTCATTTTTAGCCCTAATTAGTAGCTGGGGGATATTTTAGTGTATTCCTGGTTCAGACAATTACTTTTTTTAGATACAAAATGGAATTAATTTTTTTCTTTCCTACATATATGTGAAAAAGTATCAAATATCTGAGTAAATATAAAAGGATTACTGATACTAAAAAAATAACATTAGTATTGTGTTATAATTCAAACTATAATTTGTTATGCTGATGTTCAAATTCCTTAATAAGAATGCAGCTGAAAAACAAGTTGAAGCTTCTACTAATCATCTATTACCTATGTCATTAACTAAATATACATCTTCATAGTGCTTTATAAATAAGACTGTTCACACATATGTAAATAAAATAATAAATTATTAAAATAAAATTTCACTTGTTGTAGCTGAATGCAGTGAAGAAAAAAACAAATGAAGGCATAGCCAGAAAAAATAGCCATATGAAGGCATAGTCATCAGGAAAATGATAGTCTACGACTGAGACAGCAATTTTTCTGGATCAAACTAAATATTGATTTATATAGTGACACCTTCATAGCTCCAGTTTAACTTGCTTCAGTTGTATATGTATGCAATCATTGTCCATATCATTCCTAGAGTATGTCAGGTATGTCAGGTATGTCAGGTTAATTTGACAAAAAATTCTATGTATAATTTAGGTAATATTTATCTATCTTTGCAATCACATTGTGTTAGCTTGTGTATTTTATGGTTGCTTCTTTGTATAGTTTTCATTTTTAAATATCATGTACAATATTGGGAAGAATAACACAAAAGAAGAAAAGTAAATCAATTTTGCATTAGAAGTCATGTAAGAACAAGAACTAAAGGGTAAGCTATTATAGCCTATGAATTANCAGCTCAACATCCGTCTTAAACTGGGGAGCCCAGAACTGCACACAGTACTCAAGATGAGGTCTGACCAGCGTTGTGTACAGGGGAAGGACAACCTCCCTGGACCGACTGACCATTAGTAGTAGATTATTCTAATGAAATTTCCCATCCACTGCATTTATTATCTGAGATCTTTAGAAAACAGGATGATGTTAGAAAACTTATCCTTTTTTAGTATAACTTAATTTCTTATTACTATGATAATTTAAGTGTCATTGCTTTTAACTATTTCATCACCAAGAAATTTCAACCTGTACAATGATTGTACTCTGGGTTGTGACTTGTACTTAACATATAGGCAACGTTGTATTCAATGCAAGTTTAGTCTGCTGAACTAAAATTGTGTAAGCGCAGGATGACTCAAGTACATATCCTTTCAATTAGTTTGAAAGAAAAAGAGGTCATCCACGCAGATACTTCATTTGTGTAAGAGAGTTTATACACACCATCCAATACAGTATATATGCTATCATTTAATCTGGTCTGATTTTATTTTTCTTGAAGTGATGTGAATAAGAATTACTACTTAAAAGAGAACACAGTTGTGAAAGAGGTTAGATTAAAATTTAGGTGAAAGCTGTCCTGGTTCTGTCTGTGACAGAGCTCAATTTTCTCAGTAGTTGGTCCGGTGCTGTGTTTTAGACCTAGTACGAAAAGAGTTGCTAACACTCTGATGTTTTGGTTGCTGCTATGTAAGGCATACTTATCACATTATTATTATTATTACAATTATTATTATCACGAGGATTTTTCAGTGACTCGTGTCTCCCAGTGAGGAAGTACACCAAAGGCTGTGAGGGAGCATAGCTGGGACAGCTGACCTGAACTGGAATATCAGTGGATATTCCACACCACAGAATATCCTGCCCTGTATACAAACTGGGGGAGTTACCCATAAGGTGGTGTAAACACAGAAAACCTTTTCCAGAATACTTAATTCAAGGAGATATGGCTTTTTTTTTTTTTTTTTTTGCTTTAGAAAGTTTTCACTGCCTGGAAAGAGCCTCTTCCCATAGATGGTCGATGTTTTTCCTTATCCTGCCCTGATGAGAAGTTAACTTCCTGAAAAGATAAAATTCTCACACAGAAGTATGGATGGCTCCCCAGTGTGGAGCCAGGTAAGGCATTAAAAAGGCTAGGAGATGGGGAAAGCAGAGAGGTTTTTCATGACTGGTGTTCATACCCATATGTTTAATGTTCTTGACTTCTGGAAATAAATATTCCTACATACTTCCACTGTCCGGCCTTTCGGGGGTACCTGCATGCAATCTTTCTTCATAGGTGGGGTAATTGTGGTTAGGGACAGGTTTGGCATAGGCCAACAGATGGTGAGCAACTGTATTGTTCATCACAATATTGTGATGAACACACAATCCCATCACAACAATCCCAACATCACAAAATCCATTTTTTGGGGTTTTGTCTTTCACTCTTTCTTATTCTTTTTCTTCTGTTTACTACTACTACTACTGCTATTACTATTACTAAACAATTTTACTTTGTTCCAATTATTAAACATTCTTTCCTCAACCCACGTTTTACTTTTTATTCTTCTCCCAATCTCATTGGGATAATAGGTGAGTGAGAAGTTACATTTCAGCTGGGTTAAACCACAACAAGAACCTAAAGCACAAAAATTCTTAGATCAGTCTACTCATAATTTCTTTTGATAGTTCCTATCAGGATGTAAAAGAAAACAGATTTACCACCTTTTCCCACTGAAGCCATTTTATGTTTGGATTTTAAAATCCCAAAAGACAATCTCTACTTGATTTTGTCTTCAACTAATGCTGCCCATCAAATTACTTGATATTTATCTCCTTCTGATACCACTTGCATGAGAAAAATCAGATTCTCAGGAAGTTGTTTTAAGCAGTGGTGTACACATTGTTTAGACAGTGGCATAAGGAGGAGGTGCAGAAGGGGCATAAGTTTGGGAATGTTGTTTAGGCCATGCTAAAGGAAAATAAGACTATCTTGTTTTGTAGATACACCTGTTATGGTTTAGGGGTCTTTTTCTGCTCTGGCAGTGAGGGGGTTAACAGCTCAGTTCTTGCCTGGGCTCTCCGTGCTGCCATGGCCTTCAAGGTTATAGAGATAGAGGCGTCTCTGTGAATAACATACTTGGGAGAGAAGAAAAAAAAGTTTTAGTAGCAAGATGTAGAGTGCCAGTTCAGAACCTGTGTTGGGAGGCTGAGAGATTGAAGGCCCACAGGCCCATGAGAGAAGGGGTAGAGATGTTCTTCCAGGCATCCCACTGCGGTTTGTGAATTGGACCAACCACAGTGAAAACCAATGGATCAGAGGGAGACAACCAGTACTGCAGAATCCATCCAAGCCACGACTGGAGATGGAGAGGTAAAGCTGGACAAACTGGCTGTGACTTTTCGGACAACGGAGAATTTCGGAAGAACTGTCGTCCTCAGGTCGAGATCTCACTTGGGAGGGGTCATGAAAGACCTTTTCCTCTCGTGAGAGAGAGAACTTTATGGAAGGGCAGAGAGACGGTTCCTACCCTGGATCTGGTCAGGAAATACTAACTTGCCTGGTTTACCCCTACCCTACATTCCCCCTTTGTCTCCTGATGAAAAAGGGAATATTAGATCTATTGCAAGAGAAGGAGGGGTGGGGGGGAGAAGGTTGCCTTCTAAATGATGCTTCCTTCGCAGTTCTGATCTTGTTAGTTAGAAAATAAATCCTTTATGTTCTTTACTTGCAGTTGCCTGGCTTTTTTTGCCTGTGACCAGTTTTATTTTATTTTCCAGTTTTATTTTCCAGTGTTTTCTCCTCCAGGAGAGGTTGTGGGTGAGTCTCTGGCATCCAGCCAGGGTCAAATCACGACAACACCTAAAGGATTAAAAATAAAACATCAGGCACTTCAAAAGATAAATGGTGCTTCCGATTTAATATTGGAACTGTGTTAAAATCATCAGATTGACAGTAAGATCATTGTTTAAATGCCTTTTATTATATTGTAAATGAGGACTAAAAAGGTCTATCCTTCTTTCCATAACATAGAATTTTTCCTAGACATGGTCAGCTGAGACTTGAGTGTGTCACCAGCCTTGGTGAGAACATGACTGGAAATACTATTTGAAAAGAAAAAGGAAATCATTCCTTACTGACAGAGTAAAAGTGTTGAAATTTATCAGAACCTTTACTGAGAGAATAAACTTTTTATTAAGTACATTATTTTAACTAGTTCTAGATTATCTTCTTGACATCAAACTCATGGTTATTGTAAGTAGATAATTTTATTCTTTCAGAGAAAGTAGGAAAAACTCTTCAGACTTCCTCCTTTCCCCTTGTAACGGGTTTTACCCTGGCTGGATGCCAGGGCCCCAAATGGTCTCTCAGTCCCGATAATAAGATGATATACAAAGGGTGGTTTGGAATGAGGTAGTTTAATATGAGCACAAATAAAGCAAAGGTAAAGCCCACGCTGAAGCAAAGCAAAAGAACTAATCTCTACTTCCCATCAGCAGAGGTGTCCACATCCAGGGAAGTAGGGCTCCTATGTGTCTTAGGAAGCAGCCGTCAAGAACAATGAATCCCCTTCTCATCTTTGCTTCCTTCATCAGCTTTCACATCTGAATTGATGTCACACGGTATGGAATATCCCTTTGGTCAGTCTGGGTCAGCTGGCCTGCTCGTGTGCCCTCCCAGAATCTCGTCCTCATTTAGGGGGAAGGGGCAGTGTGCCCAGCTGTAGTCAAAACACTTGTGTGTTATCAACACCCTTCCAAAGTACAGCATTGCAAGAACTGCTCTAAGCTCAGACAGACCCAATACACCCCTTAATTTGGATTTGCATACACTTAAGAGATGCCTATAAAATGCAGGAAAAAAGAAAGAGACTGGAGAAAAATCAAGGAACAGGATTTTTTTTTTATTCCAATGAAAAATGTGACTATTTTCTGTAATTTTTTTCTTGTTGAAATATATACTAAATCATTAATTGTACATTCTTGTTTCTTTATTACAAATTACCCAACAGTGTAACAGACTGCAAATTGCACTATGTATTTGCAACACATACCAAATGTTTTTAAACTGAGACTTAGTCTGAGAACAATAAACTAACATGTAGGTCGTTGTAGAGATATAAACCACGAGATCAAACTCAGCTTCTGATTTCCCATTTACCCTATAAACTAATGTTTAAAATTAGGCTGAATATATTTATCTGAAACAAAAATTCTAACATGTGTAAAAAAGAGAGTGGTGGAAAAATTAAAATTATTAAGTGTGCATTTTGAAAATTAGCCTTTATGTTTGATATTGAGCAAGTTTTGGCCTGACCTTTCAGAGAGCCTCCCATTCATGTTGGACACCTTGGTTTTCATTTGCTGTGTATTTAGTTCATAACCAGTTGCACCTATGAATCATGTTAGTTCATTGCAATAGCCTTCAAAATCTAATGAGTAATTATCAGTCAAATGTTTTCAGTGGTTCATGGCCTGGGTTTTATTTGGGGAGTTTTAATCTCAAGCCATTTGAGACTAACAATTTTAAGAATTCATTGCACTGATAATCCTCAAATGAGTAAATGTAACAAAAACAAGGGATTTTGCTATTAGACACTTTGGAGTATATTGAATGTTAACTAATTTTCTGTCTCCGTGGTGTATTTTGGTAGGATTTGACTGATCTGTTGTTGATTCTAAAGGATTCCTTGTGCTATCCAGTGTTCTGTCAGGTGATCATAGATTATTTTTTCCTAAAACCTTTGTAACACATAGTAAGTGTTTGGTATTTGACAAGGAAGCAGAAAAAAGTTAACGCATAAATGACCAGAAATAATTGAATGAATTGTGCATACCATTGCCCAATAATTTCCAAAAGAAGAGGAAATCTCAGAAGAATTCTTTTCTCAAGGTACTTATTTTCTTTCTTGATTCCAGTCATACACCTGAAAAATCCACTTTAGTACAGTGGTAAGTGTCCCCACCTGGTGTGTGGGAGACCCAGGTTCAATTCCCGCCAGGGAGACAATGTTAAGAGTTGGACTCGACGATCCTTGTGGGTCCCTTCCAATTCAGAATATTCTGTGATTCTGTGATTTCTGTGAAAATTCAGTTGCTTCTCATCCTGAAAACCTTGAAGTACAGTTTAGTATTTTCTGTTCTTCCCCTCCCTTCACTCCTTTTTTTTCAAGTGCTCTAAAGTGTACGACCTGGCTTGCAGTGTCCTCATTACTATTTTTGCTAAATTTTAAAATTTACATATCTGTCCATAGGCACTTACTGAGGTATTTTTCTCCTATCATCTGTCTATCCACACATCTCATATGTATGAAACTGTATGTTTCCCTTTTATGAGCAGTATTGATGAATGAATATTCTGAAGACTGGTAATTCAGAGGTTTCATACTGGATACAGAGGTTTCATACTTAAAAAATTAAATTATTATAATATCTTTGGGTTCACCATTAGTCTCCACCCCGTTTCCTTACTACTGTGTTTGTGTTGTGCTAGTAATGGAGGTAAGAGTGTGCATGCACCTCTGCTCAATGGCCATGCTGCTTCTCTGTTTCAGCAGTTCTCCAGTTTACCCAAGTCTGGTTTTGTCATGTAGTACAGAGGGTAATCCCTCCATTGAGAAGTCTGCCCTCTTCTAAATCACACTTGAGCTGCATCTTGCCTCAAAGACATTTTTCTAAGCACAGGTGTTTCCAGAAATGTTTTAATCTTAAAAGTTGTCCCTTTTAAACAATTAAAACTACATAGATTTGCAGTTTGCTTAAAAGAATTCCCAGACTGTGTACATAGAATAATCCAGAAAAGAAATTTTAAAGCAAAATAGAAAGAAACCCATTACTGATATTCATGGTCAGCAAACAGTAGTAGAAAGGAAAATGTTTGTCTTGAAATCCACTGGTCACTTAGTGCTACCTATGTCAAAACCAATTACTTGAACTTCATCCTGTAGTAGACATTCAGCTAGCACAAATGGGTTTGTAACTGTATAATGCAATAATGTACCGAGCAAAAAGTCCACTTACAAGGCAGATGGTGCAGCAACTAATATTGCAGTTACCTGATGGATGCCATGGTGTAAATATGCTTTCTATCCAAAATTTTTATGATGATACTGTTAGGCACCACCATGAGCACACAAAAATTCATTGTATGGTATCACAGTCAAAAAGAGAGAAACAAAAAGAAAAAAACAATTCTTGTCTTGTTGAAATACTGTGATGAAGAATGGATATAGACTGTTCTGTTCATTAGAGATCTTTGCCACTACAATGAATTTATCAAGGGATATGTAAGTGTCTTCTTGGTCTATCAACACATTTTTAGATTTAAAGGCAATCGGTAAAATAATTGACCCAGCAAAAAAATAAAGCCAAAAATGTATGTTTTCTGTCAGGTAATAAGAAGATTATTACCGTCTCTCTGAGATCATTTCATGTTTCGATTTACTATCCTCTCATTCTGAACTTTATTGGAAGGGTATTGTATAGGTTAGTACAAAGTGATCGTTCAAAGATACATAAGATCAGCAAGAAGTACAGATCTGAGCTAACAAATATTTGATAAAGATGCTGAATGGCAAATGTATACTTATCATTTATTAAGATACATTTTTCCTGTACTTTCAGAAGCTTGCTGTTCTTCTTCTCCCTATATTTTCTTTGCTCTTAGTGTTTGTGAGTGCAAAATAACTAATGTTAAACCCATAAAAGTTAATGTCTAGTAATTCATATATGGACTTAAATGAAAAGAATTTTTCAAGCCTCTCTTGAAAACATAATTTTTAATTACTATTAACCATCTCAGAAAAAAAAATTTAGACATTAGATCATATCATACCATATATAATTTTCATGCTGAACTTAGATAAAAGAATTATTTAGTACATTGATTTAAACATTTAATTAAATTATAGTTCAGGGTATAAGAGGCAACTGAAGAAAATAAGAAGTGTTAAAGTCAATGCTTAGTACAGGAAAATAGTTTAAAAGACATAGGAACAGAAAAGTTATGACTTTTGCACACATTTCTACAATGATTCATGAATAGAGGAAGCAGACACTAGTTTAAATCTAGTAAACACCAGTTTAAACCTGACTGTGTGATAAGACAGGAGCTAATGGTTTTCCAGTGAATGTTTCTGCTACAGGAAAGTAGCATGAATAAAATTACAAACAAGTGGAAAAAGAGACATCAATAGCACTCAACAGTAGAGAAGTTAGAGGCACTTTAACAGAAAACTAAGATGCATCTTCCACAGTAGGTAATAGTATTGTTATAAACAGAGCATTCCAAATGTGTTATACATAGAATCTTAGGAATGTGTTTTTAATCAGGAAAGAAAATAAACCACAAAATTACAAAAGTCTACTTTCTGTTTTAATCAGAAAACTTTAATTTTTTTCTCATTCTCTGTTCCTCGCTCTTTGTATCGGCACCAGCATGAGAAATGCATTTCAGTGGTTTTAATTCTATTGTGTCATGTTGTTCTTTCACTGAAACCTTTCTATAAAAGAAAAATTTGCTTGACTGTTCAAAAAGAACTAATTTGAATCTATAACAAAATGAAATCAATTAAACAATTGATGAAAGCAAAAAAAATATTGATTTAACTTATCTGTATTTCAGTAACAGTGTTGTTCAGCTTCTATTTTTTGCTATTACCTTTAGTTTTATTTCAATTAAACAGTTAAATATTATCTAAAGTAATTTGAAATGTTCCAACTAAGCTGAAAGACTTCCTGTTTAATCACGGGTGCTCAAAGTGCTTTCTCCTTTCTTCTTTAATGGGGACATAGCAGATATATGCTCTGTTTAATCCATCAGTACGTGATGTTGCAAATAGAGAGAGCGTTAGCACAGTGAGCCCCCGCATATTCGCGATCCGCTATTTGCGAGCTTCAGTATTTGCGGGTGATTTTTCTGTGAGCTGTGCGACCTTGGCGCGTGTGCAGAACCTACCGCGACCTCAGTCTGATCGGCCCCCAGCTCCGCCGTTCACGGCGCCGGCTTGGCCTCCCCACTCGCACAGTCAGCCCCCTCCCCGCTGCCCCCCGCCCTGATCCCGTTCCCATCCCACTCGCTGGCTTTGCCTTGGCGTGCTGCACCAGTGCTCATCCCCCCCACCTTGATCCCGTCTCCGTCACGCTCGCCCGCTTGCCGCAGTTCTGTTACAGAACTGACAGAAGAAAACGGTGTGTTTGTGAGGCCTCCATGTTCTTCAAATGTGGATAACTACATGTCTGTGACCCACTAAAAAATTAGATTTAGAGAAATTATCAGAAATAGTGATGCATATAATAGTAGTCTAAAGAGATAATGGGAAGAGGAGTGAGGTGGAAGGATATTTTTTTATTTAAGAAATTAATATAGTTTAAAAATTGGACACCCTTCTGCAGCACAAAATTAAAATGTAACTACTATTTATAAAACTTTTCTTTTAGAGAATATCATAGAATCATAGACTGGTTTGGGCTGAAAGGAACCTTATAAATCATCTAGTTCCAATCCCCATGGACAGAGATACCTTTCACTAGACCAGGTTGCTCAAATATGTGGAAGTTTAGTTCATTACTTGGTTTTGACCCACGAATAGATGATACAGAACATCTCAGTCTTGTTTGTAATGTGCCACAACACTTAAGCTGTGCACGCTTGAATAGACAGGTATAATTGAGGCATTTGAAATACTCTTGTGACACATATGGAGAAATCAGAATTGCAGTAGCTCTCCTAATCAATATCATAAAAGGAGTACCTATATGCTCATGATGCATAACTTTATATTTTAAAATGTGATTGAGTAAAAAAGTACAAGAAAAATATACCTGAATCATAAATATTTCATCTTTGATTAAAAATGTATACTTGGACTGCTTCTTATGAGCATACATTACAGTAGCCCATGATGGGAGAGGTTGTGATCTCAGTGGTGCTGCCTGCTGATGACATATAGTTCAGGTAATAAAACTTCACAACATCACTGAAATACTCATGAGGAAAAACTCTTGAATAGATGATATAATCTTTTATGATTTTCCAACACAGTGTAAAGGCAAGGGTGATTGCCAGCAGCAAAATGAAGTCATAGAAACATTTCTTTTGAAATGCAATTGAATTCAAAAACTTGTTTATAGGAATAAGGAAGATCAGCAAAATCACGTAATCTTGGTCTTTCTGAATTATACAACATCTTTTTATTTAGTCTTTGTTCAGTTTTAAACTATAATGATTCTAAGTAAAGAGTTTAATGGAAGAAAATAGTCAAGATACTTAAGACTGCTGAAAATATACTCAAATATATTTTTACTAACATCTCAATATGTTTTGCAAAAATAGTAGGATTTTTCTTTTATTCTTTGTTTTCCTTTAATTTCAGGAACCTTTATTTATCCTTTATTAAACCATTCTTTATCTTTAAATTCTACATAATTAACATAGTAGCTTTCTGATGTTATTCTTCCACTGAGATTTTGGATAATTTCCTATAGGTAGGATTGGATTTAAACTTAAATCCTAGACTAGAAAAATCCCAGTTCAATTTGAATCTGTTTTTATAAAGGGTAGATTGTAAATATTGATTCTGTTAATAAAAACAAAACAAACCTAAAAAACTCAAAAAACCTTAACCAGAGCTGTCTTAAAATTCCCTAAGGGTGAACTAAAATTTCAGCTCTTTTAAAATACTCAGAAAAATTGGGGAAAGTGGTTACAGATATTAACACAGCTACTTGAAAAGCCAAAGGGATTGAGTGCACACTCAAAGAGTTGGCAGACAACTCCAAGCAGAGTGGTGGGTTTGCCACACATGAAGAATGGGATACCATCCAGAGGGACTTCAGCAAGCTAGAGAGGGCTCATGGGAATTTCATGAGGTTTAAAAAGACCAAAAGCAAGGTGCTGCACTTGGGTCAAGGCAAATTAGAGTATCAATACAGCTTGGGGGATGAACAGATTGAGAGCAGCCCTGCCAAGAAGGGTTTGAGGATGCTGGTGGATGAGATGTTGGACACGACCCAGCAAATCAGAATGATGATCTGCACAACTGCAGATAAGAAAGCCAACTGTATCCTAGGCTGCATCCACACAGGTGTGGCCAGCAGGTCAAGGGAGGTGATTCTGTCCCTCTACTCTCCAGTGAGAGAGTAGAGGGACAGTAGAAGGAGAGAATCTCTACTCCACCTGGAGTGCTGTGTCAGTTATAGTGTACTCAGCACAAGAAGGACAACAACTTTTTGGAGCAAGTCCAGAGGAAGACCTCCAAGATGATTAAAGGGATGCAAAACCTCTCCCATGAGAATAGAATAAGGAAGCTGAGATTTTTCAGGCCAGAAAAGGCTCCTGAGAGATCTTATAACAGTCCTACAGCACATAAAGGGGGCCTACAAGAAAGCTATGGAGGGTTTCTGATAAGGGCATGTAGTGTTAGGACTTGTAGTAATGGCTTCAAAGTGAAAGAGGGTATGGTTAGATTAGGTGCAAAGAATTTCTTTACCATGGTAGTGGTGAGGCACTGGAACAGACTGCCTAGAGAAGCTGCGGATTCCCATTTCCTGGAAGTGTTCAAGGTCAGGCTGGATGGGTCTTTGAGCAACCTGGTCTAGCAAAAATTGTCCTTGCCCATGGCTGAGGGTTGGAAGTAGAAGACCTTCAATGTCCCTTCCAATCCAAATGATTCTATGAAATAAATACGCATGCAGCCCACCTATATATGGCATCTAAATTTAAGTAGATAACACTAATATATGTTTTTAGAAATTAAAGGCCTTTAAGGTATCATAACGATGTGTGGAATTTTCTGACTTTGCATGTTTTTGTTAAATATCCAGAATAGTAACACTCTATAAGTGAACACAGCATAGAAAGAAGACAGTGATAGCTGACCTGTAGTAGTAAAAATAACGGTTGTGTTCTGCCACTGTAACTTATGTTGAGTGGAATTATTTTTCCAATAGTAGATAATTGAAATTAGATAAAATGTGAATGTTAATTTAATATTTATTTCATGAAGACATATCTATTTATAATTTTTGCTAAGGGCAAAAACTATAATGACTACCAAAAAATGAAAATCTGTGTTTGATGGACCGACATAGCAACTATTTAACTCACAATGTGTTTTAATAGCATAGAAACTGAGATTTTAGGACGCAGGTGTTTTATTAGTTATACCTCTGAATACAAAACAAGATAATTTATTTTATTGTATTTAGATAATATTCATTATCTTTTACATTTAAGTTGCCCAGTAGAAAATCTCTTTTTTATATAATGCAGATATAGAAGAAATTATAATTATCATGTTTGATACTATAATAGATGAATCTGTATAGGCAGAGGTTTAAATCTGTCAGTCTTCCACTAATGAGACAAAAGCTTGTTTGTAATGAAGATGCTGTTAAAAGCAAAATGAGTGCTGCAATGGTCTTTTAGCTCTAATTGTATTGTGCTGACATTTGGTGTAATTATCTGCAGTTGACTATAATTTTGTCTTTCATGACACTCAAAGAAATTCTGGAGTAAATTGAGGTAGCTATCTGTTTTCAGATGAATTTGATCTCTTTATTTTACCCTAGTCTCAGAATTTAGTTAGAGAGGTCTGAAACCCAGTATTTATCATAATCTGCTTCGTTTGTTCAGTCCCCATGCGGCAATTCCAATTAGAATTTTATCAAAGTCATCCTTACAGCAATAATGATAATCCTTTAGCATCTATCTGGATTAAGTCTCTGTTTTATTCTACTAATGAATACTCTAGAGGGGTCTGGGCTATTTTGCAGAACAAATTAACCTTAGAGCATAGCCATTTAAAGTGTTCATTATACTGGACACCTGCAAAGTGTACTGGGCTTAAATGAAATATAATAGACCTTTCTAGGCCTGTTTTAGGGTATCCTGAAGAGATTATGAATAAGATGATATTTAAATTATGATGGTTTGAATATTGTTTTTTTCCCAACATTTTCAATATATATCAGATGTGCTATTTATGAAATATCACTTTCGAAGTACAGTCAAACCTCATGCATTTTGCACTCCCTAAATGATGGCTTCACATCTACGTGGCGTGTTTTTTCAGCGACTTAGGAGGGCCCTTTTCTCAACTGCGCATGCACAACCTGACACGCATGAATATTCAAATCAGGCAGTCATGAATATGCAAATTCTTTCCACTCACAGCCTCCATTCCACAGCACGGCAGGGCTGCCTGAGCCAAGCCAGGGCGGGGCCACCTTAGCCCGAGCCCGAGCCGAGTAGGCACAGGACCGCCCAAGTCTGAGCCGAGCTGGTATGGGGCCACCTGAGCCAAGTCAGCGCAGAGCCACCCAAGTCCAAGCCCAATCCCAAGCCACGTCAGCGCGGGGCCACCCCAGACCAATCCGAGTTGGCGTGGGACCACCCGAGCCCAAGCCAAGCTGGCGCAGAGCTGCCCAAGCCCGAGCCAAGCCAGCGTGGGGGGGGCTGCCCGAGTGGGGTCCACTCCAAGCAAGAAGAATTCATGCAGTTATTAAAGATTTACACACTCTCAGGTTAGACGTGGTGTCCAAGACTTTCTTGGGGGAGATGTCTACCCCGAGTATAGAGAAACCAAGTCTACGCACATGGAGAGACACCTGGACGGTGGCACGGGCAGGTCCCCACACCCATGTCCCTCGCCGAGCGAGCGGAAAGGGTTTTTCCCCGGCATGGGGTGGCTGCAGGTGCTGGGAAGCACCGACACGAACACCGACACACAGCAGAGCAATGCTGAAACAGCGCCGGAGCGCCAGGGGGACTGTGTGTGGGTGCAGGGCAAATTTGCATATTAATGAGCTGCCATTCTATGAAGACAGAGGGCTTCATGGAGGCGGCACTAGACTCGCGCTACCATGGTATAGGAGACCCAAATGTATATCAAACATTATCATGTAATTGCCACTTTTTGAAATTTAAAATCAAAAGTTTCAAAACATTAAGATCTGAAATGAATGTCTTTTTAATTCCATTCTTGTGTATAATATGCTCAAAATTAATGTCTTACATGTGATACATTTTATTTCTTATTCAAATACTCCTATTATTACCAAAATATGTGAACTGTAATTCTTAAGTAGTCTGTAATGGGAAGGGACTAGGGAAGAGAAGGCAAAAGAGCAGAGGGAAATGGAAAAGCTAATTGGTATTCTCTGTTTTCAATAGTTCGTGTCCCCAAGCCTCTCTAAATTAAAAAAAAAAAAGGCTCTTCATTATCTTATATTGCTACAATTGTACTCCAGTGCCAGAGACCAAGAGTAATTGATTTTCATTGTTCATCAATCTAAACTTTGCCACTAGAAGGAAACACCATCTCAATCTGAACGCATCAAACCCCACATGACTATCATTATCATAGGGATTCAATAGGCAAATAATTTGATATTTGCTAACAGTTATAAATGTTAAATAAATAGACTTTACAATTTAATATTTTAAGCCAGATTCTGAAAACATGAACAGCTTTTTTCAGACATGGAGAAATTTTTGAATTCCATCCTTTAAATCTTGATGGCAACACTACATTACAGGAAGACTTGCTGCATCCTTGGATTGAATGAGACAGAATGCACAAGTAATACCCCAATACCCCAAAGCAGTCACAGTATCACGGTATCACAGCATTGATAAAGTTGGAAAAGACCTTGAAGATCATCAAGTCCAACCTATAATCCAACTAAAACTTAACAGTTATAACATTTATATCATGGCCTTCAACAGCTCATTTAGGTTTTCTAGAATTTAGGTTTTCTAGAATTTAGAAAATACTGGTGAGCACACAGCTGAGTCCAGGACTGGAAACTTCTGAAAAATCTTATACAGTTATTCTAAAAGCTCTGCTGGCAATTTTGCTTGGACCAGTAAAAAAACTATTATGACCTCAAAAATGTTTTCTTCACTCTTAACAAATTCTCAAACTTTGGGTTATGTAAACAAGATAACTTTCCCTCATGCTATTTTTTTTCTATACTCTATATTTTTAAGTATGTTTTGGCTATGAATTGACATCTATTAATCTATGTCTAGCACTTAATGGGGAGAGGGTTTTGGTACCATCTAAAAGATTGTTTGCATCTTATGCTGCTACTGAAATAACAAAAATGTTCATACTACTTTGATCCACACAGCTCACACTGATGCCACTATTCTGCCAAGCACGAATGTACTGAAATCTGTTGCTAAGGAGATTTGGAGTTTCAGTCAAGATTATGTACAGCTATCTTTAAGGTTTGGGGGGTTTTTTTTGTGACTAATGTGATGTACATGTAAAGTTCTAATATAGAGACAGTTGAGTTAGCTCAGGTACTGTGACATGTAAATTAGACTATCATGAAGATGAGACAGCTTGTGAGTGCTTTGTAGCTATGTCATGGAGGGACTTAGAGTGAGGTTACAACAAGAAAAGAACCACATCATTCAGACGTAATCTGAAATTGATTACTAAGCAGGATGGGTTTAGTGAATGGATAGCAATGTCAACTATAAAGTTTCTAGTATAAGATTTCTATTCAAGGCACACACATACAACTTGACAAAGAACATCTCTCCAGCCCAATTTAGACAGCCAGCATAGACCGAGGGAAATAGCTCTTACTGACCAACATGTATGAGTCACAGATGGTATCCTGACCCCTACTTTTTGCCCATACTGGGGCTGGATGTCCATGCACAGAGCCCGTATCCTCTCACCCCCAGAGGGCCGTTGTCTTAAGAGTGTATTTCTATTAAAAATTAGATAATCAGAATAAGTCACCAATGGTTTTACTACTCTTATAGCTCCAGGCTAATTTCTTTGGCTTTCACTACATTTAAAGTAAAAACGTGGTTGTTTTCAAAGTTATTATCACCTTCTTCTATCCCCAGATGTGCTACTCAGATGTTAAGCCCTCATTTCATTGCTCTCTCAGCTCATATCAGAAGACAGAATGCATCTACAGTTAGAAGCATGCAGATGATATCTTAGCCTTATTTTACTGCATTAAACTTTCAGGCAGTTTTTAGTTCATAATAATCTATAACAAAGATAACTGGAAAACAACCGCAGCTGATGTCCGTATTTTCTGCAATAGAGGTAGTCTTATGCATGCAGAGGGAATTTGTAAAGTTAATACAGCTATCAGTTTCTTCCTTTTTCTAGGAAAATTGCTAAGGCTTTTTCTGACTTGAGCATGTGGTCTGCCATTTCAAGGCCACACAATCATACCAGAACAACTGCACAATACATATTTGAATTTATCCAGGCCAGGGTTAAGCTGCTGTTGGCTGTCTTTCCTTTCTATTCAATTAAAATTACCATTGTTTCCATGTTATTTAATCAACTCATCTTTCCTGTTTTTTCAGTATAAAACATTATTAAAAAACCACAACAAAAACCACAAAACACACAGTGCTTTCTCTGCTGCAAATAGTATCTTAAGAAAATTTCTTATTAAATTAGTTGAATTCTGTGAAAATGTTGTGTAAATCTGAGTAATAGCATTCTAAAGGTATTTATCCAAGTTCTGATTTTCTGAGGAGCATGGAATTATTGGGAAGTCAGCAACCATCTCTTCCTTGGTTATGATCTTAGGTGACTAGAAATATATTTAGTCTACTTAAGAAAGTAGTATATGGTTTACAACAGCAGTACAAAATTAGGCATATTTCACTTTTCTTACACATTTACTGTTCTTTCTTTTTAAACCAGGTGTTCCTTCTTTTATTTTCTGCAAGTGTCATCTGGGCATGGATTTTTTCTGAGCTTGAATATATTCTACTACTCATAAGATAGTCTTGGTGATACTTTTATGGAACACAATGGATTTAGTTGAAAGTAGAACTTGCCCAATTCTCACTGTTTCTCTAGGTGGCAAATACGTTCTATTTATTTCTCCTCATTTCAAGCAACTTACTCACTGTCACAGGGCTGCTGTCTGAATGTAAATCTTTGTTCCCCAGGGCAACCAAGAGGAAAAAAAATGAAAAGAAATTTTAGGAGGACTTATTGTAATATTTTGTGGCCCGCTTTGACCAAAAGAATCTATCTTTCAACTGGTGGACACTGAGTGTAGAATTCAATTGTGTAAATGTAGACTATATGAGATGTTCTAGGGTATATATCCATATACCTAATTACCTATTACCTAGGCTAGTAGGTATGATACAAGACCTACAGGACAATCATACCTTACTAAAGTAACAGATGAAGGCCTAATAGATCCAGAACATATGAAGTTGCCCCAGCTACCTGTGCTTAGGCAGCTGACTGCCACACTCAGATGATCTGAAAGCCAGTGCTCAACAACTTTCCTGAGCTGACTCAAAGGGAGTAGCAGAAAATCATTAATAACTTTTCTGTATTCAGACCAGAGGTTTTATTAATTTTTATTTTTCTGTAAATAAGGAAATAATATTAAATACAAAAATGACAGAAAATATACTTTTGTTTTGAGTAGCCTGGAACAGTATTTCTTTCAAGTTTCTTCACTTATACCTTGAGTTTTTTCAGACATGTTTGCAGGTGCAGCACTAAGATTCTCTGTCACTGCATTTCATCAGTGACTTATTAAATAATCCTATCTGCCCAAAGCAGTAACTACTACAAGAATAAAGCCATTACCTATTGTTGCTTGATTTGTACTTCCTCTAAATCTAATGAATTTAAACACATTTTACTCGTTGTAAAATAACACCATAACATTAAATAACAGCATTCTAAATATATTCATATAGTACCTACAACTCAAACTGATATGTTCTGTGATATAAAATCTAGTCACTTAATGCAGCATGGCAAAGCAATTTGACCAAAATGAGAAAAAAACCCAACAACCCCATTGCTTTTAAGATCACTTGAAGGTACAGACAGTAGGTAATGAATGAGAACATTCTCACTGCTTATCTAGAATTTATTTCACATTGTGCGCACATAGTGATGGTGAGCCTGAAGCACACATAAAGTCACCATTAAAATCAGATAGCAAAAATAAACACTTAGATTAATAACTTGAAACCTACAATACTAGGAACTCTAGATTCTCAGAAACAGCACAAATGTAATTTCAGTCACCTAACTTGTACTTGCATGACAGTTATAAGTGTGTTTATTCAGTCATTAGATTGCATGTTCATTCTAGAGGCCAGTGGTAGAGAAATAATAATCTTGCTAGAGTACATAGTGCCTGGTTATGCTCACAGAATTTCTTGATTTACGCATAAGATGGTCCCAGCTCCAGCTGTATCCTCCTAAATGCTTCTACACACACAATTTGTGATTCAGCAAGCATCACTGCATATCTGTCCAAAGAAGACTTTTCAGAGGAACAATGAAAGTACGTGTCCAGATCTCTAGACTGTGGGGTGAAAAAGTGTATTTCCACCACAGCAGCGCACGTCAAGTGTAGTAGCAATGAATGTTTGGCAATGTCCATATCCAAGAAAAAAAGGATGCATATCTGACCTCTGAAAGACAAAAGTGAAGTGGGGTATAAAAATGGTCATTATCTTGTGCTACTTTCATTCTTATTTCAGATGAATGAATAATTCAACAAGTTTTGAAAACAATGTTAAATATGGTGAATTCTTACTAATAAACTAAATATAAATAATAAAATAAAAATAATTAACCGTTGCCTGTATTCAATATAACAGCAACTAAAGTTGGGATAAATCATTTTGATAAACCCCAGTAAATTAAATGGATGCACAAAATATTTACTGAGTTCAAATGCAAAAAGAATGCAAGAGGATAGTTCATCAGCTTACAGAACACTGCAGATAAACTCAGGAAGAAAAGATTTAGGTGTCACTAAAATGCCAAATTCACTTATCCAAATACATTAGAAAATTTGCCAAGCCCTTCTAGGGCAAAATCCTGGAAAACTTAGTAGAAGAAAGAGTAGAAATTAAGCACTGGTACAGATATCACTATTTTTTATTCCAAGGGCAAGGAGCTTGCCTCTGAAATGCCCCTCTCTTGCATACTTATTAAAATACTGTCAGTAGTAAAAACAGTCTAAAAACTAATTAGCCCATCATGTATTGTGCTTTTGAAACTAAGATGTAAAAAACAAAAACCCAACCAAAAAACCAAAAGCAAGAGGTGAATGGCATTAGTCATCTGGCTCAGTATTTCGCTGGAATATTTTCAGATTCTGTCATGATTACCAGTAGAATAAACTACATAGATAAAAAATGAAATAAACACAAATTTTGTTTGGAAGGTAATTCTTTGAATTATTCATAAAGTCCAGAGATTCAACATGTCTACCTCTCTACCTTTTTTTCTGTTTTATTGGAAAACTAAACTCTGTCTTAATTTGGATGGAGAGTTTCTATCTCTTGTCTGCTGGTTCAGGGTCTACACAACTGTACACAGGAGCAGTATGCATCAGGGTAAAAAGAAAATGTTCACAACAAATTTCACAACACTACATAGCTTTTATGCTCTCACCTCTGAAACTTTTAGTAAATAGTCTCTCCAATATTATTCCAGGAGATTTGCAATTACATTTCATTCAACGCTTCAAGCAGTCCCTGTAAACAATCATTTACATTTTCTTATCACTGGCTTTGGGTTTTAGTTTTAGTTAATCCTTACACAGAAGCTGGTGCACTTCTAAAGTCAGAATAACATTTCTAATCAAAACAAAAACTTGTTCAAATCTATTAAATGTACACGAGAACTTTGTCAATCCTAGTGAGACACAACAGAATCTTGTATTTGAGAAGAATTTAAAATTTTAAAAAACAGTCTATCAGCTCTCACGGTCTTAAGAAACATTATTTATTTGGTGGACATTCCATTTTCAGCAAATAAATAGTATTCGAAATGTGAAGTAGATAAATGCTTTATTTATAAGATAACATTTTGGCTTTCTGCAGCTGCTTTCCTTATATTGTACTCTGAAGCTGGTGGAAACAGTAATGTTACAATATAAATAAAATGGTTCTTAAACCTGTGGAGAACTTGGAATAGCATTTTTCTGCTAAACAATGAGATGTGATAGTATTATCTGCAGAAAATGAACTTGCTGCAGTTGAATTTCAAACACCAATCTTCTCCACAAAAGGAAGAGAAGGGGGAAAAATGATATATATTTTCATTGTATGCATAGAAAAACAGATAAAGAGAAGCCAAGATGAGGCTATTAAAATTACAAATTGAAAAATATGCGTTACTTCCACTACCATATTTTGGAGTAAACCCTGGATTAAACTATTTTGGCAATGCCAGAAGCTAGTGCATAGTGCCAATATCTGTGGCTGGCTCAGCCCAGTACAACTGCTGTTTCTATTCCCTTTAAGTTTCGTGTGCATTTGTGTGAGGTGCTTTATAGTTTGTCCTTTCCTCTTTCTTCTTTGTGGTCACTAGATTGTACATATTATGGCTTGACATGGCCAATTTCAGTTGACATTTCCAGTCACCTAGCATTAGCACAATATTAATTAAAACATTGTATTACACTACTATAATTTTAATTTATCATTGTAAAGGTTCTTATGCTATTTTTAAAATTCTTCTTTTTCAAATAGAAATAAATCCTACATTAAGGTTAGACACCTGGAATGGCTGTTATTTCTAACAAGCTCATGGGTCTCATTACTGACCAGCACATACTTCTAATAAAATTCCCATGTTAAAGAGTAGATTTACTGTGAAAAGTCACTTCTCAATGATTATACATTCCGGTATAACCCACTTATTCCCTGGTCATATCAGATCAAGGCCATGCTTGCTTATAAGAATAATTAGAACAGCAAACCAGTTGAGAGCTGGTATTGAAACTTACTGCACCTGGTATCTCCTGGTATCTCAGTTCCTTAACGGTGCCTATGTGGAAACAGAGGAAACGCTCTTATATGTATCAATGATGACACTATTTGAACACATTGAACCAAATCTCCTTGACTTTATGTTAGAGTAGTCTGAATTTCTGTGTCATTGGTGAAAATCCATTATCCTTTTAAAAATATTTAATAGCAAGAAGGATGTTTGACAGGTTTAGGTGACTCAGGAGCCAAAGCAGACTATTGCAGTCTTCTCTAGATTTCAAGAGATAAGCTTGTATTTCTTTTTGTGTTCTGAGTCACTGGAAATCCCTTAGAGAAAAAATAAAACAAAAACAAAACCAACAACTAAAACCTAGAGGTTCTAAGCACCCCTGGAGCAGAAACAGAATTTAAATTTGGGTTTTTCATGTCTCTTCTTACAGAAGGTAAAAGGAATTAGTACGTGACTTGGGACTATTGAGCCTTTAGAACCAGCATTATTCCATCCTTAGAAAACTTATTGATTTGTTCAAACATATGTATAGATACTTTTATACCCACATGCTTACAAAGAGTAGGCACTAGCAATACAGGATTTGCAAATACAACATGATTTACTAATACGTATCACCAAATAATCAAAGGGGAATTAATGAGCCTTGCTTTGAGTAATTAATCCCTATAATGCTAGAATTCACTGCAAAATCTCTATTTGAGCAGATGACATCATCATTCGCTCAAATATCAGTACCTCTGAAAGACTTAAAGTGTGACTGAAGTGTGAATGATGCCATGTACTTTGCTTAGTAGAGAACATAAAATTGTTTAAGGATTGCTTAGTTCAGGCTAAAACAATTTTGTTGCTATCAATTTGTCTAATACAAACGGAACAAAAAATGTCTGATTGCAAATCAGTTTTCCTGCAAGAAAAATACTGTAAGTTTCTTTATTTCAAAATCTTATGAAAATTGTTTTCCTCTGAAATTCCCACTGCAAAAAATCTTAGCTTAGCATTGCTTTATTATATAGGTCAGCAGCGAAAAATGGTTATTATTTAGAACACTCTCCATAATTTACCAACAGTCCTGGCTTACTGGTGATGTACCACAAGACTGGAAATTGGCTAATGTGACACCCATCCACAAGAAGGGCAGGAAAGATGATCTGAGCAGTTACAGACCTGTCAGCGTAACCTCAATCCCGGGCAAAGTCATGGAACAGATAGTCCAGTGTGCTATCACACAACAACTGCAAAATGACCATGACATTAGAACTAGTCAGCATGGATTTCGGAGAGGCAGGTCTTGCCTGACCAACCAGATCTCCTTTTATGATCTGGTGACGCACTTGTTTGATGATTGAACCGTGGATGTTGTGTATTTGGACCTTAGCAAAGCCTTTGACACAGTTTCCCATAATAAGCTTCAGGAGAAACTCATAGAACATGGACTGGATAAAAGCATTTTATGTTGGATTAGGAACTGGTTGGATGGACGAGCTCAGAGAGTGTTGCTGAATGGTGCCACATCCAACTGGCAGCCAGTCACTTGTGGAGTCCCACAAGGGTCAGTGTTAGGCCCGGCACTGTTCAAAATCTTTCTTGACGATATGGACGAGGGAATTGAGTCCATCATCAGCAAGTTTGCAGATGATACCAAGCTGGGGGCAAATGTATGAGCCAGCAGTGCACCCTGGTGGCTAAGAAGGCCAATGACATCCTGGCCTGTATTAGGAACAGTGTGGTCAGTCAGACTAGGGAAGTTATCCTTCGCCAGTACTCAGCAATGGTCAGACCACATCTTGAGTACTGTGTCCAGTTCTGAGCTCCCCAGTTTAAGAAGGATGTTGAACTGCTTGAGAGGGTCCAGAGAAGGGCGACAAGGATGGTGAAGGGACTGGAGGACAAGCCCTAGGGGGAGCGACTGTGGAAACTGGGGTTATTCAGAGGAGGTGACCTAATTGCTGTTTACAGCTACCTGAGTGGAGGTTGCAGCCAGGTGGGTGAGGATCTCTTCTCTCAGGCTGACAACACCAGAACTAGAGGACCTGTCCTTAAGCTACGCCAGGGGAGGTTTAGACTGAATGTTAGGAAGAGGTTTTTCACAGCGAGAGTGATCGCTCATTGGAATGGTCTAGCCAAGGAGGTGGTGGAGTTGCCATCCCTGGAGGTGTTTTAAAGACTCGATGAGAAGCTCAGTGAGATGGTCTAGTACCTGAAACTTCTGTTCTTATAGATAGTTTCCAAAAGGAAGTATCATGATAGGGTTTCATCCTGCTTAGAGATCAGATTAAAAATATCAGAATTACTTTTTAGCAGGAACAATATAAATTTAAGAATTGAACATAAAAAATTTAGTTAAAAAAAGAAGAAAAATAAAAAAGAAAATGGGGAAGGGAAGAGAGAGAAAGGGAAGACATATTGGTTTTCAGCAGGATGGAGAGTTTCTTTGTCAACAAGAAGCAGCACAATTGTTACCTGCTTGGAAGTAAATATTTCCCTCTAATCATAGAAATCCTTTATTTGAACTGGTAAAGTAGTTTTAGACTCTTAAATCAAATCCATATTAACCATGTTAGTTGTATTGTTTATACACTTCATAAGCCATGTTTTACAACTGAATTATTCTGAATGTAAAAATACTCTATAATCTAGTTGAGGTATTTCTTTGTTTTCCTTCAAGATCACCTTCTCCATCACACTACAGCTATTCTTATAACTGCTGATGCAACATTCAAGATTCATTTATTAAACAATCTTGGGCTAATAAATTTGAGTAACAAAAGTGGTCTGAGATGTTACAGAAGGTACCTGTTGGTAGTGAATATCTCATTCCTAACATACATCTATTTAAAGATGGAATTATTGAAAAGTTGTGACTGTGGTACAATCAACCTGGGTGTATGAACACAGCTGAGCTAAATGATTCTATCACAGAACTAGTGCTATGACCATTAGCTGAACTTGAGTTACAATTGTGGCAGCACTTGACATTTTAGTTTAAAGAATTACAACAAAATGTTGCAGGCAATTAATTTTTCACTCTCATACTACATCACCAAGATTTCCACAATTTAAAAACCATCTGTTGGCATGGAAACATCAGCTTAATTAAAAATGGATTACACTTATTAACCTAAAACATATCATACCATAGAGTGTTTGATTTAGAATACATTAAAGGAAACAGAACATTTTTCATTATAATTTTCTCTCTTTTATCTACTGAAAATGTTTTGCTTCCATGAGAATTTACATGCTTGATCTTCAGGCTATCCTTCTCCACTATAGATATTGATGAGTATTGATGAGTAACGCTAGATATTCCTGTTTCAAAAGGAAAGGTAGGGTGGGTATATATGTGGTTATCTCTCATGATAGCTCTGCTTTCTACCTAACATGATGATCAGGCACCACCATGGGGATTATCATCTTCTTTCCCAGCTGCAAATTATATTTCAGATTTGATGCGTGGACACACTAGAAATTGATTGGGTGTCCTAGGGTGGTGTGTATATATTCCATATCTTTGTGGTTTGGCTTCAGTTTATGAGGAATTTTGTTGCGGATACTGGTCCTTAGCAACACCAAGGTCATTTTCTCTCTCTATCCAGAAGATGAGAAAAAAAATCCGAAAAATGAGAAGCGGCAGTTGAAGAAAAAGAAATAAGTTTTTGGGGTAGCTGACACCGCGGTGGCAGAGGGAGAGAGCTGGATGGAGCTCTCTGACAGCTGCAGTTGTGTGGGGCTGGAGAGGGGCTGCTCTGGTGGATTTGCTCCAGCTTTTGGGAGAGCCCAGTATTTTTTTTCTTTTTTCTTTTTTTCTTTCTTTTTTTTTCCTTTTTTTGTTTTTCCTTGTACATCATCTTTCTTGCTGCACTCCAGCCACTAGAAGAGGAGGAGAGGGTCTGCAATTCCCTTCCCTGCCCCCCGGGGGTTCTTCCTCATCATCTCTTCCTTTCCCCTGGAGTGTCTGCATCAGGATTATGAGCTCTAGCTGTTCTATGTGCACCTGAGGAGTTTCTTCTGGGACTGTCTGGTGGAATTTCATCGAGACCAGCAGGACTCTTCACATTCAGGACTTTTCACGTCACAGGACTTTTTACATCACAGGACTTGTGGGATACCTCAGGTTTCATTGTTTAATACTGCNTGCTCAGCCGCTCCGCTTGCGCTGTCTCGGATGTGACGACAGCCCCGCCACAGCAGCTCACCCCGTCCCGCCCGCGGCAGCCCAGCCACTCCACTCGCCTCGTCCCAGCCATGGCGGCTCTGCCGCTTCCTCAGCCCCCCGGCACAGCTGCCGTGACAACCAATACACAACAACACAATGTCAAAACAGTGCCGGGGAGCCGTCTGAGGGTACGGGGCAAATTTGCATATTAAAGAGCTGCCAATCAACACAGAAGTAGGGCTTCACAGAACTCAGTTAAGACCATTGGTCCGCGATATAGGAGACCCAACTGTATTTGAAAT
>WEKX01005630.1:18664-45527 GCA_013390025.1 Pitta sordida | reverse complement strand
TTTTTTTTCTGAACCTGGTGAGGTGGAGGGGTGGTTTATTTTGTTTTGGTTTTTTTCTTTGGCTCAGTCCTAATTTGCCTCAAACCTCATCATTGGGTTAAATAGAAAAGGAAAATAAAAAATACCAATGTGATCCATAACTTTCTGCCAATCTGTTGATTACAACATGACAGAAGACAACAGCAAGTATTTAGCTAGATACCTTCCTTGGAGAAAGACTTAAAGATTCAGAGCTCCTCTCTTCTAGCTGCCTTCTCTCCCTAAAATCACAGAATCACANGGGCAAATTTGCATATTAAAGAGCTGCCAATCAACACAGAAGTAGGGCTTCACAGAACTCAGTTAAGACCATTGGTCCGCGATATAGGAGACCCAACTGTATTTGAAATTTTATTTGCATATATTTTTCTGCGATGAAGCAACAGCTCTTCATAACAGAAAGCTTGTAATCCAAGAAGCATTTGCTGCTTCATGCAAATATGGAGCTTAGATAATGTCAAAATGCATCTATGGTATGTAGCATGACTATAAATATGGAGTAAAACCCCAAATATCTCAATGCTGCTTGAGTTCTTAGATTTCACTCTTCATTTCTCCTTACTCTCTTTATTCCCATTTGAGGCTTGAAGGAGATAGGAGGCTGAAATTCCATTTAAAAAATATAAATATTGCAGTGTTCTCTTGGGTGGTTATAGATGCTTGTCCTGAAACACTAGGGTTTCATTTCTTGCAGGATATGAAAGATCTCTTTTATTGAACAACTCAGTGTCAGCCTTGCTACTCAGCCTTTAATATGGCACATAATGATTGCTGCTATGCCTTGCAGGTGGCCTGAGGGTTCTCTGTCAGCATTTTTGCCATGCACTGTGGGAACAGTAAAACCATTGAATTCTGAGAACCCCAAACACTTTAATATTGCTCAGAGTTTTCACTTAAAATATAAATATCAGTGACCTTTCAGAGGAGTTTTTATTTTAAAAATACATTTTATTTTAAAAGGATCTCATTTACAAGACTGGTTAGTGAAGTGACATGCATACCCAAAACAATTTAAGACTGGTTTCATCTTTGCTAGTATGTAGCTTGTTGGCTAGAGCATCATAATCATACATCAGGGTCAAAAGTAATACTCAAGTTCAGTGACATCGCTTAAGTATTTGACAAAAAAACACAGAGGAAAGTCCAACGTGCCTGAGCCTTGGGGTTGTTCAGATGAGGCTTCCAACAAGCAGGGAAGATATCTAATACTCTATACTAAAAAAAGTACAGAAGGTGAAAAAAGTATAGAAGGTAAAAACACTAGAAAAGGTGGTAAACATTCTAACCACTTACTAATGATTTTATTCTCCATACTCAGGAGAATTTTTCAGAAGGTTTTCCCACTGAGGAAAACTTGAAAGTTTCTGAGCCTCTATTTCAAAAGAAAGTTCTAAACTGAAAAATGTTAAATGTGATTCAGTGACAGATTTTAAGATTTAAGGCAAAATATCCATGTTTATGTGACCTAAAACTATGGCTATGATTTTAAGTGGAGAAGTTTATAGGACCAGAAATTAAAAAAGTAATTCAAACATCTACGGTTACAGACAGTAACTTAGTGGGGTTTCACAGCCATCATGATCACCTGAATACCTAATTCCCACATGGAGGTGCTTACATTCTATATCTAGTATCTAAACTAGTACATTTTAATAATATGTCTTAAGCTTTTATATCTCAGACACACTTTTGATAGTAGATTCTAAACAACTTGATAAAATATCTGAGAAAAAAATACACTAAACCATCTCTCCAAATAAAATATGAATCTTTCTGGTGACAAAAAGCCTCAAAAATTGATACTAATTACAGAAGAGAAGCATTATGGATATGGTGAAGCCTTGTTCAGCACCTGTGTCCTTTACAACCAACTACATGTCTTAAAAATGTCACTGCACACAATTATGTCACTATGTATATTTCTAAGACTTTGTCCCTCAGGGTAAGAAAAGAACTGTTTTCCTCTACGACCTGAGAAGTATCTGGTAAATAGTTAAATATCTGTTACTTTCACTACAATATACCCATGTAGGTAATGGGGATCAAAATTTCATGAACAAAATTTATGTCTGTGGAACCAGCTGCTTCTGCAGGTGGTTTGATTCTAAGCCATATTTTCTGTGGCATATTGCCAAGCAGGCTCATTCATGTAGGCACTTTTTTTAGTCACCAACCAATTTGGAATAAAATTTCATTACTACTGGAGTAGAAATTACACAAATGAAGAGTACATGGACAAGCATCAATTAATAAAAGTATAAATAAATAGTACCCTGATTTGGCTAGGATTTTACCATTTTGAAAGCCTCAAGATTTGGCTGAAATCTAAATATCTATATTTTCTAATTATGTATTGGTTCCATTTCTCTCATAAATTCTAATTCGTTAAGGAAAACTTAACCATAATGTGTGTATTTACTATATGATTCAAGAAACTTATCCACTTTTTGAACATAGATCCACTTTTACACACCATGTTGAAGAGATACTTATGGTCATATTTTTGAATTTAGAGAAACAACTTAAATAACCATTGCAATATACAGTCAACCCCTGGAACTCACGGGCTGTTGAGTCTACCCGGATTCCCGAGAGTTCTGGAATCCGTGATGGTAGCAAACTCATGAGTATTCAAGTAGGCCACACCCATAGCCACGCCCCCTCCAAGACTAAGGTCTGGAGGGCAGTCCAGGGGGTGCGACTCCCTCTACAGCACCTCATTAAAGTGGAGGAAATGCCTTTTGTCCTTCCCAGCTGCAGAATCCTGGCTCCTGGACAGGAGCTGTGTTTCCGAGTACAGAAACCTGCTTGAAGCTTGAAGCTGGTGCCCACCCCCCCCAGCGGATCCAAGTGAGCGTGGAGGGTCCTACCACTGTCCTTTCCCTGCTATATCTGTGCTGGGTTTTATCGGGGTTTCTGGTTGCTAGTGTATGTCTCTTGTGTTCAAACAGGGCCCAGGGCAGAGCCATGCTGCTCCAGAGCAGGACTCCAGAGGAGATTTGGGGAATGGAGTCACTGCTGGGCATGGCGGCAGTGTGGGTACGCTGGCACTCTGCAACAGGAGTGACAGTTGCACAGACTAGGACAGTTGCCACTATCAAAGGGGCTGTGATGCACCTAACAAGTGCTTGGGAGAGGGCTGTGATGCAAGCAAAGCTGCGACACACACTGCTTCTTTGTTTGGGGCAGGTGTTTTGTTTGGGTTTTCTTTTTCCAGGACTGCAACCGGCCCAGGCAAAGCTTTCAATTTTCTAGCAGGGGTGGCAGTGTGAGCAGGAGAGCTGAGCTGGGGTGCAGAGCCAGGACAGCTGCAGAGGCTCGCTCCCGGTACGCCGCCTACCAACAGGACAATCATCCATGCTCGCAGATGGGAGGGCTACAGCCACCTTCATGACGGCTACGTCCATGACAATGCTGGTGGTTCTGACCTCCCTTTAACCCGTAACAGCAGAAGGGAGGGCAGAAGGTGAAATGGCTCGGCACAGGAGGGGTTTCCCCTTTGGATCAACTCACTGCAACAAGAGCACACCAGCAGTGTGGTGGTACCAAGGTTTTCAGGATGGAAGCCGTGTATTTGCCCATCATGTTGTAGGCTTTGTTAGCCCCCCACTCAACCCAAGTGGATAAACAGGCAGCAGGGACACTGCAGCCATGGTGGAGATGGAGTGGGCAGCCTGTCCCAGGGACCCTGGCTTTGGCTGAGTGGGCCGGTGGTGGAACCAGGACCTATCTGGGCGCCTGCACCTGCCTGCCCATCCATCCATCCCCGCAACAGACAGCCTGTCCTGGGCACGGTAACCATGGGAACCCTTCACTTCCCAGCTCTCCCCTAATTTAAATATCCATTAACACCGCCACTGGGCATCATCAAGCCACAAAAGGTTTAGGGCTCTGAGAAGCACGGTGCTGCATTTCCTAACGGGCGAGGTGGCTTTTTGGGGGATTTTTAGTTGATTTCCTTCTCCTCCTCTGCCTCTCTGCATGGTTGGGCTTGTGGCAGCAAGCCCTGCATAGGCCAGCAGCTGCATGCAGCCAGTCATGGTTTGGTTTTTTTCCTCTGGCAGCAAGGCGGTTAATAGCTTCTGCCTGGGCCTCCCTCGCTGCCATGGAGATCAAGGTCGTGAGCAGAAGGAGATAGCGACGCCTCTGTGAACAATATATTTGAGAAAGGGAAAAAGAAGTTAGAAACAGAAAGTAGATGAGCCAGAGCAGGACCCCTGTGTGAGAAGCTGAAAGTTATGGGGGCCCCACCAGGCCTACCAGAGATGGGGTGGAGAGGATTCCAGGCATCTGGCTGCTGCTCGTAGAACGGACTACAGTGAAAGCAGACTGTCTGCCTGCAAACCTATGGAATAGAGAGAGAGAAGCCAGCGATGCAAAATCCACCTGAGGCCACGCTGAAGATGGAGAATCATGCTGCGAAAGCTGCAGATGTTTTGGGGAGCCCAGAAACACGGAGTCAGAGCTGAGCTCGGCAGAGATCCTTTAGACAGACATTTTGTGACAGAATTGCATTGTGGTAGGATCTAAACTATGTAAGTTGGGATGGGCTCATAATGATGCAACAAAGCCATACTTAAAAAACTGCATCCTGTGCCATGACTCTTGGACAACAGAGAATGGAAGAGCCGTCATCCCTGGGTCGAGATCTTACTTGGGAAAGGGTCATGAAAGACTTCTCCTATCGTGAAAGAGAGAGACAGGAATTTATGGAATGGCAGAGANAAAGGTTGCCTTTAAAATGGTGCTTCTCACATTAAGCTCTGATCTTGTTAGTTAATAAATAAATCCTTTATATTCTTCACTTGTAGTTTGTCTTGTTTTGCCTCTGATAAGTTTTTTTCCAGTTTTTTTTTTCTCCTGAGAGGTTATGGGTGAATCTCTTGCATCCAGCCAGGGTCAAACCACAACACAAACACTGCGGGCTGACGGAAGCTGACCATCGCCACTTCTCCCCGGTAGCTGTCTCCCACCGGGGCTGTCCACAGGAGCATGGGCTGGCAGAAATTGTGCAGGGTAAAAGAGCTTGTGGCTGTCTGTGATCTGCTCCTGCTGCCACTCCATAGATGCCCAAGACAGGGGAGGACGGGCTGGAGGAGCTGGCGCAGCACCAGAGGACAGATGAGTCCCACACCGGGAGCGCTCGCAGCTTTCTCCCCTTCCCTCTCCTACCCTCCCTCCACACCTCTCTCAAAATACAGATCACGAATAAACGGAGGATCACTGCAATATATTATGTCCAAGGTGTGGAGCACATCTTATTTTTAGAAAGACACACAAGCAGATATACGTATAGAGAGATTGTGCTAGAACCCAGAATTCATGATGGAATTTGGTAGNCTTGGGAAAGGGTCATGAAAGACTTCTCCTATCGTGAAAGAGAGAGACAGGAATTTATGGAATGGCAGAGAGATCGTTCCTACCCTAAATATANTATTTGGGAACCGTGTAGCCCGACTTCCACGTTGAGTGGCAGCCACACCACGGCCACCACCTGGGCTGCCCCTGTGGCCGCCGCCGCCCCCCACACCCCCACCGCCGCCCGTACTGACCCCACTGCTGCCCGAGCCACCACCACCGCCCGTTACACCGTGGCAGCAGGTCGCGCATGCACAGTTATGAAACAGGTCTCCTACATCACTAAAAAATCATGCTGCTAAGATCTGAAGCCACAATATGGTGGGCGTAAAGTGCAAGAGGGCCGACTGTATAAACACAAGCAAGATGGAATTTATAACCATATTAAGCATATTGCACCATTACTTTAAGTTGTTGCAGCTTTTAACGGCCTCATTTGAAGATACCAGTTGTTTCAATAATAATTTTGTTTAACTGCTCACTGCAAGAGCTCTTTCCTCAGGTTTTTCCTTAAACCCTGCCAAAAAAAAGGTCAGAACTTCAGGTCTCGTTTGCATAAAAATAATTGTTGTTCGTAAAATATTTTCCTTCTGTGAAACCTACTAACAATTTTGAGGTGGAAAAGAAAAGGTACAGTTACTGCAAGAACACAATAAAAAAGTTGGCTAGAGGGGAATATTCTATATTTGTCAAGACTGGGAGTTGCACACTTCTATTGCAGTCACACACTTCTCAGCACTAATAGAAAAAAAATTGAAGTCATCATGTCTCCTCCAGATATGGTCTTTTCATTTTTTCCTTCAGTGTTAAATATTTGGGTACAATATCTTATTTGAGAAAAAAGGACATGTCGTTCAGTTATTACCGTGGTTCATAAAAACAATCCTTTGACAAAGTATTTTTTCTAGAACAGATTTGACAATTATAAATGACAATATAATATGGGGAATATGGTTCTCATTTGTTCAAAATTTAAAAAATCCTCTAAGAAAATTATTTCAAAGATTAAGTAAAACTACCTGCTTATGAAGGAACAAACTCTGGTACGCACGAAGAATCAAACTTCAATGCAATCCCTAGAAGTATAATTTAATTCTCAGTCACTTAGCTATAGACAGGAAAAAGAACACAACAAACTTTAAATTGCATTATAAATTGGTAGAATCTGGTCAAAATCTGGGTGTAATGCACATTGATCTTTTTGAGGGGAGTGATTTGCAAAGACAATCACAAGGAGAAGACACAATTTTGCCAGAAGCCCATTATCAAATGTCAAAGCAAATTTGATATTTTCTATCTGTGGCTGACAGTGTTCCAGCTTTTGCTGTAAAGGCTGCATGTTCTACTCCAGTTTGATTCTAATAAAATTTCACTGTGCAGAAGAAAGAGAAACAGGCTTAGAGTTTCTTTTAAAGACATCAAACTCTTTTAAAAATGAGTTTAAAACACAAGGATGGACAATGATTTGTTTGCTTGTTGTTTGTTTGTTTGTTTACCAACTTGCTTGCTTATTGGCTTCTTTAATAATAACTTCTGTCATTCTGTGCTTGTTGTGTGCCTACACCAGTGATTTCTGTACAGGTTCATATTTTTGAGAAAGACAATGAAGTGATCAAAAGCATAAAAATGTATACAACCTTCATATTGGCTTTGTTATTTGCTGACTTATATCTGACAACTATGCTTTCAGTTTGACTGTAGTTTTTAATTGTTTTATCTTCAGTAGCATTACACAAAATTTCTAAAGATTTCAGAGGAAAAGAATAGCTTTTTCTTTTTAAGGAATATGAAAAGAAGCACTTGCCACAAAAATGTAAGTACTGTTTGATCCAAAAATTGGAATTGTATGATTTCAGAAATAGAATTTAATTTTAATAACATTTATTTTATTATACAAAGAGAAGTAGACATTTCTGTTTCTCCCATGATATAATTCTCAGATTATTGAAATTAATAAATAATGACTTTCAAAAGGATAAAATGATCTCTCTACAATTCTCTATATAAAGAGCTAGTATTAAAAGAAAAAGAGACAGTATTATATCTATACAGTGATTTGGCAATGCACACTATGTAGGCTGAAGTTCAAAGGCACATCTGTTTTTCACGTGGACGAGGAGCTTAGTGACATGGTCTAGCTGGGGGGTGTAGGGCTGGATGACACTAGGCCCCTTCCGGCTCGGATTGGCCTGCTAGACTGTGAGGCATCTAGGTTGGTGTTATGCTCTGGGATGTGCTCTCGGTCTCTGTACGGGTGTTAGGTGGTGAGTTGGACTAGATGATCCTTGTGGGTCCCTTCCAACTCATAATATTCTGTGATTCTGTGATTCTGTGATTTACATTCAGCTACTGATTTTTGCTAAGTCGTTTAATATAATAAAATACCACTCCAGTCACATGCTCCTTTTATTCACAGACAGGAATAAGTGTTTAGGAAACTGAGACTATATCTACATTATTAAGTAGTGTTCCATGAAAGGAATAGACTTCCAGAGTGAAGCAGCAAAATTTCCTTATGTTTTCAAGAATTCTTAGTACTTAGAATATTTTTTTTTTCCAACAACTGCTATACAGCCTAAAGATGAAGAACAAATTATCTTAACATTATAGATGCATGGACAAGTGAATAATAAAATCAGGGAGATTGTTTTCCAGTAACTCTTTTGGGAGTTCAGTGCAGAATTTCTTACATACACCGCTGTGCAAAACTCTAAGTCAGAGAATGGGATACATGGTGACCTCCCCTTTTATGGGACACAGAAAGACACATATTTGGAACTTGTTCTGTAAATTCCACACCTCCTCATTTCCACACTAAAATTTTCCATATCATCTGAAAGAATAAGGAGATAGAAAGGGGACAGTCCATACACAATGCTGAATACAGTGGCAGCTGGAATATTTTTATGGTACTGGAATGTACTAGATACAAAAGAAATTATATGAGCTTTCCACTATTCACTATGAATTTGGCACATTAGGTGTTATTCTCACCTTTCTTTATACAATATGCACTCCACAGTTATCAGAATTTATGAAAAATAATATTCTACTTAAGCTATTAATGTACCTTTAAAATCATAAGTAGATGAGATACTTAACTTGACTGCTATGTCTACAACTTTTAAAATCCGGTTAATTCAAGATAGTTTCTTTTTAATTAGTTCTTGGCACACTGCAGCCTTGATAGTAATTTTAAGCCATATTCCCATGAAGTATTTCATGAAGATTCTGTATCTTAAAGCTGAAATATAAAACTTGCAGTAAAATCCATTCTCCTGATTCTGTAAAACTATTTCTGGTGGCAAATCCATCAAAGATGCAGCATTATACAGGATGATGCAGCATTATACATGATAATGCTCATAATTGTAGGTATTAATTGCAGGTATTGAAATGCTTTGTTACATTATTACTTAACATTTAGCCACAACCTAGACGTCTAATAAGTAGAAAACAGAAAGAAATTGAATTCTCAGTGTGCATAGTGTTGTTTGCAGACAGCAAGTATACTACTAGTGTCTTATCCTGGAAATTCTGTTCTTCATCACCGAAGAAGATCAAATCAGCTTTTGCATGAATACTGAATCTGGCCTGTCAGAAGCATAGACCTGTATTTTTTAACAGCCTTTCTTTCGTACATATATACCATAATGAAGCAGGAGTCAATTAGTGGTGGATGTTGAGAAAAAGTATAGTACCCTAACCCAGTCGAGAGATTCGGACACCATAGATCTAAAACAGACTTTGTGCACAGAACACAGTAAAGTCTCATTCCGTATGAATTATAGCATTGTTTAGGCAGAAATGAAACAGCTGGGATCTGATTATGATTTAGCTTAAACCAGTTTCTAGAGTGAATTAGAGAACTTCAAATAGGCCTTCTCACTGTCCAGACAGTCTGTGCATTACTGGGTAAGTAATGTACACAAATGCATGAGAAGTGGAGAAGGTTAATTGGGTTTGCTGATGTTTCTTCTTCTACTCATGGTGTCTCCTGCCTCTCTGACCAGGAAAGATGAAGTCAACAATTCATGATTTTATTAATTTAAATCCCATTTCATAGGCAATCAAGAAAATATTATAGCAAATATGGATCCATGTGGTTATACTTAGTCTGAAAAATCCTATGGAAAAGACTTGAGTTACATCTAGGTAAAAATTTTCTTGTCTTTTAGGAGCATGTACTCATGCAATTTTTGCACTTTTCTGGTAGACATAAATGCTTTCCTGTATGCTCCAAATCATACCATAATGAAATTACATTAATTTGCCAATAAACATCAATTAAAATATCTAAGAGTTGTTTTGTAGTTTTACTGCAATAAAAATGGACTGTCTTTGTTCCTTTTTCTACTCATATGATTTGATTGTCTTTTCACAACAGTACACAAGAATACCAAGTTATTTTCAGATTTAGCATGAATCTCTGCTGAGGATGTTTGTATCAATTAATCTTGCCAAGTTTCATCTGTTTGTTTCAATGTTTTCATTCTATTTGTATGACCCAATTTTAGCTCATTGATGATAACACATTTTGATTTAAACTCACTTTGATGTCAAGTCTGTTTGATTCAAAAATCCTGTTGCATTTAACTCATTTCAGTTTTCCTGATGTGATGTTCTTTTACATTAGGAAGTAAAGTTTATCTTTACATTTTTCTGAACTAGCAGTGAATGGTTAGCTATAAAATTGCCAAATATTATAAAACTTTTATCCGGTCTTATTCTTTTCAATGATGAATAATCAGCTTCAACTCTCCCTTGAAATTTCCAAAGAGTTTTAACCTCCTTCTTGACTTACCAAACATATTTAGTTCTCACTTTCATTTTAATACATTCCAACATCATCTCCTGACAAGATGTCATATTATTTAGACACCAATTTCTTAACAAACAGAAGGAGAGCATGCAAATATTATGTGCCAAGAATGTACGTTAGTATTCTGAAAATTGCCAAGTTTCCTAGATGATGCTTTGCCTTGTTGATTATTTCGACAAGCCTATGCATCACAATAACCTTACCACTATTTTTCTTTTTCTTAGATATTCTTAGAACTCACACCTAATATTTTCAAATAAATTTCAAACTGTCTTCTGTCTTCTACTGACGGAAATATGTGAAACCTGGGACTCCAGAATTGGCAGTGAAGTAGATAAAGAGAGCTGTTTAGGCTGTAACATTTGCAATCTTGTCCGAAAATGGTCAAAACAATATCTGAGGAACAAAATATTCTGTGTTAAAATTCAGTCTAGATACAGTCAATGGTATCTGTATTTTTTAATGTATATAACATATTCAAGGTTCTAATTTAATGAAAAATACAACTCTAGGTAATATGAAGACTACAGAATATTCAGAAGATATAAAAGCCTCTTAAAAATTAATATCATATAGGAAACCTGATAATCCATATTCTTGATTTTAAATCAGAATCACTGTGGGGTTTTTCAGCATCACAATCTTATTAATCATCTGAGCAGATCGGAGTTTGGAACAAGATAATCTGCCCTTTAGAGCAAATTAACAACCAGAAACCCCGATAAAAACCCCAATAAAACCCAGCACAGACATGGCAGGGAAAAGACAGTGGCAGGAGGCTCGAAGCCCCCTCGGATCCACGGGGGGCTGGGCGCTGGCTTTCCAGCTCCATGCCAGTTTCTGTGCTCGGAAAAGCAGCTCTCCTCCTGGAGCCAGAAAGAGGCAAAAGGCATTTCCTTTGCTTTCATGAGGCATTACAGAGGGAGCCGTGCTCTCAGGACCATCCTCCAGACCTTATTATGGGTGCGGGCTTGGCTACAGGCGTGGCGTACTTGAATACTTAGAGGGTTCGCTATCCTTGCAGATTCCAGGACTCACGTGAAGAGTGCCAGACCCAACAGCCCATGAGTAAAGGGGGACTACTGTACTGTATTTTAAGTATGAAATTCTAGGATTGAACTCATCTGCATGAACACTAGTATATCTTTCAGAAAGATTCAGATCATACCACCCTGTGTTTTAAATATTACAAGCTTACAATATATTGTATGAAAACACATTTATGTTATTTTTATTCAGTGTGTACAAAATCCTTTTGATTAATAGGTATTGCTACAAAACCATTTTATTCTAGTATTGAAGCTTAAATGGGCACATAGCCTGAAAAAAAGTCCGATGAGCTGCTTCAAAATACTCCAGAACTTCTCACTGAAAGTAGTTGTTAAATTCACCTTCCACTTTACTTAATGATGAAACAGTAATGCAGTAAAGCACTGAGAAATCATTCAATCTAAAGAACGATATTGGTACACGTACTTCAATTCCCATTTGTCCTCCAGCAATACAGGATAATACAGTATATCCAGGATTCCACTATCCTTAGCGTAACTCCACTAGCATTAGTGGATTTCTAACAGTGGAGTACTATTCTACAGTAAGTCTGTGGAACTGGGAAATTAGTTATTGATCATTTGTTTGTGCTGCTATTTCAGCTGCTAATCATGAGTTGTATGAGTGGTTTGTGGTGTTAACTATTACCCTTTTATTTGATAGATTGTCTTTGATCAGTAGGATTAAAAACATGGCTGTGTATTGGCCGATTACCATGCTTATTACAAAACAGTTGTAGTATTATTTGATATGTTTGTCAAGTGAATTGATTTACCTTTATTGCTTCTCTTCCTAAGTGAACACGCAAAGTCAATATTTACAGTTCTTTAAAATGTTTTTGAAAACATAATTTTATTTTTTCTCAAATTTTCCACAATGTAACATTGTCTTTTGTGGATTTCTGGAGTAGGAGGAACTGAGTTCCCCTAAACCTCACGAGAAGACAATACTCAACCATATGGAGATAGAGAGCCTTAAAACATCTGAAAATCAAAGCTGAGACTATAGGAGACTAAACCCCAAAATTATTTGTTGTAATTCTGGCATTTTATAAGAAAAAATAACAAAACCGAAACCCAGATATTGTCATCTTTAATAGACGATAAACCAATGGGAAACATCTGGTTGATGTTGTGTATACGTAGGATATAGTGACATCTAGTCACTAAAGGAAAGTCAGTTTTTCAGAATTCTGCAGCCAAATTCTCTGAAGTCTATAAGATGAAATGTTAATGGTGAAGCATTAATATACAAAAGAATTATAAAATAATTTATCTAAGGAGGAAAATTAAGACGTACTTTTGCCCCTATCATTATGGGACTGCTCCTTAATAAGCTTTCATAACAATTTTGCTGCAAGCAGGAAACATAATGGTTGTCACTTTGAGAGAAACCAGCGCCACTTAGGTTTGAGACATAAAATTCTTTGACAGAGATTTCAAACATATAAGATTACTTACACTTAAGGATAACCCCACCTTATAATATTAGCAGTAAAAGTCATTAAAGTCTTACAATGGAATCAGATTCTTTCAGTAAGGGCAACAGTTCTCTTGCCTATTAGAGGTTAACCATGTTATTCTTGAGAACGTTTTGACCTAAAAATCTATATCTAGAATGCCTGGAATTCTTTAGATAATACATATCTCAAAAAGTTTTGTTCCTGGAAGGAAACAAAGTAAGTAAGATCATTCACTTTAAACATATTGTCTAAATAGATGGAAAATTAAAATCTAAAATATTGCAGTAAAACTGCAAAAAGTTTATAGTTCTGCATCTCTAAGCTTGGAACATATTTCAAACCTATTTCTTCTGAAGCACAGCTCTCAGTGTGCATAACAGCTGCTTTTATCTCAGCTCTACTGACTCTTGCAGCTTGAATGTAGAAAAGTGTGTGATTTGGATAGCAAATATCAACATTTCTTCTCTCCAGTTCTTCAAGGAAACAAAGAGATAAACACAAGTAACAGAGATTAGTAAGGTAAGTGAACTAGTAACCTAATGGATAAGGAATGGGGAGCTCATGTGCTGCAGTTTAAATCTCTGGGGTAAGGCTCTTTGCAGCTCTAATTTAATTTGTTAAATTTAAAATACAACTAAGAAACATTAGATCCAATTAGTTCCAGTAAGACTATAAGGCTATATATGTAAATACCCTACTTGTATTGCTGTCCCAAAAAACTGAAGTATCTCTTCTCTGTTTCCAGGCTATTGCACTATATCAGCTCTTTTTAAAATTCTCATTTGGGACAAAAGTTAAAAGTCATTGCAAATTAAATTAAATTCATTCAATTAGACTAAAGAAATATCTAAACCAACTATCAGAAGAATTTTACTTTGTTTATTTCTGTCAAATTTGAGCTTTAAAGGGACTTCAAACTATCAAAACTACTTCCATGTGAGCTTAAATGACAACCTTAATTTAACTCTGCATTATTCATTCGTTTATTTTATGTTCAAGCACACAGAAATACAAATTTCATGTAAATTTGGAAAAAGAATTGAAAAAATAACAGTACAGGGTTGCCTAAAAAATGAAAAGATACCAGGGACATTGTGAAGCTGTTACTCATGAGATTGTTGTGTACGTTCTTCTGTCTAATATTGTTTGTATTTTCTGCAACTTTAAATTTTAAAAGCTGCAGTCCTGTCCTTTTTGGAAGTGTCTAAGATGTGTCTATTTCTTTGCCCTTTTGGAAATTTCTAAGATGTGTCTATTTCATTGTCCCTCTAAAATATATCTTGTGGGCTTGCACTTGAAGACATAGATATGCTTAACACAAAGCACAACAGAGAGACATGGCAGAATGCACAGTTATTGTCTTCTACCAAGCACAGAAAAAGGAGACGATGACTACAAAGGCATATTAAAATAAATAAACAAGTAAATTTTTAAGCCCTGATACCAAAATTTACTTGCAATCACATCCTTGAGTACATTTCTTCTTTGTTACTTCAGACGAAGGCATCATATTCTGATCCGAGTCAAACATGAATTGCCATCCATATTTTAAATTTTGACTTAGATTGATTTTAAATTTAGATTGATATCATTTAACATAAAACATGTTACATATTATATATACTTATATAATGTGTATACATATGTTTTTACCAAAAGTGCATGTTATAAAATACATATATTCCTGGACACACATACTTCTGCACAAACACATGTACATATAGACACATATATATATGTATGTACACGTATGTATCTATTGGACAATCAAATCAGCCACCTTACTTTCTAGTAGAGTTAGAGAATTTAAAGATTAAAACCTGCACCTTCAGGAACATGTACACAGGCTACACTTGAGTTGAAATCTTCAAAAATTATCTTCCAACTGCTTGATGGATTTAAGAGGCTGTTTTGTACAACATGGTTATTTTTCGAACTGACTCCCAGTGACCTTCATTCATACATAAACCAAGCAGTTCCTGAAAATCCAGCCCAACAATTGCATCCTACTGAAGTTCCCTCTCCTTAGATCATGGGGTTTTAACAGCTTCCTGAATCATCAATTTTCATAACCCCGCCAAAACAACTAGAAGGAGGCAATTGATATGTGTTTTCTGTTACTAGAGATTTCTTAGCCAAACTATTTTCTTGGGTTCAAATTCATACAGGCTGAGAGGGAGAGGACAAAAAAGTGTTAGGACAAAGGAGAAGTCTGCTACGATGTAATGTCATTGGAGTCCTTGAAGAGAAAAAATGTGGAGCCAAGAACACATCTCAAATTTGTATATCTGGGAAACATGTTCAGTGTGGCAACTGCAATTTGTGTCTATCACACTAGAATAGAGACAGATTAATTTAATTTAGCTCTTACTGTACTTCGTCATTTGTTCCACACTCTGGATCTATTGTTCTCATGAGAAATGTGTTAATTGATATCTTCTGCACACCTCACCGTGCAGCAGGGGCCAGCAGCTTCTCGGGGTACAGAACTGAAGGCATCAGTGTCTCCCTGGGGGTGGTAAGGCAGGGTCTCACCAGTCAGGCCCATTCCACTGCTCCACATGGGGTGCAGGGCAGGCAGAGGCACAGACAGGGACAGCCCCATCCCTGGGAAGTAGGCACTTCCCAGGAGGTGGGGATGAGGATTGGGATTGGTGGAGAATGGGCTGGGATGTTGGCCTGCAGGTGCAGGTGAGGATCAGATCCAGTTGGGGAAGCCAGATAGGGAAGCCAGAGTTAGACATAGTTCAAGTTGTCCAGGCAAGGTTGTGGGGACAGGGATAATTCCAGGCCAGGCTGGGATCTCAGCCTGGGCCTGGATAAGGGACAGCTCAGCACAGATCAGGCTGCAAGATAGAGGGTCTGTTGCTCCAGCGGAGCCAAGCACCACTGCTGTGGCCAAGGTCAGACTCCATGAGCAGGAGATTGCCAGGTCATTGCAAAGCCTTATGGAGAGCTGCACAGACTAGCTGTAGTCATCTTTTCTATAGACAGTAGCTTGATCTGGAGCATTATGGTTCGATTCCCACCAAGGAGGCGGTGGTGCTGTTTAAGAGATGGACTCGATGATCCTTGTGGGTCCCTTCCAACTCAGAATATTCTGTGATATATCCACAACAATCTGTGAACTATATAATGCAAATGATATACAGGTTTATGACCTGGAAAGCTTCTTCACCTTAAATACAGTGACTCCAACTAGGTTTTTATCTTAAGATGATATACTTATTAGACACATAATTACAAGAAACAATAACTGATAATCACAATAAAAGTTTCCAATACTCAATTTTTAATCTTGAGAAATTTTTTTTTGCAATTTATTCTAAATTTTACAACATTATCATTGGTTCCTTTGATCTTCTGTAACTGTCCATGAAGGCAGTGTTTTTCTCCTAATCAAAAAAACCAAGAAAGCAGTAACATCTGCCTCTGTAGCCGCTGATTCCTACCTGTGGAAGAGAGGAAAGAGCTTCCTTTGACAGAACTTGTTTGCAACTCAGGCTTAGGTAGACTGGGGGTTATGACTGGCTAATGCTATTACATGGCAGGTGACAGCAGTTACATGCTTATCTTATAACTGGAAAAAAGTTCATATGAGAAAAAGGGTTTTTATCTCTTCTCATGTTTTAGTCCTCTTATTTCGTCATTTAGAGGAAAACTTTTACTTGATAGTCAAGTCCACTATAAGTATGGTAACTGGTGAATGGTGGAAATAATAATGACTAGAGACATATTTTCATTAAAGAGGAAATGGTTGTGATGATAGGCATTGGTCTGCTGGACAGCACCTCTGCAGGGAAGTAGCTGGTGACAATAAGGTAACCATAAGCTAGTAGCGTGCCTCTGTGGCCAAGAAAGCCAATGGTATGCTGGAGTGCTGTGTCTGGCAGGCAGAGGAAGGTTATCCTCCCTGTGAACTTTGCCCTGATAAGGTGACATCTGGAATACCATGTCCAGATTTGGGTTCTCCAGTTCAAGAAAGACAAGCGACTACTGGAAAGGATCCAGTGGAGTATGAAATATTTAGGGGACTGGAACATCTCTCTTATGAGGAAAGGCTGGGAGAGCTGGGCCTGTTTAGCCTGGAGAAGAGATGACTGAAAAGGCATCTTATCAATACATACAAATATCTTAAACGTTAGTTAAGCTGGATAAGACCAGACTCTTTTCAGTGGTGTCCAGTGACAGGACAAAAGGCAATAGGCATAAAATGAAAGACAGAAAGTTCCATCTAAATATAAGGAAAAGCCTCTTTACTTTGACGATGACCTTGTGCAATATGTTCTAGGTGTGCGTGCTTTAGCAGTGGAGTTGGACTACATGATTTCCAAAGGTCCCCTCCAGCCCCAAATATTTTGTTATTCTCTGGTAAAGAGAAGTTAAAATCCCTAAAATTTGTCTCAGTTTCTGTTCTCCATACAATTCTGAAGTTATCAGATTTTGAGGAAAAAAAAAACAAATTGAGAACTATTGCGTCTTACCTGAAAAAACTCTATAAATGTTTCACTTATTCAACAGAAACAATTGTAACATATCTTTCTGGAACATTTTTAAGTTAATAAAAGAGAGGGATATTTTAAGATGTAGCTAGTAAAAGAGTGAATCATGGGGAACGATGATGACATAATTGAAACGGATCATGAGATGCACGAAACAGTATTCTCTAAAAATGACATATCTTAAGTGATCCAAGCAGTTTGACTTTTTTACATTTGAACATCAATTCAAATATAGCTGAGAAATTTTATGTTTGATTTTGGTTTGATTTGGTTGCCTTTTTGTGAACTTGATTCTATAGCATAGCATTAAAAAGATTTATTTGTAAAACACCTGAAAATATCCTTAGTTTGGGTTTTTAAATTTTCAGCCTTCTAACCTAGGTGTTAAAACCACAATAAATGGATACATTAGCAAAGTGTGCATGAATGAGCAACTGACAAAATGTTACAGTCATTAGATCCTTGGTAATGTATATGGAACTTTTTCTTTGAATTTTACTGACTTTTATTATGGACATTAAATATGTGCTCAAAGAGGAAATAAATGCTATAAGTTTATGTGCAGACATAATGTAAAGTAACCATTACAAGAATCCATAGCTACAAACAAAGAATTATAGGAAACCACTAGCAACAGTGGTCTGTAATGGAGTTGTAGCTTAAGCATAGATTGCGCTTAGCGGTGTCATATTGTCCTGGTGTTCCTTTATCTCCTTGACAGATGTTGACAGAATTCTCCTTTTAAGTCTTCTTTTTTCCATACTGTAACAGATTTTACCCTGGCTGGATGCCAGGGGCCTGAAAGGTTGCTCAGTCTCAATAATAAAATGATATACAAAGGGTGGTTTGGAATAAGACAGTTTAATATGAGCACAAATAAAGCAAAGGTAAAGCCCGTACTGAAGCAAAGCAAAAGAACTAGTGGGAGGGCCCTGCAGAGGGANAAGAGTTTTTTCAAGGAGAGAGTGATCTGGAATGGTCTGCCATTTTTTCCTGGAGAGAGTGATCTGGAATGGTCTGCCTAGGGAGGTGGTGGAGTCGCCATCCCTGGAGGTGTTTAAGAGAAGACTGGATGAGGATCTCAGTGACATGGTCTAATTGGTGGGGAGTTGGACTAGATGATCCTGAGAGTCCCTTCCAATTCGGAATAACCTGTGAACTAATCTCTACTTCCCCATCAACAGAGGTGTCCACATGAAGGGACATACGGCTCTTACACATCTTAGAAGGCAGTCGTCAAGAACAATGAATGCCCCCTGTCCTTGCTCCCTTCCTCAGCTTTTATATCTGTGCTGACGTCATATGCTATGGAGTATCCCTTTGGTCAGTCTGGGTCAGCCGGCCTGCTCTGCTCGTGTGCCCTCCCAGAATCTCATCCTCAGTTAGGGGGAAGGGGCAGTGTGCCCAGCTGTAGTCTTAACACTTGTGTGTTATCAACACCCTTCTAAAGCACAGGATTATGAGGACTGCTACGGGCTCAGACAGACCCAATACACGTACTAAGAAAACCTTGTTTCTATAATTTTTATGGTTAGGTCCCTTTTACAAAATTTTAATCATTCCTCTTATTATGCTTTGTCTTCTGTCTAGTTTGTCTTAATGCTTCCTCTAGTGTGCTCATCAAAACGGAACACCCAATCCCCACTGATACTATAGTATAACATAGTAGTAACAACAACTTAAAAATAATTCTCTGTATATTACATTATGGTGATATTTAAAATATCTGGGAATTACATTTTTCCTTTCTACAATTTGTCATTCAAAAAAAACCCTTTCCATTTGAATGCTAGTGAAATATTCCTTATATACAAATATTCCTTATTTTATATTTGTATATTTGTATATGTGCAATGTTAGCAAGTGAAGTGGAACTATTTAATTTGTCTTTATTGCATTTTTGTAGCTTTTGTTTCAGGCTGTTTCTGTGATTTATGAAGATTGTTCTGTCCTCTCAAGAGTTTTGAAAATCTCATGCTTTGTATCACCCATGTACCTTGTACATGTATTCTCAATGCCGTCCCCTAAGTCTTTCAGATTTCTGTGATCTACGACATTTGTGAAATTTGTCAACACAGTAGTAATTACAGGTCTTTGTGGAAGTCTGAGTTTTATTGGGGCTTTTGTCTTGTTTTGCTTGAAATATGGTTAAAGAAAATGTAACAGTAATTTAAAGAGAGCACAGATTTACCTTTTGTGTGGTATTACTCTGGAGAGAATTTCATTCTGTGAGGAGAAATACTCTTACACACACCAGGAAACGTCTTAACCATATATTAATTCTACTGTTTTAGAATGATCCCTTGGCAATAATGGATTATGCAGTAGTAAAAAGGAAGCATTTTTCATATACTGTAAGAATTAGATATTCCACATAATGTGCTAAAAAGATATTTCTTGAATTTATATTTCCAGAACTCATCATAGTGCTACAGCTTATAAATTCACACTGAGAAAAGGGAGCAACTGGTAATGAGATATATTCACAATGTGATAGATAGAAAATTAACCTTATTCCCCTATTAAGTTGATCATAATCAATAGCTTTCACAAATACCATGAAGTGTCCCTAATTTTTAATCTACATTTCTTTAAAATTAACATCTAGAAAAAATTGCTTTTTTGTTACTATTATTGTGGTGCACCTTCTCCTTGGAATTACTGTTAAGGTCACATACAATAAAAATATGTCTTTAAAGTATGAAATTATTTTGATAAGGAGTGCAGAAGCCAGAAGATAATAGTTTCAGATAAGGTCACATTTAAAATATATTTGTCATACCAGTAAATTGTCTGGATAGTTCAGAAACTGCAAGTGCTAGGGAAGTATTTAACACCGAAATTCATGGCCTTTTTGTGTGTTGAAATAGACTTAATGACAATCCTATAGATCAGATATACATTGTTAAATTTCACAAAGAGGCTAATAGTTTCTTCATTTATGAAAATAGGTTGCTTTAAAATGCACAGCCTGAGCCTCCTTTTACATCCACAGGTTATCAAACTCCCTTCTCTTTCACAAGATTTTAAGCTTTTTTCAATGAAAGACACCAGAACTACATCAATTAAAGAGTAATTTAAATATATATGCACACAATAGAGAGACAAAAGGAGAGAAGAATTAACTATGAACAGAATGGAGTCTTTTCATCGGTACATTATTTTTTACAGGACAAAATCCACTTTACCCTGAAAGTCTAAGTAATCATTGTGTGAGAGAAAATGTGTGAATGGGATAAAAAGATAAAAATCAGACACTTCTCAAAGTAAGCTAGGGTCAGAACTTCCTTGTGATGACTATAGCAACTAATCCAACAGTGGAATTAGGGCGTCGTTTATACTATGACATTTAGAGAGGTTGTTGCACCTCCCTATGTTTTATTACATGGGTTTTAGGCAGACCTGCTCAGACCACCTAAGCTACTCTTCTTCAGCTTAGGGATAATAAATCATAACATATCCCTTCTGCCTTGGGCTCCCTACTGCTTCTTTGTTCCATTATTACAACACCATATTACAAAGGATTTCCATTTTTGTAAGTTATGTTTCTCTCTATCCAGTTATAAAACTAGCAGTTCAGATTAGGCTTGATTGGTAGTCTCTCCATTAGCAAAATTTGATTGTGATTATGTATGGTCTATATACTTCATACAGGATGATGACATAGGTAAACATTCCAATTTACAAACCAGATTTTGCCTTGGATTTATGAAAGTAAATTCTAATTTTCTCACATCTCATTTAGGCATAGCCTCATTAAACAGATGGAAATATCACCTACAGTTATTTAACCAAATTTAGTTTTTATGTTTTACCTATTAATTTCCCTTAACTAAAATAAAATGTCATTTTTATGTTTTCTTTCCAATTTTTGTTTTCTTTCCAATACCTTTGTTGAATATTTCTTCCAATTTGGTTTGCCAGAACTGCAGAGGCAAACAGCTGCGTCCTTGAGATGCATGCAGACTCATGCCACAAGAGTGCCATGGGGGAGGGGTGGACTGGGGAAACATCACCACCATGCTGGACACAGTTTTCTATTTTCAGCCAGTGACCGAGGCTGATATCAGATCGGGGCCACATGGCAGTGGGAACCCCACAGAGGTGGTGGTTCCAGTTTGTTGGCTGTCCAGAGTTTTGAACACCAGGCCAGCCAGGCAAGCCGCCACCAAGGCAGCAGTGGGCGCTGATACTGGAGAGAGGGCACAGCTGACAGTTTGCCTTTGTCCTTGCCACAGTAGTGGCACCAGACGATGAATAGAGCGGCACCACAGGGAATGTCAGACATCTTGCTGGCGTGACTGGCTGGTGGCTTTTCCGTTGTTCACTGGAAAAGGTGCTGAGAACTGTTCCGTGTTCTGGTTCCACAAGTACTCAGGGCAGCTCCTGGTTGATGGAGAGAGTGAATGAAAGTAGAAGGTTTTGGTAGGGGTTTCAAACCGGGCACAGGACTGGACCTGGCTCCCTCTCCCCCGAGACACCAGCAGAGCAAGGTGCAGTGTTGCAGTGACTCCATTTGCAGCTGGGTGAGACCACATGGAGTCTCCTGCAGTTCATGTGTTTGCCTAGCCTCCCCAGACCTCATCCCTTGTCTGCTGTTTCCCTATTGCAGTCGCCACTGCTGTCAGTTGCTGCCTGCTTTTACTCCAGTGCTGCCTTGGTCCTCTGCCACTGCCTCCCTCTGCTGTTGGCTCCGCTCTTCTTCTGCCCACCACATATGCCTGCTGCTCTCATCTTTGTCATGGCAGCTGTTTGTCTGCCAAGGCCGCCACCCTTGCCTGACTGCCGGAAGCCCCGAGCTCTGGATCCTTTTTCCTGATTTCTCCCTGCTCCTTTTTGGATGGCTGTGGGTTTTTGGTGCAGGGGGCTGGGGAGCGGTCTGTGGGTTTTCGTGTGAGGTGCTTGAGTGGGTGTGTAGTCTTCTTTGTTATCTGTTGTTGTTGCCAGTTTAAATCATATCTATACACAGATACATATATCAATATATATACAGTCATACATTGGTATTTGTGCTTTCTGTTTCACATTTGCATTTCTTCATGGATTTTTTTCAGTGAAAATTATTCGATTATTCATGGAGCTTCCCAGTCGATGCATGTGTAATACCTCTGCTTCATCGAGGGGTGCTGCTGGTGTGCCCCCGTGGGGCAGATCGGCCATGTCCTGTGGGGCACAAGGGCAGGCATTATGGGAAGAGCCCTATTAGAAAACTTTTCTCCTTTTTACTAGAACAGACAATAGGGTTCCTTTCTTATCTCCCCTTCCTTCCCCTGCAAGACATGTGGCTAGGGGAGGGGCTTTATCCTTTTTACAATGAAGGATTCTTTTTCTTATCTTCCCTTCCCGGCAAGGCATGTGGCTACAGAAGGGGCCGAGGGCTGGGGCAGGCTGAGTGATGGCCAATGGGAAGGTGTGATGACATGAAGACATGCCCACAAGGCATGTGACATGGGAGGGGCCTGAGGTCATATAAATACAAACACCAGGCCTCACAGACGGAGGTTTGTGGATCTTATGGACTGAGTAAACATTTCTTTATTAAACAATGAAAGACCACAAATTAGATAGAATCTCTGCCATGAGACTCAGATCTAACAGTTCTGTTCTTTCTCATCCAAAAGCATCCTGAGAAATAGAAAATGCAATAGATGCCATTGTAGATAACCTCTATCATTTATTATATTGAGAAACTTTACTTAGTAGTATTGTCCATGACTTTGAGCCAGCAAGGCAGTACGTCAGTAATTTTTGTGCATGCCTATCTCCAAAATAATTCTGTAGTGGAAGGACCCAAATCTGTGGAAGGTACTTCCTGCAAAGTGTACTGCACTTCAAAAGGCACTTGATGTGAAACTGATGTGAACAGCTATACCACTATTTGCTACTTATCTGCATCAATATTTTCAGCTGCTAGCATTCTGAAATTCTAGTCCATAATTCCTTGTCCTTTATTGAACATCCTGGTTTGCTAAGATATAGGTTTGCTGATTGGTTGGTTTGCATGGGTTTTTTTGCTTACTTACTGTTGATAGCATTCAAAGGATCTATAGGATAAGCTATTTCTACAAAATACTTCCAAAAATTAATGAAATAATTTACTCTCAGTAAAATTTCACATCGTGAAAATGGAGTTACCTTTGATGTAATGAACTAAAGAGAATAGTTGAAATTTGACCTTAATCATTCAGGACAGTAGCTAATATAGAGAAGACTAGTTCAGAGGTTTAGGCAAATTCACTCTGAGGATTCAATGCAGGAAATTCTCTCATCAGATAGACCTCAATGGACTTCTTTTCATTACCTTTGTGCAGACAGCATACAACACCCAAAAGGTATTTGACAGCCTAATTTGGAGGTATAAATGCTGCTATCATGTGAATAATTTGCTTCATCTACTGATTATGTCTGACATATATCACTTCAAAAACTCGCGGTGCATGAAAATAACATGACAGAATAACAGTACTTACAGTATTGCACTTACTTCGATTAATTATGCTGTAACTTACTGGTGATAAATTACCAGCAAATGCAGCAAAAGGACCTTGCTGTTATAATAGAGAGAATCTACACTGAATCAGCAAACAAGATAAATTACTATTGTTTTTATTACATGAGGAAATACTTGTTTTTTGTTGACCTACATAAAAAAGCTTTGGCATTTGCTTGTATTTGTTTTTATTAGCATTCATTAGAATTTACTTCTTTGCTTTCATGCAATATCAATAGTAAATGAGAGAAATAGAGGGAAGAGAATGAAGGGAGAGAGGGAGGGAGGGAGGGAGGCAGGGAGGCAGGCAGGAAGGCAGGCAGGAAGGCAGGAAGGGCTTGTTCTCCAGCGCTTTCACCATCCTTGTCGCCCTTTTCTGGACCCTCTCAAGCAGTTCAACATCCTTTTTAAACTGGGGAGCCCAGAACTGGACACAGTACTCAAGATATGACCTCACCAGTGCCAAGTACAGGGGAAGAATGTGAGGTGGTATAAAATAACCTCTATGTCCCCTCCTGGCTACTGCAAAAATTAACCCTGCTCTGGCCAGTAACAGGACAGTACACAAGTTCTTTCCAGCGTATTCTATAGTTTGTTGACTGGTCCAGATTCATCTATTAACTTGCTTTATGATGGTACCTCAGAAGGATCAGATATCTGAATACAGAATTGACTCATATATGCCAACTGACTTCAGAAATATTTAAAGACTGCAAACATCCTGCTTCTGACACAGAAGTTTTGATTTGGAGACATAGAAATTCAGAGATTTTAATGAGATAGGTAGAAAATTTTGATTTAGAAAATTAATAGGTTTTAAGGGCTTTTGTTAGGCCAGAGAGAGAACCTCAAACTTAAAGCTGAATATTCTCAGCCAATTTTCTCGGTTCTCAGCACAGAACTAGAAACAGAACAGGGTTTAGGTAAAAATAGAGAGCCAAAGAATGAAGAGAGAAAAAATTCCATTAGGGTAGAAATGCATACATCAGTACAGAACCAGAGCTGATTGGTTGGAGGTTTAAAGCTAAATATAACTCTGTGATGTAATGGTGATGTGATGGAATATTCACTAGGTGTTTATGCATATATATTAAGGAGTTACACTTAAGCAGGTGACATAACTGGGGTGGGGCCTTTGTTGTTTGAGAGGCCGGGGGAGCTCTTTGCTGGTCCAAAGGTGTTTTTTCCTTTCTATAGCTTGCAACATCCCTTGAATCCTGATTACTGATTTCTTGCAAATCAGTTTCTTAGGACCCTAAATTTCCCTTCTAAAGCCTTTGTGGTGTTTAGAATCTAATTTGCCTTGAGGGACAAGAGAAGTCATAAAAAAGACATTTTTCTTCCTGTGTTCTATTAACACAGCCTGATCTGATAAAAATGCTCTGTGTATATCTCAATTTATTGCTTCTAAAAATATAGCACCTTCTTTAAACATTCCTGTTTCTACTCAGTATTGTAGCTTCAAAAGATTTCTGTAGAGTCTAGAAGATGCCATTTCAGTCTCTGTGTCTGAGAGTTTCAAAAAAATATGTTCAGGTATTCGATGTGTCCTATTGTAAACCCAAAGATGAAACCCTAAAATGAAATATATTCAAGAGCAGCATGACTCAAATTTATAGCTTAGTGTGTGCCTTTGGGAGATGCTGATTCAATCATTTCACAAAGCATACAGGATTTGAGTCCTAAAGATCAATAAGAATTTAAGCAATGAAGCAATGCCCTGTCTTTTTAGGAAGGTTATGTACTGTTTTAGTGGGTCTCTATTCATCTTATCACAGCTTTAAACATCTAATTTCTACAAGTATGATCAGTCTGGATAACTGTTTAATCTGGATATTGATTAGCCCATTTTAAGCACCATGACATTAAGAACCATCAAAAATACCAGGGGTTTTTGACATTAATCTTTGGGGAATAATCAAAAATGTGTTATTATGAAGGAATGCTAGTGTTGAAGTAGGGTTTGCTTCCACTGTGTTTTCTAAGTATCATAATCATTAATGTTTCTGGGGTTCCTTACTATCTGAGTACCTTGATAAAAATTGCATTTTAATACTTTTTAGTGCAGGCAATGCAGTGCAATAAATTATTAAAAATAAAAAAGCAAGCAACCATATTGTGCTAAGTTGGACACAATAAACTGTCCCTTTAAAATAATAATGGAGGTGAAGAGTGATAGGAAATCATAGAATGGGTAAGGTTGGACGAGACCTCAGTAATCATCTGGTCCAACCTTCCTGTTCAAGCAGGGTCATCCTAGAGCACATTGCACAGAGTTATCCAGACACTTCTTGAATATGTCCAGTGAGGGAGTCTCCACAACCTGTCTGGGCAATCTGTTCCAGTACATGGTCACATGCATAGTAAAGACATTCTTCCTCATGTTCAGGTGGAACTTCCTGTGCATCAGTTTCTGCCGATTTCTTCTTGTCCCATTGCTTGGCACCACTGAGTCTGACTCCATCCTAGACACTCTCTTCAGATACTTACAGACATTGATGAGGTCCTGTCTCAGTTGTCTCTTCTTGAAACTGAACAGGCCCAGCTCGCTTAGCATTTCCTCATAAGAGAGAGACTCCTTTAGTCATCTTTGTTACTCTCCACTGGACCTGCTCCAGGAACTTCATGTCTCTCTGTTGTGGTTTGACCCTGGCTGGATGCCAGAGATTCACCCACAACCTCTTCTGGAGAAAAGGGAAAAAAATCTGGAAAAAAAGTCTATCACAGGAAAAACAAGGCAAGCTGCAAGTGAGGAATAAAAAGGATTTATTTATTAACTAACAAGATGAGAGTTTAATGCGAGAAGCATCCTTTTAAAGGCAACACTTTCCTCCCCACACTTCCTTCTTCTTGNCCTGGCTGGATGCCAGAGATTCACCCACAACCTCTTCTGGAGAAAAGGGAAAAAAATCTGGAAAAAAAGTCTATCACAGGAAAAACAAGGCAAGCTGCAAGTGAGGAATAAAAAGGATTTATTTATTAACTAACAAGATGAGAGTTTAATGCGAGAAGCATCCTTTTAAAGGCAACACTTTCCTCCCCACACTTCCTTCTTCTTGCAACAGATCTCGTATTCCCTTTTTTCCTCTAGGAGACAAAAGGGGGAACAGGGATAGGGGAGAAGCCAGGCAAGTTGGTAT
>WEKX01005630.1:990-18278 GCA_013390025.1 Pitta sordida | reverse complement strand
GTCCCAGACAGAAGCCTCCTCCTGGCGCAGCGACAGCTGCGCCCTCCCAGCACACAGCTTGCCTCAGTTTCGTGAGGCAGTCTCCCCGTTCAGAGACCGGGGGCACCGTGCCGCTATTGCGACCCCCTCCCTGCAGGGCGGGGTGAGTTCTGCCCCACAGGCACCGCAGCACTGCCTCTCGGCAGAGCAGAGTCAAACTGTGCATGTGTCAGGCAGCTGAGGTTGCGGACTGCTGAATCATATTTGCAAAAAAATTGCTTCGCAAATGGGTGAGGTCATGAAGGAGAAGTCACAATACAGAGAGGATTCACTGTATTTCTGACCAGTTTTAGGGCAGGAAACCATCTCTCTGCCTTTTCATAAAGTCGTCTCTCTCTCTCTTTCACGATAGGAGAAGTCTTTCATGACCCTTTCCCAAGTGAGATCCCGACTCAGGGACAACAGCTCTTCCATTCTCTGTTGTCTGAGACTCACAGCACAGGATGCAGTCTTTTAAGCACTGGCTGCACTGCTTCATTTATGAGCCCATCCCAACGTACATAGATCAGATCCTACCATAATGCAATTCTGTCACAAAGCATCTGTCCAAAGAATCTCTGCCATGCTCAGCTCCAGCCATGTGTTTCTGGGCTCTAAGACATCTGCAGATTTCCAGGATGATCCTCCATCTTCAGCGTAGCCACAGGTGGATTCTACATCTCTGCTCTCTCTGTCTTCCATAGGTTTGCAGGCAGACAGTCTGCTTTACTATGGTCCATTCTACAAACAGAAGCAAGATGCCTGGAACCCTTCCTACTCCTCCTCCAGCTGGCCTGGCCGTGGTGTTCTCATGGCTGCTCAGCCTCTCCCAGGCTCTGGTCTTGCCACCTTCTTTTCTGTTTCTCTACTTTTTTTTCTCCTTTCTTAGCTATGTTATCACAGAGACCCCTCTATCTGCTTCTGACCTTGAATCCTTGGCAGCGGCAGAGGCTCAGGCAACAACTGTTAGCCCCCCTCGCTGCCAGAGGAAAAAAAACCACTCAAACCAGGACACTCTCTTGTGCCGAGGAGGCCAAAACTGGACACAGCACTGGACACGGTACTCGAATTTCAGGTGATTCTTCTCCACTCATCTCTCCAACCTCTTGAGATCCTTTTAAAGGGCTACACAATGCTCTGGGGTATTGACCACTCCTCCCAGCTTTGTGTTGTCAGTTAACTCACTAAGAAGGCATCTATTCTTTCATCCAAGTCATTGATAAATATGTTAAACAGTACTAGGCCCAGTATTGAACCTTGGGGGACACCACCAGTGACGGTTCTTATACTAGGCCCTCTGTCACTGATTATGACCCTCCGGGATCTGCCATTCAGCCAGATGAGAATATGAGAGGAAAACAGAGTGGGTATTCAAAAGCAAAAAAATTATATATATTCTGGAATAAAAGTAATTTGTGACCTTGAAACTTGACTGAATTTACTATGGTTATTTTTTTGGAGGGGCTAAAAGGCATTTTTCCTCAAATCCAAATGTTTGTTAAAAAAGCCCCAAACAAACCAAAAACCAAACAAAGTAACTTAGAAAGGAGTTAATAGATTCAGAGAGAGATTCAGAGAATATTATGAGTTGGAAGGGACCCACAAGGATCATCTAGTCCAACTCACCATCTAACACCTGTACAGAGACCAAAAGCACATCCAAGAGCGGTAACACAAACCTAGTTCCCTCACAGTCTAGCAGGCCACTCCGAGCCGGAAGGGGCCCAGGATCATCCAGCCCTACACCCCCCAGCTAGACCATGTCACTAAGCTCCTAATCGAGGCTTCTCTTAAACACCTCCAGGGATGGTGACTCCACCACCTCCCTGGGCAGTCCATTCCAACGTGCAATCGCTCTCTCTGTGAAAAACCGCTTCCTAACATTAAGTTAATGAGCTTTTTTTATGCTGGATTAGTTTTATGAAGTATGATATTGAAATGTTTCACTGATCAAAACTTAAGTTAAGACATTTTCAAGACTGTGTTATGGGTTGACAGTAAGTTTTTTCTTCTTTGGTGCCTGTTCTGTTGAAATTCTTGCCATTTTTGGTTTTGCTAAAGAGAGGAGCAAGGCCAGGGCCATGTGGCCATGACACCGGCAGGCGAGTCGTCATTTCTTGGCAGCTAGGGCAGGTGGTGGGGACATGCTGGGTGGGTGGCGGAGCACAGGTGAGTGGCACAGGGACGGACTGTGACTGCAGTGGGGGAGGGGAGCTACGTGGCTCCACGTGGGACTGGCCACCAGCAGCGCTCCACCCCCTGCATCCCACAGCAGCTGGCATCTTGCCAGCCAGACTAGCTGGCGTCTTTTCTGGTTCTTACACCAGAAGCAGCTGAAGAACTCTTCCATGTTTCTGGCCACAATACACTCTCAGAGCCATTTCTGCCTGGTGGAAGAGAGAAATGGAAGTGGAAGGGGTCATGATGGAGTTTTTAAAACCTGTTGTGTGGCAGATCTTTGTCTCTTTCCTTCAGAACTTTCAGAGCTGAGAGACAGACCCCATGGCAGCTCCCTGCGGTCAAACAACGGCCACATGCAACCTCCAGCAGCATTTTGGCACTTATCTACCACTCTGTATCACATCTCTTCCCCATATGTCCAGCAGGAAAAGGGCAGTCACATAAACTGTTTTCTCCCGGTTCTTTGTTTGTTCCCTTTTTTTTCCTTTCCCATACTTTTTCCAGGAGGGAGAAGGCTTTTTTTCTTTCCTCTCATTGGAAGGGGGTGAAAAAAAAATATATACACATTCATATTTTGGAGAGAGAGAGAGAGAGAGAGAGAGGGAGAGAGATAACAAAGGTGGTTTGTTTTTCTCCCTCACTCTATTCTGCCTAGTATTTTTTCATATAATTTAAAAATAAACCATAACTGTCTTCAGTAAATGAAGACACACTGTTTACTGGATATTCTTCAAAAATAAGCATCAAGGACTCCTTTTTGGTTGATATAATGTCGACATTGATGGAAATTGCACATAATTTGTACTGTTTTCTTTTTGCTCAGTATCAGCTTCTTAAGTGTCATGAATCACAGGGTACTTTTTCTTGTTTTTTTCAGGAAACCTGAAGTACCCAACACCCAGAGATTTTATATACAGGAACTCTGTCCTCTTAGCTTTAGGTGCTATAAGTAAATGTTAGATGTACAAACATTCACATAAAAGAAGTAACAGTTATTTCATATTAGTATCAGCAATAAGATTTGTATTTTATATAGAATTTTGCGTGCTTCTGCTTCACTGATTTTCTTATATTCATTACAAACTTTAACTCTACTAGAAGCAAGGAAAGGAGGAGGGGAGAGGTCAGAAAAGCATCTTTTACTGCCTTTTTTAATATCTCAAAATTTGCATGCTGAATTAGGAAGATTGATCAAAATCAGATTTCAGAAACTGATATTATGTCTGAGCTGTCTAATATCCCCTACTCATATAGTATTTATACAACACTTACAAGGTTACTAACATTGCATATCTCCTAACCATATAGTTTTGTAAGCTTGATTACTGTCTGACTGATCTCGTCTTGCACAATCAGTACGACCACATTTATTCTGAGAACTGATTTGCTGATCCTTTTCTTGTACCTAGATTTTGATCCATGAAACAAGTCTAACTTCTTGTGCCCTGTATCAGGTTCAAAGGTTATGAATACATCTTCTATATGCCCATTCCAGAGTCTGCCCAAAATCCTCACAAATACTCCAGATAAGAAAGGAATTAATTTTCTTAATTTTCTGTCTTCCATAAATGAAATTACCCTCCAAATGTGTGCACCTTTGGAGGCCTTTTATGGCAGATCCGTATTCTGTTGGTATGTACGGTCTGTCTTTTTCTACCAGTAAACTAATTTCAAAGGAAAAGAAAAAAAGTTTACAGTCTGCACTTGTATGAAAGCAAGACAATGAGCTAAACAGACTAAAGCAGTTCTGGTGCTGCACAGAAGTACTGTAAATAACAACAGCTCTTCAAAATGAAAGGTTGAGGTTCCTAATGTGTCTATGTAGCAGCTAAGAGGATGATGAGACATATGAATCATTACTACAGATTCAGATTACTCAGTTGTCTGCAGATATATAGAATTCTTTCAGTTACCTAATTTTTCCATTGAAAAATTTCCATTGCCCTCCTGCAAAGTGCAAGATTACTATTCTGCAAAACAATGTGAGTCTTTAATGATCAAAGATAACTTCTGGCTCTAAGTAATACTATGTTCTATTTCTATATAGAAAGTTAGCTACTCTAAATTCTTGGGTCTGTTTTGGAGGTTAAATATTAATTTTGAAACTGCTGAACTGGAGGCTTAAATCATTTAGCCACATATTTTTTAAGATACTCTAGAGTAAACAAGGTATCTGCATAGGGTAACAAATATTACAATGCCTGTAGGAAACCTTTACACTTCGAAGGTTGTGTCTGGGAATAAGAGAGTTTTCGTGTTGTCAAATGGTATTAGACATCTATATATGGCCAACTGACTCAAGACCTAAGTGTTAAATAATGTTTTAATGCTTTTTTATCCAATGCAAAACAGTCAGTTACAGATACTGTTATTCTAAAGAACTAATTTAGAATAAGCCCTTTTTTCAAGGAGAAATGTAGTTCATGATGAGCAGCCGTTATTTCTGCCATCAATAAACTATTCCATGTGTAATACATGATATATAAATTATTATTAAAATCTTCTGCATCTTCACATCGGGTGAATATGGGAATACTGTTTCTGATTAATAAATTAGTTGACATTAACTGACTGTGTATTAAATAATTAGATGATATGCTTGTGATAAAGAAGGTATGATTAAAGGTAAGACAGTACTTCCTTTCTCATTTGCTGTTCCTTCGTTTTATATATTGGTTTTTATATCTACCTCTTTCTTGAACATAGGGAGAGAAGAGCTCTCCACAAGCCTCTCCAGAGACCTCTGTCCAACTACACTGGCATTGACACTAAAATGGAACACTACCTGTCGCAGGGTTTTCAGATAAGTCTAACCATACAGGAAACATTGTATCAAGGACAACTGATTCAAATCATAATTATACAGAATTACTGTCATTTATTTGACTGGTTTATGCTGACTATAACAAAGAGAAAAATCATTGCTTTGAGGGGCTATGTAGCATATAGAGTTTCTTTGTATTTTTACCATTTTTTTTGATCAGCTGAGGTCCTGTAGATACCTTTAGTGTAGAATATGAAATACCCTCAAACAAAAAGATCCACTTTTTCAGCAAACCTGCATATGGAATTCAGCATCACAGACTTGGAAGGGAAAAACCAGAGATGTCTCTGTATAGTATAAGCCTGAGAAAATACCACCTTTCCAAAAGGATGACAAGTGCTTAACTATAATTACATACATTTCTAATGCATTTTTTTAATCTGCTGAAAACCCTGGTGCAAAGTTTTTAGGTTTTTTTTACTTATTGTAAATCTTGGGCTGAACTTTTCTTCTTTCTACAGTGTGATAACTTCAAACATACCCTCATTGCCTTGCTGATATCAATTCTGACCCAACTGCATCCTACTGAATTGCATGAAGCCCTGCAAAGTAGCTTTTATGTTTTAAGGTACAACTGCCATAATCTCCTAAATTATCTGATAAAATTTTAATCTCTCTGCCCTTTTCTTTAGAAGTCAGCCAAGGAAAGATATCTTGACAGCATCTTATTTTATTTACTTCTCCAAAATCCCTATCTCTGCCATGTTTAATCATTTATCTTCTTCCTCCAGTTTTCCTCTCCCTCTCCCTCACTTCAATCAGCTTTTTCCATTCATCTTACTGTGGCTGAAGTCCACCTTTACTTTATTCTAATTATTCTGCAGACTATATTCCGTAACCTACACACACTCTTTGTTTCCTAAAATGCTCCTATACTTTATCATTCTTTCAATGTCATCACCATTTGTGCATTTCCTGTCTTGATTATTTGATCCTGGATGGTAGAAAAGATGAGCTGCAGTTTATTAGATTTACACTGTGGGCCATGTTGTTGCTAGGTGATACCCCTTAGCCACTGCGTTAAATACTTCTTAATCTTAAGATTAAATTTCCTTGTTACTTTTCATTTAAATAGTGTAAAGTACCTGAACTTTGGTGATTTAAAGTGTATTATAAAACTATTTGGATTAAGGCAGAATTCTGATTAGCTGCTAGATTATTGCTAAGAGATGGATTAGTTTGTGCAAAGCACACATTTCTGCACTGCTGTTCAGTATTTTGAACTGCTAAACTTATCTTTTTCAAAACTTGACATACCTTTTTTTCAGACCAGAACTGTTAGGGAAGAAAAATCACAACTAAGCAAGCTGTTTAGTAATCATGAGATAACACCTGAGAAGGAGTGAAAGTATGAGGCTGTGCTGGGTTGTATGATTATCCTGTGTTAATCACATCGCTTATCTCACCTTTATGCTTAATATTCATCAAACTAAAGGTAATCTTATGGCACTATTTAACTACTGCATGATCTTACAAAAGTTCCTGTGTGACATACAGTACATGAGTACACTATGGTAGTTGTTATAAGAGTGTCTGCATAAAGTCACAGTCATTTTAGTCTCTGGATATTTCTGTAATTAGGACAAGAGTTATCTGGTTTCAAAAATCCACTTTAGTACAGTGGTGAGTGTCCCTGCCTCTCATGCAGGAGACCGGGGATTTGACTCCTCATTTAAGAGTAGGACTTGATGATCCTTGTGGGTCCCTTCCAACTCAGAATATTCTGTGATTCTGTGAAACAAGATTTTAACTAGAAACTGGAATCAGAATGGAAAATTTGCATGTGTTTATCTAAGCTAAATAAAAATTGAGTGACCAATGATCTTTTTTCTGTCTCTTCAATATTTGAAAAGTTTGACTGTAAACTTCAGGCACTCAGTTGTGAAGGCAACATACATTTTTTAATGTCTATTAGTCCTAGCTCATTTCAACCCCTATAATTAATAATTTTATCTGTTGATTCCTTGTGATTGATTTAATGAGCAAAAACAAAAACAACAGCAACATTTCATTAGGTTTTTGTCCATTGTCTTAATTGTTTGATTTTCTTTCTCAGGAACCCTTTGGCTATTTCTTCCCTAAACATTTTTGTCATTCAGTCTTTGTCACTTCTGACTTCTTTCCTGCTGCTTACCTGCTCTTCAGGACAGAAAATACACCTTGTCTATCACATAGAAAACAGAATATTAATATGTAATTGGGTGTAAATCATGCTTCTACCACTAAAAAAAAAAAAAAAAAAGGATATTTTAGGATATTTTACAGGTAAAAAGTGAAGTTTTAGAAAACTAAAACTCACAGAAATTTGTCTTACACATTTTCTAGCATATTTTTCAGTACTAAAAATGGCAGTTCCTAATACTGCCAGAGCTATTTAATATAATTGATTGTCTCTCATTTCCTATCTCAAATATTCATAACTAGAGGTGTACTTACAGAACAATTGTTTCCAAAACAGTCTGTCACAGGCTGCAACTATTACTTAAAAATATATCATTTAAAAAATTTCATCTGTTTTTGTTTTAATTGGGGCATCTTAACTGAAATAACTTCTTTTCTCTCTCACAAAAATATTGTGGTGAAGAGAATGAGACTCAGAATGTACTCAGAAACCTCAAACTCACAATTAGATTCTAAAATAACTTTTGAAATATTTGAATTCAAGGCATGCAAAGTGTCAATGCAGGCTTTGCAAAATAGTCTGAAAAGACTAATACTTAACTGATCTTTATGACCTTCTTTAATTAAAATCTTTCTCAAAAGTTTCAGTGCTGTTATCAAAATATGATTTACCTCCAGCTGAATTAAATTCTAATTTAGAATGTATCCTACTTAATTTCTAAAATGTCTAAACGAAGTCTGCATTTCACTTTGCTTCCAATTAATTAATTACAGTTGGTTGGAAGAAATGAAAATAAACAATGTGAAGGTGCGAATTACTCTGTAACACCATCGCAGATATTTCTGTTCCTTTACTCTGATCTTTGGCTCTGATCATAGAAAATGTGGACCTGGGAATAAAATATTATTTCAAATATCCCGATCCCAGTGTGCAAAAATGAAGAAACTGAGCTGCATCATGTATCTTGGAATTTTTCAGTTGTGGATGAGGAGCTTAGTGACATGGTCTAGCTGGGAGGTGTAGGGCTGGACGACGCTGGGCCCCTTCCGGCTCGGAGTGGCCTGCTAGACTGTGAGGGATCTAGGTTGGTGTTACGCTCTGCGATGTGCTCTCGGTCTCTGTACGGGAGTTAGATGGTGAGTTGGACTAGATGATCCTTGTGGGTCCCTTCCAACTCATAATATTCTGTGATTCTGTGATTCTGTCTTCTCTTTCATAATACTTTGACTTTGGTGAAACCCATGAAATTCATGGTGAATAATGTTCAAAATGTGAATGCTCATCAGAACACAATTCTCAGAACAAGTTTTCAGAAACATGAAAATACAGTAATCCCTCGCTACTCTGCACTTCACCATTCAATACAGCAAGGGGCATATTCCCTCCCTTTCCTAGCTTTACCATATTTACTGTATTTACTGTATTTACTGCTACATCATGGATTTCACTTATTGCAGCATCTTTCTGGAACCAATTCCTGTGAAATTTGAGGGATTACTGGTTGTAAAATTTGTTTTATCACAACAATGAAATCGTTATGGACAGGTATTCAAGGTCAGTTACTTGATTGAAAGCAGCTTCAAGGATGTTTTTATTCTAAAGAAGAATATGTAATTAGACTGTTTCCAACGAGGTATTTTCTGTGCGCTACTACAGTAAAGCTGAGTCAATTCTCTTAAGGCTCCACTGTGTGAAAATAAAAAACTATGCTCAGCATTTTGACTTATCAGTCATTTTGATTACTCAGTTTTTCTGTAGCAAATGGTCTCTTACACAAGTAGTTTACATTTTCTTTTCGTTTCTTATTAAATATTTTATTTATTTTTCTTTACTTCTCTTTTTATCTCCTTTCATTCATAGGGATTCAAGCCTGAATGTTTTGTTGCTTAGGTTCAATACATAGCTATCAACCCACCTGTACATGAAAAATGAAACAACATATTCTGTTCCTTCAGAAATGTTTTGAAAAAATATTATTCTTTTCAAAGTCCCATAATTCAACTGGATTAAGTATCTGGAAATCATGATGAATTTATCTAGTAACTTCAATGAACTACACATTTTCAAAGTCTTTAAATAATTAGAGAACACGCTGCATTATGTTCTCTTATATTACCTATTTGAATTTTCTGTTCTGCTTTATTTGAAAATAAATAAACATTTTCTTTTTTAAGTAGTCTTTTTACTCTTTAATTATTCCATTTGCAAAAAATACAAAGTACAAATTTTTTAATAATTACATTTTATTCTGACTTTTGGGTCAATGTAAAAATAAAAGAAATTTTAAAATATCTTGAGCTTACTATTACTTGAGCTTACAAAAGAACGATAAAATAAACATATTTTAAGAACAATTATGGCTACTGGAAAATAGAGTAGCCCTTTAGTCTGAGTTATGAGTGGGCCTCATGACTCTGGTTTCATCAAGACCCTTCACTTCAAAGATATCTATTTTTTTCTCTCTTATTTTGTCTTCTGTAATGGCTTAGTTCACTTAAGGACTTTTGAAATATTACTGAAATATTCAGTTTACTGAGTACAGGATTTAAAATATTGTATAAATAATATTAGTGCTGCTAGAACATATCTAGAGAAAAGCAGAAATCCATGAGCAATATATATTGCAGATATTTAAGGGATCATAGTGAAGATAGAATAAAATCAGCATGAAGACAGAGACAAAATCAAATCTGGCCAATTTTAATTGACTACACTAAGGCAAGAAAGTAGTACATTTAAACAGGAACAATCTTTGTATTAGACTTTTTAGACAAACGAACAATAGTATTCTCAATCTACAAAAACAATTATAAAAAATGAATAGAGAAAGAAAAACCATTTTGTAAAAAGAGGCTAAAATTTACAAAATAAATGGAGTTAATCTGACATTATCTGTGAGGACAAATGACCCTGAGTTAGAGACATAAAACACTGGAAGAAATATTCAAACAGATAAATTTTCTTCAGAGGTGAGTCACAAACAAATTATGCAGAAATCCCACCAAACAGATAATTTAGGTAAAATTTAGGACGTATAGCTTTACACAAGTAATTTCTGAATGCTTAATCCTCATTAAAGATGCAAATGTAGATAAAATTACAGGAAAAAAATGCAGACGTATGCTTGAAAAACACAGAAATTAAACTGGAAATAAATGTATAAATGAATGAAATTCAGACTTTCCGAATGAAATATAGCTTAGTAATACAGTTGGCCCTCTTCCACTTCGTGACCCCCATATTGCAGCTTCACATCTTAACAGCGTGATTTTTCAACAATTAAGGAGGGCAGTTTCACAATTGCATATGTGCGACCTGACACGCATGAATATTCAAATTAGACAGTCATGAATATTCAAATCAACCCACTCTCCTCCACTCTAGTGAGAAGGTTAAGTGACCCTCCCCGTCCCGCTTCACTGGACTCTGAGCAAGAAGGCTATGGCAGGTCCACTGGGAGAGCAGTGGCTGCGGTGGGTCCACTCCAAACGGCATCTGGACCTCCCTGTCCTTCTCCCCTGGTAGCACAGCTACTGCGACCCATGCCAAGTGGTGCCCACATCTACCCACCTAGAGAGGCATCTCCCCTGCACCAGTGTCCATGGCTGAGTGGAAAAGGGGTTTTTCCTGGGTTGGGGTGGTCGTGGACACTGGGAAACACTGACACAAACACCAACACACAGCAGGGCAGTGCCAAAACAGCGCTGGGGGGCGTGTAAGGCTGCAGGGGAAATTTGCATATTAATGAGCTGCCAATTAATGCAGGAAGAGGGCTTCATGCACAGGGGGGAAGACCTGTGCTACTGTGGTATAGGAGACCCAATTATACTAATCAAAAAATACTGCAATTTACTGTTATATTCAACAGTCTATTTAATAAAAAATCATGTTATAAAATTAAAATATCTATCACTTTTTTTTTCAGAGCCAGAGGCATTGGTATTTATATTTTCATTTTAGATTAACATGTTCTGTTTCATCATAGTGTATTTGTAGACAATAATCACAGCTCTATTAAATTTTTATTCCTCTACATACAGTATCACAATTACATTTTTAATTAGGATGTTTAACATACTTTACTCTTTTCATGTTAAAATAATATCAAGGCATTAGTACCAAGGGTATTTTTAGAGTAATATAACCTAACCCAACCTAACAGAACCTAAAGAAGCAATCTATGTCCATTCTTACTAATTCCTGACTGGATCTTTGTAAGAACTGATAGTCATAGAATTGACAGACAAAGTAGGTATTATTTAGAAGCTTCTTAAATTCTGTGGTAATATTTGTTATTTAATTCTCAGAACTCCTGAAAATCTTGGGAGTTCTTTTTTCACCCCCTGAAATGGCCTTTTTTAGAAAAACTATGTCACATTATTATTTAGAAACCCAGAAAAACTCATGTATGGTGAAGCAAGCTCATTCCTAATCCTTGTATTTCAGATGGAAAGAGAATTCAGCTTGCTTTTGGTTCACTATTCCCCCTCTCTTTGCAAGGACTAATAGTCAGCATGAAATAGAGGATTTACCTTTCCTTCTTAACATTTGTATTTTCACATCCACTTAGAGATTAACTAAAATATCAAAAGCACAAATAAGCACTGAAGAACTGTTGAGGAAATAGACATAAACATTTGGAAGCTCTTATTCCCTCTCACATTTTCCTCTCCAAAAACCTCTTTAGAAATTTACATTCTAGGTCACCTCCTCAACATGGACTATGAAACGTAAAAATGATACACAGAAAGACTATTGCAGAAATCATTAAACAACAATATATTTTATTATGATCCTTTAAAAAATTATTCCTTTCATGGATTAAAAGTATTTCACATGTTGCTGACTGCAAATTTAACATAATACAATTTATTTTCATTTATTTTTCATGTTAAGTAGTGTTATTAACATCTGTAGGACAATCTAAATGGTAAGGTAACCTAGATTTTTCTCAATTTATTTTCTACTCTGCCTTATTTTAATGCAAACATCTTTGAAGAATGTACTGTATAACCACTTCAAAAATTTAAACAGAACCTCAAGAGGGGTTGTGTAATTTTCAGTTCACTGAACCAGAGAATAGTCTCTCAAAGCTGTTTCAGTGTTGTCATTACTTCCACCTACAAAAGAAACAGTGATGACTCAAAGCTGGAAAAAAGAATAAATAAGCAAATACCTTCATAAAGAAGACCTTTCAGAACTGTCAATTCAACATTTTTCTCGGACATTTTACCTGTGGTAGATAACTGGAACTTTAATTTCAGTATCTGAAATACCCTGAGTATATTTCAATATATTTTATCACTCTAATAAAGTAATAATCAGACAATCTGATTTCAATAGTAAACTTTTTCCATTAAAGAACCAATCAGAATAAACACTTTGCTGAAAATCATAAATTTAAATCAGGACTTAAGTGCAGGTTCCAAGCCTACATAAATTAAAGATGTGTCTAAGGAAACCGTTGGCTTGATGACTACTCGTGTATATGATTTCAAATAGGAATATAAACAGACATTTTTTCCTTAGAGAATAAGGTCTTTTGAAATCTGTGTCTTACTGACCTGAAGGCTGCACACATCCTGAAGGACAGTTTCATGAAAAATGCATTAAGGAGAAACTTATGTTTCATGAAAATTTTCTTTTGACCACAATTACTGACAGGCTACAGTTACTTTTGACTAAATCAAACTTGAGGCATTTTGTTTACTGTAAAGAAGAAATCCTTGCCAATAGCCTTTGTCCAAGGGAAAAGTAAAAATTAACCCTTTGAATTATGTATCCCTTGGAAGTCTGAAAATATTCTAAATTTTATATTTGTGTGCACCTTGTGAATTAGGGTGATTTCATACAATAATTCCAAGCAACTAGTCAACATGTCTCTATATCAAATGATGCCATATATGTAGTTGTATATTCAGTCATCCCTCTTGCACTTTGCGCCCCCCATATTGAGGCTTCACATCTTAGCAGCATGATTTTTTAGCGATGAAGGAAGCCCCTTTTCGCAACTGTGCATGCGTGACCTGGCAGGCATGAATATTCAATTAGGCAGTCATGAATGTACAAATCAACCCACACAGCCACCGCCGCAGCAGTGGCTGCTTCCCCCCTAGTGGCGGTGGCCGCTTCTTCCCCTAGTGGTGGTGGTGGAGGCTGCTTTTCCCCCCAGCGACAGCAGTGGCAGCGGCAGTGGACACTTTTCCCCCCACAGAAGGGCCGCTCTCCTGGAGCCACCGCCATGCAGTTATGAAAGATTTACACACTCTCAGCGGTCTGAGACTTTCTTGAGTGACTCTCCAAGACATACTCATTTATCCCAAATATGGAGAGACCGGGTCTACCCACCCTGAGAGACACCAGGACAGTGGCACGGGCAGCTCCCTGCACCCATGTCTCTGGCCGAGCCAAAAAAGGACTTTTCTCAGCATGGGGTGGCTGCAGGCACTGGGTTGGGCCAACACAAACACTGATACACGGCAACACAGTGCCAAAACAGCGCTGGGGGGCCACATGAGGGTGCAGGGCAAATTTGCACATTAATGAGCTGCTATTCAACGCCAAAGTAGGGCCTCGTGGAACCCTACTGAGACCGCGAGTGCGTGATATAGGACACCCGACTGTATACATATATATGTGTGTATGTACACACACATAGCAAATGCTGCCCATGTTATATGGACTTTTGTGAAGTACTTTAATGGCTCATTCATGTTAGTAAATTCAGTGGAAATTCATTACATTAACAAATGCTGCAAAGAATTAATTTAAGTATACTTGTGACAAATTTCATATTATCTTTAAGGAAGAGTTTCCTAGGAATTTATTTCCTTTTGTTAGAAATTGTTATTAATAATCACAGCATCTCTGAAATGCTTTACGAACATTTCTATGAGTCACACAGAACGTTATTACATAAATCTTAGATCCATGATAATCGTTATTAACTTGCCAAACTAAAATGTCTGAGGTATTAAAGTTCAGTAAGATGACAGAAATTGTCAGTTCAATAAACTTGATTCAGTCCAGCAGGGAAGCACCAACCAGCCAGAGACTGGACCACTTGCCCCATGAGAAAAACTTAAGGAGACAGGTTTCTTCAACATAGAGAAAAGACAACCTAGGGAGGATCGAAGAGCAGCCTTACAGTGCCTATGAAAATGTCATTGAGAATATAAAGGCAGGGATTTCACATTGATTCGTGATGGATAAATAAGAGGTGCAAATTAAACTAAGAGCAGTTAAGATACGGTATAATAAAAAATTCTGATATTATATTGAATTAGATTTCCAGTCAATGTAGGCATCTCTTTTTTTTTTTTTCTTTAGGTTTTAAATGCATGGAAAAAGCAGTGGAAAAACTGGGCTGAACTTATTTGATACTGGATCAGGGAATTGGATTAGTGATCTCTTGAGGGACTGTTTGAAAACGTGTATTGAAACTTTTCTGATCCTCAACTTCATGCTCCTGTCAGTGCAGTTCAAAATATAATTTTTTTTATCACACTCAGAGTATGTAAGTGGCAGATAATTCTTTTCTCTTTAAAGCAATTATTTTCAGCAAATATGACTTATTACCCTCTCATTGCATGTAAGTATTTCAGGTCACCTTTTGCTTTATATGTTAAGTCTTTTATTACTGAGCTTTAATTTAACTGGATTATGTAATACTAATATTTAAAATATTTATTAACTTCATTTCATTATTTTGACCATTGTTATAAAAGATTCTTAAATACAATTTCTCCTTTAAGTTTCTCTTAAAATAATGAGTCAAGGCAAGAAGTTTTCAACATAGGTTATCAAGGAAGATACATTATTGTCTCTAATAGGTTTTAGAAGTTTGCCATGCAAACATTCATATTGGAAAGGGAGTAAATACTGAAACAGAAAACTTTGCTACTGAGTCAGAACAAGATTAAAAAATAGACATTGCCTGCAAATAGTTGAACAAATTTGTTTTATGTAATAGTTATTCTGTAAAGCAGCGAGTAGCTTCAGCAGATTGAAAACAATACACATAGACAAGAAGATAACTGCTGCATCTATGTGTGAGGTAAATTATCTGATTCTACTCAGTAAAGACATATTACGTTATTATGATCTGCTATATAAAATACCAGATTCGTGTCAATGCCAATGAAATTGAGAGAAAGAATGTAAAGTATTAATAGCAGAAGAATTTTGAAATCCAAGATACAATTACATTGTTGTATAAACCCATGGTAGATAAATATTTTGAGTGCTTCATGCTGCTCTAATCATCATATCTTAGAAAGGTACAGCCTGTGAAAATACAAAGACAACAAGAATGATCAAAGAAATGGAACAGTTTTCATATGGGGAAAGACTTAATAAACTAGGACTCTTCAGGCTGCAAAACAGACAACAGGGGATAGATGTGATAGAGTAGCACACCAATGTCTAGGATACTAAAAAATTAATTAAGGAACAATTATGCACTGTCTTTCAGTGTCCAGGAAGTAGGAACATCCAGTGAAATTATTAGACCAAATGAAGTACATTTAGACACAGAGTAAAATTAAGTTGTGGATCACATTACTATCAAGAGCTGGTGAGATCAAAAGTGTAGGAGGTTCAATATGTGATTAAGCAAAAAAACATTAAAGGACCCTGAAATGTGGGGTTTTAATTTCCATAAAACTCAGTGCTTCATAATAATACACAGGATGTTTACTGTGATTTAAATAATCAGTCTTGAAGAGATGAGTTGCCTCATAAGGGTCACTTCTACCTAGTTATTGCTTGATCTCATCCTTTCAGGAGTAAAGCAGCAATCTCACTGAAGCCCATCATGGACATAAAGCTCTGTAAACCCAGGCAGCTTCCTAAGCAATTATGACCCAGATTTTTATATACTTTATAAGAATGTTTAAGTACTTTTTTACCCATGGCCTTAGTGAGAAGTTTAATTTTGCCTAAATAATGTAGATCTGAATGGGCAATCCATGTTTTTTATAACAAGGGTGACTAAACTCTAGTCAAAGCATTATGTGAATTGCTAGTAGGCCATGTTTTTTGTAAATAAAGGGGAACTGATTTTATCTTCTTTGATCTCTGATATTACAAACTTAGTTTATATTATGCTCTTTGTGCTCTTTGGTCTGGCTCTTCGGATTCATATTAGATTGTGTTTCAAAGTGGCTTTTTTTTTTTCCTTTCAGTTAAAAAAAGGAAGAAAGATTTAAAAGTTTGTGTTAGGTGGTGTGAGGATGTATACACATACAAAATGTTCCAGGATTAGAACAATTATTATGACATTTTTCACTTCCTTCTGTTCAACAACCATCAGGTTATCTCATTTGGTGATATATATACACACATACTTGTGTATATATTTAACAAAGTGCATTAATCTTATGACAAGACATAAGTATTTTTTAATGGAAGAATGGTGTCTTTGGTACTACTTCCACATCCCAAGTACTTCTAGTTGCTCCTAGAAGCCATTGGAGAAAAAGTGGTTTTGAGCTTAAACCAGAAAAGTAAAAAAGCAGGCAAAGTCCCTGTTTCCCACATTAAAAGTTTCCTTTTTTGCATTTATTTCTAAAATAACATTTCTAGTTATTTCCAATGTAAAGAGATGAAAAAATTTGGACATGCTTGGAATCTTGTCTTGAACCTTGTGGGCGCACCCTTGGGTCCCCTGAGACACTCTGCGCCGGGAGGCCATTGCCGAAGGCTCGGACTGGCACTGGAGAAGCGCCGGACGTCGGATGTCATCTTGGACTTGTAGGACTTTTACTCCGGGGACGCCGGGCAGCCGTGTGGGCGCACCCTTGGGTCCCTTGAGACACGCCGTGCTGGGAGGCCATCACCGGCAACTCGGACCAGCGCCAGAGAAGCACCAGAACAGTTGGACTTGTAGGACTTTTGCGCCGGGGACACCCAGGGAGCCGAGATTTCCCACCTGTGGGTACTTAAACTATTACCTCTCCTGGGAGCGCAACGATCAGGAACTCAGCAAACAGGGACGCAGCAAACAGGGACATTAACTGTGGGGGGCTTGGGCAACTGCGGGGGGCTTGGGCAACTGCAGGAGGCTCATAAATTAAGAGGGAGTTTGCGCGGCAGTTTGTGCGGGCAGGGCAAGCAGGCAGGGTAGCAGACGCGGTCCTGGCA
>WEKX01005629.1:19783-31767 GCA_013390025.1 Pitta sordida | reverse complement strand
TAGGAGCTCAGTGACATGGTCTAGTTGGTGGGAGGCTTGGATGGATGAAGCGTGGTGCCCATAGTTCCATGGTTGTGGGTTTGATCCCTGCGTGGGCATTCACTTGGGACTTGGACTAGATGATCCTTGTGGATCCTTTCCAACTCGGAGTAACCTGTGAACCTGTTCATCAGCAAGGTGAAAATACAAGTGGATCTACAAATCATTCCCAGGGATAGGGAAAGAAAAATCGCTTCTAAATCCATTAATTCAGCAAAAGCATGGCAATGGCTGACCTGAATGGCAAATTAATTTTTCACTTCCTTAGGTGTTTTAAAAAATTTCGTGGGAACAAACATGTAGAAATCCACTTTTGTACAGTGGTAAGTGTCCCCACCTGGCGTGTGGGAGACCCAGGTTCAATTCCTGCCAGGGAGACAGTGTTAAGAGTTGGACTCAATGATCCTTGTCGGTCCCTTCCAACTCAGAATATTCTGTGATTCTGTGACTTACCATACGAGGGGGAAAATTAATCCTGTATGAAATGTTCCATTGCAGCAGGACAACGTACTTTCTTTCAAAATTTTTGCATTTTTGTGTTGTAGTATTAACTTAGTAGAAAAGATTAAGTAGATTGAAGCAACACTTTTCAGCAGTTCATTTAAAAATTATTGCAACTAAACTGTTTCAACTTGGAGATGAGGAGGTTACCTGTAAGAGAGGAAAATGGCAGTTTGACAAGTCACCATGAATCTGAGACTATTAAGTATTCACGTGCTTAAGGAGAGCAAAATATACCTTCTTCCATCTGCAACAACTTGAGTCTGTGATGCTTTGGCCTCCCTCTAATGAAAAACGTTATCAGCAAGTGCCACACATCTTTCATCACCACACAATTAGAAGCTTCTCCTTGCCCTCTGCCTTGTGATCAAACAAGCATTAGTGAAGTCCTGTGCTGAGCAGGCCTGGGAAAGAACATAAATGTCTCCCTTTAGGTAGGATCAGTGCCCTTGGATCAGATCCTTCACTTCAGAAGTAGTGACAGAAAGGCAGGAGTAAGGAAGGTATAGGAGATGTTGATCTGTCACATTCAAGGAAATACAGTTCAACTAGGCTGTGAGCAGCTACAGCTCTTTCTGTAGACAAAGTATTAGGTAATTATCCCTTTCAAATGTGTTCAACTTGACTTATCTTACTGGCGGTTTGGGGGGCAGGGGAGTTGGTCTAAAGTGAGAAAATAAAGATGGCAGTATATGTAAAACAAGGAGAAGGCAAGTAGAAGGAATACAGTGAATCCTCTCTGTATTGCGACTTCCCCTTCACGACCTCGCCCATTTGCGAAGCAATTTTTTCGCAAATATGATTCTGCTGTTGGCGAGCTGAGCTGGCTGAGACATGCGCAGTTTGACTCTGCTCTGCCAAGGGGCGATGCCGCGGTACCTGTGGGGCGGCACCCTGCCCTGCGGGGAGGGGGCTTNGGCCCACAGATTCTCGGGGTGGCGGGGGTCTCCCGAGTCAGAGGGGACTCAGAAACGGTTCCCTTTGCTTCCCCATGCAGAGTTCTGGGGGGTGGGGCAATGGGCGTGGCCTGCATGCATATTAATGACCTGCAGTTCTTTGCGAGGTTGGGCTTTTGCGACGGCATTGGCCTGTCCCTTTCCTCGTGATGGAGGAGGTATAACTGTATTTGCATCTGCATAAGTCATGTCAATAAAAGGAGTTTTGAGTTAAAGTAATGGAGAATCTATGCCCAATAAAAGTGTATCCCAAATCCTAATCAAGACATCTTAGAGAGTGAGGTCTCAGTCATTTGATCTCAACAGGAGAAACAAGAGTGCTGAATGCTTACTGCCTAGCAAAAAAAGTTTATTTTCTGAACTGTCTACGTATATTATTATCCAAAGTCACTGGGGACACCAGTGTCATGCAATAACAGTAGAAAGCACAGATAGATATCCCGAAGAGTTATTGTTGGGAGTGGTCAAAGTATTGGTTCAAGAGAAATTCCTAACACAACTAATTGACTGCCAGCTTCTGACAACTATTCCCAGTTTCATTGCCTGGAGTACAGGAACATTAGAAGACCTATTCCTCTAATTATGACCGCACATTTATGGTTATATCCTCTACTGTGATTTCTAAAATGAAAGTAAATAGCTGAGAGATGTTACAGGAATTGGGGTGAAAGGATACAGATGTATATTTTTAGTTAATGTGAATATGTTTGTGCAGAAGTAGATAATAAGCTAATTACTGTTTTACTTTTAGGTAGATCTATGTGTTTTACAAGTAATTCCTGTGCTCTTCCTGTGCTAGGAAGTCAATTGAGAACAATAAAGAGTCAGTGTTCCTGATGACATTTGAAATGCCAATTAATACCTAGAAAACTAGGTCTCATTGAAATAATTTTTACATGTTTTATTTCTGTGTGTATGTATATATCTGTATGTCTTTCACAGGCTGGAACAAGAAATACAGAAATTAGAAAGTGAGGAATCCCAAATATCTGCCAAAGAACAAATAATTTTGGAGAAACTAAAGGAGACTGAGAAATCCTTTGACAACTTGCAAAAGGTATTTGGAAAAAAAAAAAAAAAGACCCTTGGGCACAGATTAAAGTCCAGGTGTGCTCTTATCACCATCTGGAAGCAACGGTTATAATTCATGCACTTGTGGGAAGATTGTGGGCAGTTGCAGAACATGTATCTCAAACCAGGATGAACAAGACTAGAAAAGATAGTGGCATCAGGTCTATTTAGGTTGGGTTCGTTGGATTTCCCCTTCCATTCCAGATTTTTCGAAGAGAGATTTCAGAGACCTTCTGCTTAGTTTATCTGCAGGAAAAAAATGTCAGCATTTTGGGCCCCACTTAAAATTGTCAGCAGGATCCTGGAAGGCATTTCAAACTTGCCTGCTCTTGGTGGCATCCAGAGATAACAGCATTTGCCACAAACGCCATTTCTGAACATTATGGCCTGCAACAAAAGGCAATATTCTCTATTTAGTTATGCCATGTGCCTCTCCCCCAGTCCATAATGGCGTCTAAATCCAAGGAACCACAACTACAGATACTTATTTAAAATTACAAAGAACCATAAAAGTACGTCTAGTGTAAAAATCAAGACTTCATGCAAATAAAACCCAAAATATAAAAGGTTTAACCAAACATCCTATTTTTTCCATTCACAGAGTTTCTCCCACCAGGATGGTGGTAAGTGCCTTTTTATTATTGTATAGGTTTGGGTTTAACAAGAGTTGTTACTATGGCTTTGTTGCAAAGGTTTAAAGAGTGGGGGATCTTTCCTTCACTATTTGTTTCTGATTTCTTGCTAGAGCCACTACCTTTTTTCCTTGGTATTTCTCTAGTGCAAGCACAAATATCACTATACTGGTAAAACAGTATTCCTTTGGCAGAGTTGCATTTCTTCTTACATGCACACAAAAGGAAAGAACAGTGTGAATAACTTAAAACAAACAGCATACAATTTCTGTGTTACTGACCTCTTTCACCACATGACAGCCCGGCACTTCAGACTCCTTCTCACCTCTCTATGGTCAACCTTCTTCATTGTACATGCTCATGTTCCGTTCATTTAAAACACTATGAGGACTAGCCCTAATATAGAGAAACAGCTATTAAAAATCGATTACTTCACTGATGAACAATATTCTCTGCATGATGATTCTTATGGAAGGAAAACCTTGCATGGGTGTATGAGGATGTAGTAATTCCTAGCTTATTAATTCAGAGTCACACTCTGTGTCTAAATGCTAAGCTATAAATCGAGATCTCTGGGTAAGCAAATAATTTGGAAGCTGGAGACATCCTTGTAGTGTGGCTTCAGGGCCCTTAGGACCCAGGAAGGATATCATTCCAAGGCATCTGCAGATAAATCTGTGCACCAGATATTCATTTTCAGTACCTTTCTTTGAACTGACAAGATTCAAAATACTGAATTTAAGACTACGTCCTCCAGCTGCTGTCAAAGTCATGCTGAACTGTATTGTGAGTATAGATGAGGAATATGTAGGATGATACCAGTATTAAAACACCAGGACACAATGGAAGTTACTAGATAGTATACAAGGTGATTGGAGCTGACTTTTTGAGGTGATTAATGTTACTCAGTAAGGAGGTTTTCTTTTTAAGTCAAAGATCTAGTTCAGAAATATTCCCTACTAATAGCAATATAATCCAAATTTTTCATTAAATCCCANTCCACAGTAAGAACTTAGCCTTCCTTCCCTTTGGAGCTTTTGAATTTGGCTACCACAAAGTAAATACAGATCCAGAATGACAAATGTTTTGTACCTATGGAGTTACACCACTGTTGTTGGTACGTTTCCAAGAGAGGAATGATGCCTACAGAAATTAGCACCCAAAGTACACAGGAACTTCTATGACTCCTGTTAGATGCAGTCTGCTTCTTCATTTGTGTTGCAATAGAAGGGGAACCAAAGGAAATTCCAGCTAACAAATGGGAAGTGATAGTTTAGCTGAAGGTACGTAACAATGTAATATCCATTGGGTTCAAAAAGAGCCCTCACGCTCTCAAGATTTTGCCTGCTTTCAGTGAACCCTTTTCTCACAGACAGACCCAGAAGTAAGGACAGCTCATGATTTCTGAAGGGTAACAGAAAACTGTAAGGCTGTGCCAAAGAGAAGAGAGTGACTCCACCCTAAATGCACAAGCAAAGAGAGCAGGAGGCAAAGATAAGCGAACTGGCCTGTCTTGTCTTGTTCTACTTATCTTGCCCCTCCCTCTTGGCATCTGGGCCTTGTGGGCTGGGGCAGGCCTGGCCATCTTCTAAGTAGTCCTTTGCTCCTCTATGGGTGACTGAGGATGCAAGCTGTCTTTTTAGGCCAGCCACTGTGGGCACAATACAACTGTACAATGTCACACGGTGCAAGCTGAGCCAGTCTTCTGTATGCTACTCTCTTGACAGCAATCTGTAAGGGTAGCTGATCAGAGCAGGAAAAAAACATGCATATAACTAACTGTAAGCATTTTGGTACCATGGATTTTTCCTTCCTTCAAAACCAGGTAGGATTTGCTTTGTTGCAGCAGATCAGACATCTGTCTGACAACCATGTGTAACACATGCTGCAAAGGAAAGTGGTAGGAGTCATTGGATAGCACAGGAAGGCTGTGTAAAACACAGACACAAATTTTGTGTGGGGAATTTCTTCAGTTGCTGCTACATCCTGAAAGAATCCTAAGTTCATACATCTCATGTTAGTTTGTTCTGTGTCCTTTCCTCGCTTCATTCCAAATGCAATGATAGTATAGAAAGTGATTTATCTCATCATTGTGTCCTTGTGTGTATTTTTGTGCCATATGGTGGTGGTGACAGAGATTTTTAATGCGCAGAAGGCACAAGTACAGGGTGTTCAGAGCCCAGAGAGGTCCAGCCAAAGGCTCCAAGGGAAGGGAGGAAGTGGTGGTGAGCGCCGATGGCTGATCAAGTGATGCTCTGTGTCCTTTGCACTCTTCTCAGAAAAAGAGCTGTGCTTGGCAATGAGCATTTCAGAGTCCAGCTACAATTAACAAAATTCCACATTTCCCAGGGTGCAAACACACTTTGCCTTCATAAGTCACCATGTGAGAAAAAGTAGAGCAGAAATGCTGAGGGTGGGAAATGCTGGGAGCTGTGGCCCTGTCACCTCCAGTTATTACTGCCAGCTCTGTGGCAGATTGCCGCTGACTCCACTAAGCATCTTGGTCTGAGATGATGCTAGGAATTACATCATTTCTTGCTGCTCAGAACTGCAGTCAAAACCAGACATACTGTAGTGTATTGCTTCATGCGTATCATAAACAAATAGAAAGGAGAGAGCTCTTACTCCCCATGTATATGTTTATACCTCAACGTATAAACAAAAGTCACATTAAGATCTGATGTAAGTCTCTTGACTGCTGGATTTGCCTCAGAAGTAAATTCATCTTTTGCAATATATGGCCATTTATATGCAAACTACATGCTGCTACTTCAGCCAACATACAGGAGCCACAATTACAGTAACTGTACAGTTTTGCAACAACCTCTGTTTAGATTTTGTATGTATTAGCATATGTTTGGCAAAGATGTCTCAGGAAACCTAACCTGGATTGTTTAGTACTTGAAACACTGCTTAGAGACTTCTCTGGTTTTCTCTCCTGTGATCTTGACCAGCTGTGCAGCCCAACAGCAAAATAGACCAGTATGCCTTCAGAGGAGTAAAGTACACACGTTTGAAAAGTGCTTTCCACATGTCCTGTAAAAATTCACCAGCAATTGGTTTTCAGTTTTAGGCTTTTGATACCTTTTAAAATCAGTCTCTAACTATTGCTGTCACAGTTACAGCACCTCTGGCTACCTGAGTAAAAACCATTTATCACCACGTAGAGTGTGACATGTGAGTCAATTTCCTACCCATCTCACAGACTACACAATCAGTCTGTCTTGGCCAGCAGAATGCTATGGGTAACAGTGACAAAAGCTTTGCTGAAGCCTAAATAAACACCATCCTCTGTTCTCCCCATATTAATAGAAGATGTTATTGTGTTGTAGAAGGTGGTCAATTTAGTCTGTCATAATTTGCCCTTGGTAAATCCATGATGACCTTTCCCAATCACCTGCTTCATTTGGTTTGTAATGGTTTCCAGGAGGACTTATTCTATCACTTTCCATGGGGACGAAGTAAGACCATTATGCTTCCAGGTTCCTTGATCCTCTTTTGGCCCATTCCTGAGGATGGGTATGAGATTTTTCATCTTCTGGTCATCAGGGATATCCTTTGATCTCTGTGGCTTTCAAATATTATATATAATTTCCTTGCAAAAATGTCCGACACTTTAAACTCTAGAGTGTGGTTTTATGTGTGTTGAACCCTTGCAGAGCAGCCTTTCCTCCACTACTGGCAGGTCAGCTCATGTTGCCATTACTACTTGATTTTGTGACCTTGTTGCCAGTGAGATAAAGGCAAATGAGCATGTTTGGAGTTTTGAGGGGGTAGCACGGGAGATGACGTGAAACAGAAACTGGCAGAATCAACCAGCCACAACTTCTAGTCAAATACCCCACTTCTGAAATGACACCACCACGAGCTACAGAAAGAACTACACAATAATTGCACCTTTGTCCTGCCATTCCCTTCACAGGACAATGAAAGATTGTCTGCAGCCCTGAAATTAATTTTTAAAATATTTTATTGTAAGTAACATACAGAGAAGTTTCTAAGCTGAATTAGTATTAACTGCATCTAACACTTACCTAGGCATTGTCTCCTAAAGCAGGAGGCAAAAAAAAAAACAAAACCAGCTCACAGAAGTGCACAGGCATGTACCTCATCAAAGTGAGAGTTTCACCATCAAGCTGTACAATTGATCTTGCTTACTGCTAGATGTCAGCAATGCTCAGTTCCCTCTACAGGCACTAGGGAAAAACAAACAAGTGCAAGGAATTTTGCCCCTCGCAGTGTCCCAGCATGAGAACAGTACCCTAGCCATGCCTTTTGATTCTCATGAACTGTTAGGGGGCAAAAAAAAATCAAAGAATCATTAGTTAATCAGCACAAGTGGACTGATAACACCCATGTGTGACAGATACCTCTGTCTCTGAATGGATGTGTACTGAAACTACTCTTCCAAAAGAACAATCTGTGGGATGAATAATTATTAATTTTTTGCCATTTCTGGAACACAAAGTGCCCTCTTTCACTGGACCAGAAACACAGTCTCCACTTCTTTCTTCTGGAAAATTACTTCAGTTTTCAATAATGGCCTGCTCATTTGCTGGTGGTATTTGCAGAATCATAACTTCAAGCATTGTACCAATTTCTCATTAGAGGCAAGTAACCCTGCAAAAGAAAGCAGCTGTTCCTGGCCATTGCTTAGTCTGTGTCCGGTTTAGCTCTGCTGCTAAAAATACAAAACTTTGGTTATACACTGTGCCTTGAGAATATAAAAACGTATTTGCCAAGACTGCCAGTTTTCCACTGAAATACAAAATTACTGGAACAGTCTAGCCAAGGAAGTGGTCATGCCACACTTCAGTCATTTTGGATGATTCTCTGAGGCACATGGTGTGACTCTATGGGATGGTCCTGTGCACGGGTAAGAATTGGACTTGATCCTCATGGAACCCTTCCAACTCAGCATGTTCTGTGATTGTGTAAGTAACATTTCCCTGGACAGTTTGGGGTGTTTTTTCCCCCAGTTCATCTGCTACAAATTGGACTTACTTATATACTAACTTCATGGGGGTTTTGAGTGAATTTGCACTGTGCATCTGTGCCATCCTTCTCTGACACAGGAAGGGAGAAAGGGAACTTCCTTATTTGAGTTACCTACAGTGGTCTGTGGAGGGATGGACTGGCTTCTTGGGGATTTACCTTCCTGCATCCAGTAGCACTGCTGACCACCACGGACTGTCATGATGGTAAAATCATTTCACTGATACCAGGCCCAATTTTCCTGCCAAAGAAGAAGTCTTTGGGCTTAGACATGGCACATAATCTCCTTTCTGAGGATGCCTCTAGGTGTAGGTATTTTTTTCTGAGACTGGTGTTAGCCTGTACAGGCTACGATGAGAGTGTCTCCCTATACCAGATGCAGTCAAGCAGCCTATACAACAGGACATTTCATTTTCTCTCTCCTTTCACCACTTCGCTTTTATGGTCTGCACTTGTCAACCTATCTCACCTGCTTATAGCCACAGGAAACTTCAAGGAAGACAGATTCTGCCTCCTCCCCTGACACATGGCCATGCCAAGAGCTTGAAAAATTATACATTGTACTGGCAAAGAACCATTTGAAGAAAGAAATGATCTATGTGTTTCACACCAGACCAGATTATCTTTGAACAGAAACTTATCCATTTCCATACAAAGTTGAAAACATTTCCAGTTGATAGGAAAAAATGTGGGGGGTTTTATTATTATCTTCTTTTTCATTTTGGTTTGGTGCCTGAACTTTAAGTCAGTTATTTGCGCATCTCTCCTTTGAGACCTGCTCTTAGCTTAACCACTGAATTATAGCAGAACAATAAATGCTATCCAGTTATATTTAACCCAGCTGCAAAATATCTGTCAGGAAATATTTCTAGATTGCTTAATATCTCTTCTAAAGAGCACATTTAGGTTATGATAAGAAACCATAAGCTCAAATGTAAAACAAGTCAGTCCTTTATAATAGCTTTCTACTAATTGAGGGTTTGTTAATGAATGATGACATTGCAGCACTGGCAGGAGCATAATACATACCTACTGACGACCAAAACAGGTACGCAATCAATACCTGTATGTGATTTCATTGTTAGCTAATATTAAGCCCTAAGAACAAAAAACGAAATGCTGGTTCAGTAATATTAGAAACAACTGGTACTTTCATCCTACTCAGACAACACTAGCATTTTTAGGCTTTTATATCTCTATTTGAAATGTCATGTATTCTGGGTNNNNTGGGTATCCCATTAGGTTTGTTCCTTACTTTCCCCACCGCACCCAACTCCCCATTTTAAGGGTCACAGACTTGATAAATCCAGAACCTGCTGACAAATAATTTTATGTGTTCATCTGACATAAGGTTTGAGTCATCTGGACCTATTCTCTCCTGCCTCAGCTAGTCTATTGAAAACCAATCACAGGACAGTGACTTTGCACTTTGTTTGCTTTGATCTGATTATCTAGTACAAAGCTCCAGAAACTATTGTCAGAGCTGACAACACTCTGCTGTCTAAGCAATGAAGCCACTGGGGCTCATAGCACAAATCTAACTGTTTCCTGTTCTCTGACACCAGATGCAGTAAATTACATTTACTCCCAGATCCCTGAACTCCCAACCCTCTATTCACGAACAGCAGAACCAGTTCCTGGGTGGGACGGAGCAAGCAGAGTAGCTGGTAAGTCTCAAGGAACAAAGTGTATTATAATACCAGTCCAGTAGCCATGAACTTTTTTTGTTATATTACCTTAATGAGTCTGGTGTCCCAATATCATTTAAATGCCAGGAAATGCCACTTGATTTATATTTTGTAAATAAGTCAAGGCTTTTTGAACTGCAGTGAGTACTCTCAAAACAATGTAGTTGAATTACATACAAGTAGCATAGGAAACACCTTTTTTTTTTTTTTTTTAACATGGAAATGTTCCGTTTCTTCCATCTTTGATAATACAAATACATGGTATCTAGGCCAAGGTTTTGTCTCCTCGGTTGTGCCCATGCAACTCTCATCGAAATTAATGAGACAGGGACTCACAAGACCACATACCTGTTTCAAATATTTATGTCATGTTATACTTCTTTGTATGCCATTCTTTCTTCTTGGGAAAAATGTGGGTATGTTTTGTGCTTGGAGTCATACAGAGTGTTTTCTAACGTTTATTTTTCACACTGGGTATATGTCTTAAATGTAACAACATGACTGTTAAAAGCTGCACATCTTTAAATTGCTCTTTTCTAAACAATGTACTCCCTATCACAAGACAAAATGCTGTTGGCTACTTAAGGGTTGTCCCAAGGATTGTGATGAAAGGTGGTTTATTTGAAGAATGAGTTAAAAACCATAGCAAAGCAGCTAAAACACTGTACACAGCTATGAAAAATGTTATTTTTTCGGTAAGTCCTGTTGCAAGCCATTCCAAAAGCTTTCCTTCCACCAATGCTTACCCTAATCTGTCTTAAAAGCAAGCTTTTCTGTGTGTTCTATGCTATTTTGTCAACACCAAGAAAGCAATAATTTCTTTCATTCTTTGGATAAGTCAGAAGCCTTGTTAATGTAGTCCATGGTAAGTCTATTGTGTGTGTGCAATAGGTTAAAGAGATGGCACCAGCATATGTTCTCAAAGGTGGATTGTAAGCATCCACCTTAAAACAAGATTAAGAACAGCCTCTGAATCCACATAACAAGCAGAATTTAGACCCTTCTGTCTGCCTGGTGGGATCTTGTCATGAAACACTGCATCATGTTTCACTGTAATTACAGCTTGTGCACCAAACGTACTTCTGAATAATGTCTGTCATCTTCAAGCACCACTTGAACTACAAACTAGTTTCAACTCTATTGTAAGGTAGTTTTGTATTCTGTTAATACATCACACTTTGCAGTAAATAAACTTTGGTTAAATAAAGGCATTTTAGATATCAACATTAGTTCATTTTACAGCTACTTGGACAAACTGGACTGCTAGGTTTTCCATAAAGAACAAACATTATGCATACAGGCAGATAAGTAAGTTTCTGTTATTCACTTCTCCCATGGCAATGCATTTCACTGGTGAAGAGCTTTCTAAGAAACTCCTATTTATGCATTTTCTTGCACAAGTAGCTTTGATGTGATCCCTGGGTTGGTAATAATCAACATGTTATACCAATATGTAAAAATACTGTGGCTGAAATCACAGTAGAAGAAATGAAAATAAAACACGGAAAGTGGGAAAAGCCTTAGAAAATTTGCGAGACTTGAAATACAAAAGGATTACACCTGTCAACTCTCTAGGACAGAGCCTTTCTAGCAGTGCTAGAACTTGTTGTCCAAAGTCTTCCTAATAAGTCAGCCACTGTTAGGTGTCAGTACTTCATACCATAGATAAAAATATGTATCTTGCAACTTTTCCTAAATATAGAATCATGGAATGGTTTGGGTTGTAAGGGACCTTAAAGATCATATATGTAGTTCCAACTCCCCAGCCATGGTCATGGATGCCATTCACTACATCATGTTGCTCAGGGCAGCATCCAACCTGGCCTTTTAAAGTTCTAGGAATGGGACATNCAGGGGCAGAGTAGAGGGGCAGAATCACTTCACTTCCCCTGCTGGCCATGCTTCTTATGATGCAGCATCTAGGCTATGAGCACACACCATTGGTTTATGTCTAGCTTTTCACACACAAGAACACCCAATTTCTTCTTCTCAGGGCTGCTCTCAATGACTTCTCGCAATCTGCACTAATGTATGGGATTGCCCTGACCCAGGTGAAGCGCCTTGCACTTGGACTTGTTGAACTTCATGAGGTTCTCTTGGGC
>WEKX01005627.1:14465-29720 GCA_013390025.1 Pitta sordida | reverse complement strand
GGCCTTCCTACCCTCTGACAGATCAACACGGGCTCCAAGCTTGGTGTCATCTGCAAATTTACTCATGATGGTCTCAATCCCGTCATCCATATCATCAATGAAAATGTTGAACAGGACCGGACCCAACACCGACCCCTGGGGGACACCACTAGTAACTGGTCGCCAACTAGATGAGACACCATTGACCACCACTCTCTGGGCTCAACCATCCAACCAGTTCCTGACCCAGCAGAGAATATCCCTATCAAACCCCCTTGCTGCCATCTTCTCCGGGAGTATATCATGGGAGACTGTGTCGAATGCTTTACCAAAATCCAGATACACCACATCCACAGCCTTCCTCTCATCCACCAGGCGAGTTACTTGATCATAAAAAGAGATCATGTTGGTCAAGCAAGACCTACCCCTTCTAAACCCATGCTGGCTGGGTCTGATCTCTTGTCCATCCTGCAGGTGTTGCATGAAAATATCTGTAAATATATTGTGTTAAAGTGTGGAATGTTTTCGTGACATTTATCCCTCAAAATACTAAAATGTGTGGATGTCAATATAAATACAAATATATGACTTAACGGTGGGCAAAACCCAGCTGCCTATAAAAAGAGAGGGAGGAGGGAGCAGGGGGAGGAGAGAATGTTTTATTCCTGCCCAAGAAATAGCAGTGTATCCATACTGCCATTCTTTGTCTTGAAGAACTACAAAGATAAGTCGTTTTCTTAAAACCAAGCCAAACCACCTCTGAAACACTTCCATCCACCACAAATGTGTGCTTAAGTCCTGTTCCTGCTAAATGATGAGCACTTGTGTTGACTTCAGCAGAGCACTTCTCATGAAGCACTTAACACATGCCAAGACAAAAACTCTTAGAAAACATCTGCTTGTTTTGTAGATAGAATAATTAAATTAAATAGAATGAGAACACTAGAGGAATGTAATGGGAGAACATATTGAATCATGCCACAATTACTATTGTGTACGTCTCCATTTATAAACCTAATTAACAGAAAAATTTTTCACTCTACATAGCTTTAAATACAAAACATCACTTTAGCATAAATATCTCATTTGGACACCAAGAGTGGTCAGAAAAATCTTTCAAATGTGACATCTTATTAAAATAAGAACACCACAAATTGATAACATTTACTTTTTGCCTGGGAAAAAGTCAGGTAAGTGGAACCATGAAACCTTTGAAAGGTCTAAGTATTTTTTGATCAAAGAAACAGAAAAGGCTGGTTATGATCTACTAACATTGATCATAAAAACCCTAAGGAATAAAGTATGTCGTATCATAACACACTGCTTTTGTATTTTCATATTGTTTAAATATTCTTTAGATGCACAGAGCAATAGGCTGTACCAGTTACATGTTAGAGGTTTCTCTTCCTATGAAACTAAGTTAATTTTTAGGCATTATAAATGAAAAGAAATTGACTTTAGACACGTACTTTCCTAGCTCTCCCATGAGAAACACGGGCATCAGGAAAACAGGAGTCTAATCACATCTTGTATACAAATACATTTCTTTATTTCTATTACAAATTAAGAAATTCTATTTACTTTAAAATAATGATGAACTGTGAGATTTTCTGCATTTAGAACACAACTGAAATAATATCTGAGTAGAAACAAATGTCGTATCAATCACATCAGTACACTGTGCACTGGCAGTTATGATCAACCTTCAGTTGTGATCATGAAGGTGTCATGGAATATTACACTGATGAATCCTTCAGGGAAACAAATATTCATAATTTATTCATAATTTCAAATAAGCCAAATACATGAAAATAAACACAGTTCAAAGTGATTTCTTGCAATCTAAACAGCTACTCCCATAAAGAGAAATACAGATGTTTTCTTACCCTTGCAAATATCCTTCACAAGGCAGACAGATGTCCTCCATAATACAGGTAAATTTTGTGAGGTAAAACTCACTGAGTTGAATGTGACAGCATATTAAGTGGACTTGCATCCACTCATTATTACACCAGTTAAGAGGGATAGTCTGAATTAAGAATGGGGAGAAGTTGATTTAATGTGCATAAGGGTAGGATCATGTGGAGAAATTTATATGTTGAATAAATAGAAAAGCTACGTCTCAAAACTGTCAATTACTTCTTAATATTAGAAATTACTATCACCTTGAAGAGCAGATGCTTAATCCAAAACACAGGAAAAGCTGTTTAATCATAAGAATTTTTTTCTTTTACAGTGAAGATGATCAAATATTGGAATTGATTACTCAAAGAGAATTTTGGAGGATTTTCCATCCTTGTGGATATTTAACACCTGGTTGAGCATGATTCAGAGTAACCTGATTTGGCTAATTTGAGGGTTGGAGTAGGTGATCCCCAGAGGTCTCTGCCAACTTCAGCAATGCTGTGACCCTGTGATTGTTAGGATAGAAAAACAGTGCCTTGAATGGCTGGGAAAGACAGTTTTCCTTTCATGTGTCAGTTCCTTTTTAATATAATAAATTATTAATGATTGAGCTGAGGATGCACATCAAACCCAACACATAGCACTACTGTCAAGTCCCAGCACAGCAGGTTTGGTAACCTATGTAAATATTCACCTCTGTCAGACACAGTGGTAATGTTACCCTGGAACAGGAATTTTGGATTAATAGGAAAAGGCAAAGTGTTTAAGATCATCCTCTGCTTATGCCTCCCAATGCATGACTGAGAAAATGAAATATTCAGGCATACAGTCGGGTCTCCTATATTGCAGAGCCGCGGTCTTAATCGGGTCCTGCAAAGCCCTACTTCCGTGTTTAATGGCAGCTCATTCAGATGCAAATTTGCCCCACACCCTCACATAGTCCCCCCAGCACTCCGGTGCTGTTTCAGCACTGCCAAGTTGGGGGGGGAACCGCGGGGCGGGAGCAGAGCAGCGCTGAGCCAGGGTGGGGACCAAGGGACGGGAGCCAAGCCGAGCCGGGAACCATGCGATGGGCACCACAGGATGAGAGCCGAACCGAGCCGGGGACCACGGGAAGGGAGCAGAGCTGAGCCGGTGCAGGGACCATGGGACGGGAGTAGAGCCAGGGAGGACGCCGTGGGATGGGCACGGCACAGCCAGAGCAGAAACCATGACGGGTATTGATGAAAAACAATTATCTAAGGACTGAAAGGTTTCATATAAAGTGCACAGCTTATCTTTATATGCTAAACTTTCATGCTTACCAAATGAAAATAGATCACTTTGTGCTTTAACAACAGAGACCCATAAGAACATGTACTGGAAATGTAGGTAATTATCGCTGTAAACCTTACAATATTCTACGTACCTTTGTCATCATGACATTTGCCATTTGTTATATTATGTTCCTGGTGTTCTGTAAAATCACTAAAGAATCATTTAGACTTCTTCTAACTCTATATTCCTGGAGACAGGGATTCCCTTTTCATGAAAATTGAATTGAAAGCAAAAACTGTGAACTAGTCAACATTTGTATCAACCAAGTGGTCTGGTATATTACCTAAAGCAAAAAAAACTGCCACTCAGAACTTAAATTCAAGATGACCTTGTTATTTTTTCAAAAAGGCTGGCAGCTGAGGTCATTGGAATAAACAGTGACAGAGAGTGCTTCTCTTCCTACAGTTAGATGGCATGTGTAGTACATGAATTAGCACCAAGTAAGGAAAAAATCAAAACCCACAACCAAAACAGAGCAATGAACATTGTCCCATTTCTCTGTGAATAATGGTAAATATAGTCTACAAAAATTATTAGTTGCAGCAACTTCATTTCACTATCAAGTATGTTCTATACTTTTCAAATTTACATTCATAAATTGAATTGAAAAAGAAACCAGAAATATTAGAGAGTATTTTGAGATTTAAATATGCACATCAAAAGCAAACATTTCACTACTCAGTTTTGTAGGGAAATTGTTAACTAATTTCAGACGGTAATCTTCAAAAGGGTATTTATTGCAATTCATTCTCTTGCTAACACAAAAGCAACCACTGTAAAATGATTTAGTCTGTCAATAGGACTCCATGAAGCCTCAACTTGTTTCTATAATAGCAGCTTTTCACTGGAATATTTTCATCGACAGATTCTTATTTTTATAATCTGCCTCTTTTGGGAGCAGCTTAATGTTAAGATGAAAAATACATTTGGGGTTCCAGAGCAGGTGGAAAACCTCACAGTTCTGATTAAATGAGAACTGCTTCTAATCCTGTTTCCCACTGTGCCTAAAAGTATCCTATATAAAGAATTAAACACATCTTGTCACTTCTAAAACACTTGAGGAGAGGAGAAAAAAATTTTAAAAAAGAGTATATGTAACTTACCATTAAAGTTTACTGCCCGGATATAGCTAAGTAGTTCTTTACCATCAGTTGTGCTCATCCTTGGGCATAGACCAATATATCCAGGACAGAGATCTTTATGCATGTTGTGTAATGCGTAGGCCATGGAATACACTGCATCAATGACAAACTGAACTTTTCCTTCTTGCTCATAGGCTGAATCTCTTGCAATTCTTTCCAAGCCTAAGGAAGAAAGAATTTACTTCTGTATGTGCATGTCTGTACCTGTATGAGTACTTACACGAAAAATTATAATTCACATTATAATATGTATATATCACATTATAATATAAATAATTACATTTGGATTGACAGGTAAAGTCCAGATTCATCTATCTAACACCTAAATAAACAAGACAAGGAAATATATGGCCATCTGGTTTTGCCTCTAATCATTTTACACTGTGCCAGGTATATAAACTGTATCTTGAGATCTGTGTTAGTAAAGGGGACAGAACATTTCATTACAAGGAAAAGACATACAGATATATGCATTTCTAGAATCCAGTAGAAAAATTCTCTTTCCACCTCACTGACTTTCATTTAGCTGTTGTTTATTGTTATTTATAGAACACTTCTAAAGCAGCCTGCCATTCTGTTTTAGATAAATTTAAGGTTATCTTGATTTTTATCCCTGTCTATTGTTTGATAAACACTATTTAAACATCTCTGGGAAAAATCTGAATGCTTGCCAAGAGATTGGACCATCTGTCTCCATATTGAAACTGCTTATTCTGAGACATTTTCCTGTATTTACTAGTGAATTATGCCTCACATTGAGAACCATGTACTGTCTGCTACTTCCTACAGGGACATTTATCCTTCAGAGGGAATACAGAGGAAATCAATACATTATATAATTTTGATTCTGCAAGAATTGCCTAAATTAATCATCTATGTCCAAATCGAAAGAACCTTCTATATTAATAGGTGATATTAGCAAGTGGAAAAATTAATAAATATAAATCAGGAAAATTATATTTTAAGTAGATGATCAACAAGAAATCATATGTCCTATATAGATATTTATATGCTGAATTCAAAGGCTCAAATTCTTCATTTTCCAGGGAAAAAAAGATCTGCAAATCTTTATGTGAAATCTGCCCTGCTGACATCTACTGTCAAGTTCCTCTTGCCTCAGTGAATAAAAGAATAAACACCTAGGTAATCCAACAGGTTACCAATTCATTCAGTTTGAAAATAATCCAGTTATATTATTTAAGATTATTTAGAAATTAGGCCAAAAATTATGCATATTTTTAAAAAATTAATATTCTGTATCTTATTTAATGTTTCTTTTTTTATATGTAAACATAGGCTTTCATCAGTTAAATTTTGCTGAATCCAAGTTTTTAAAAGTACATTATTTGTCGCTGAAAATATACACAGAATCACACACACACAGAATATTATGAGTTGGAAGGGACCCACAAGGATCATCTAGTCCAACTCACCATCCAACACCCGTAGAGACCGAAAGCACATCCCAGAGCGATAACACAAACTTAGTTCCCTCAACACTAGCAGGCCACTCCGAATACTGTACAGAAAATCTTTCTTTAGACAAAATGTGCAAGCCTGTTTGACATGGAATAAAACCCCAGGAGTATACTCTGAAGCCTTCCGTTTGCTGCACTTCAGTACCAGCATCTCACATTACAAAGGTAATGTATGAACAAATCTGTAATCTGACAAACAATAGTGGTTAATGGATAAATGTGTATGTTGAAGGGTGAGATGTTGGTAAAAGATGGGTGGAATCATTTTATGTAATAAATTCTAAATCATAAAACACTAGAAGTTGCAAATACTTAAGCAAGTACNGATGTTGGTAAAAGATGGGTGGAATCATAAAACACTAGAAGCTGCAAATACTTAAGCAAGTATATTGTACAAGTACATTGTACATAGTGATATAGATTTTAAAATGGGATAAAGATGGTATTGTTCTCCCCTGTGCTATAGTGTAGTTTAAATATATAAAATCATTTTTGCATGAATTTCTTTCACAGCATAACATTTTACCTTCACTCTTCATAGATAAGTGACCATAATTATCATACAAATTTCAGAGGAAAAATTCATTTACTGGGACTGAATATGTTTCTATACATACAAAGGAGTGAGGAACATCACAGAAATATTACTTTTAAACCTGTGAAAACCAGAAGGCAATAAACAAGAGGACTGAGTCTCTGTGCTTAGCATAATTAAAAACCACAGAAAATTTGATTATGTGCTCTTTCTTCTTGAGCTTTCTTTTTATTTTCTGTTACTAGAATTCTCAAACATCTAAACTAGCATTTATAAAGATGACAAGAACTCATCAACTTAAATTACACTGCACTGGCCTAAATAAATGTTAAGGTATAGCAATAAAATGATGCATATTGTCTAAGTCAGATAACTACGGTCAGATCCTACAGATATAATATTACTCAACTGGAAGATAAGATTATAATTTTTCTTCAGACGTATATCAAGTAATAAAAGTGTCATTTACAGCCTGTCTCTCAGCTCTGTGAGGTATGTTTCTACACACACTGGTGTCTTGAAAGAACATAACAATTTGTATCTCATAAAACAAATGTTTTAATGCTTTCTTAATGATCACTTCAATTTCTCATCCCACAGTTTTTCCTCTGGAAAAATGGCTTAGGCTCTGTCTATCAAAAAGAGTGAGAAGATGTACCCAGCTCCTGAACCGGCACTTGTAAGACTTGTGGTCTGACAGTGTGTCAATAACTGAAATAAGAACATAAGAAGTGGGCACACACCATCCTTCCCTATTATGATCTCCAAACAACAGGAATCCAGGGGAATGTGATGTTGTTTACCAGAAGGTCTTCCAATCCAGCTGTTGAAAAGTGTGAACTTAACATCAGCAAGATGTCAAGACTTGCCTTAACCAATGGGGAAAATACATAGACACATATTAATGTTATCATCTTGGGCTAGAGAAGATCTAGGACAGTGGTGACACTAGCCCAGGAAATGTGTTAGCTCTTCCTGAATCCATTCATTAGGGAACCTTAATGTGAGACACAGGAATGATTCTATAAGAGCTTGTAGAGGTGAAAAAGTTGCTACAGGTACTCTTGCACTTCTTGAGCGAGTGACAAGCTGGATTGTTGCTAGAGATATTACTTCCATACCTTCCCATCACTTCCCCTTTTAATCCTGTAGTTCTTATGCTGCAGGAATAATGGTGTATCCTGCTCAGGATGGTTTATCACAGCTATGACACAGAAAGATAAGGAATATAACAGCAGGAAGGTGAGATGTGGATTAGATGGATAGGGATGTGACTGGACCTACTAGTTTGAGGAGAAAGAAAATGAAGCAGGTAACATTGTCAATTCCATAGGTATGAACTGGGATCAAGAGATTTCAGGGAACACAATCAAAATAAATTAGACCTTTAAAATAATAATTTAAAATGTATATTCATTTAAAACCTATAGTATACAGTAAGTAAATAAATATTAAGACAGTTAAGATTATGAATTCATACATGGTTGATGATATCACCTGTGAGATAGAAACAACTATCTTAATCAATCACCAGCAGGGGACTAACCTGCTAAGTGATAAATGTTGCATAATTAATCAAAGTATTAAAAAATCTGTTCTTAATGATAACCTTAAAGCACATGCAGAAATCTTATGCACATATGTAAGTCCATGACAATAGGAAAACTTCAGAGCAAAGTTTCAAGCGATTATTGTCTTAAGAATCTGAATAATTCTAAGGCAAATGGATACACATGGTTTTAACTTGTGGCATTGTGGGAAGAGGGCTGGGGGTAAAAATCAGAGAAAACTGAGAAGTTATATTCACATCACAGAATCACAGAATCACAGAATATTCTGAGTTGGAAGGGACCCACAAGGATCATCGAGTCCAACTCTTAACACTGTCTCTCTGGCGGGAATCGAACCCGGGTCTCCCACACAGCAGAGGAAGCTATAACAGTATGGAAATTATAGGGTAAAATGTAGCTGCTACTCCCTGGGTGGAGTGGGAGTGGGGATATGCCCCACGATGACTCCTTATACAGCAGTAAGTACCTGTACAAGGGAGAGTAGAGCACAGTTGAAACCCTATGGCCAGACTGTAGAAACATCTGCAGGGAAAGGAACTCGATGGTACTTTGCAGTTGATAAAACCATATAGCACCTGTCAACCAAGGGAGATAGAAGATGGCCTGCTGCTGAGATAACGGTGGTGAAATCCCTCCCTCAGATGAACTTAGTTCATTCAATCCTAGCTGTAATGTTAACAAACACATCTATCCCAAAGTTATCCACCTGCAAGGTATGACTACCCACCACTGGGCATGTCCTCTATACTTTTTTGACTGTATCTTTAAAAGGAAAGAGAAAGAATTTCACACTACAGTCACTCAAGTTTCACCTAAACATAAAGAAATAGAATAAAAGTTGAGAATGGGGGGGAAGTTAGGGAAATCTCCATGTTAACTGCTGGGTTCAGTTGAAGGGATGAAGCTGTCTGATCTCCCATAAGGATGCCTATACGGTAAGAACTGTACTCAGTGTGTGCTGAATATTTTTATTGGGATTAGAGCTTATCTGCACATTGTTTTAAATAAATTTTTTGCAGTCAGAATCTATCACTGTCAATCTTCGAACGTTTCTATTGTTTGATTCTGGATACGTAGTAATATTTTTTTCAGTTCATAGCTACAACTCCCATTTTTCACTCACTTTTAAATTATTTTTCCCCATTATTTGGCAAAACAATTTTACTTAAGTTGCACTTGGAAGCAAACAAAATAAAAAATAAATACTTTGTTGCAATTGATCTTTTGTGTGGACCAATCCCAATCACAACTAAAACACAGTAATTTATAAGTGGTTTCCCACCTCAGCTCAGGCATGATAGTCCTTGTTAGAACTTCCCACCTTTGCAGCAACAATTTTTTCAACAGGAAGCTGGCATCTGTAGCTGTAAGCCATTTCAAGAGGCTCAGCAGGAAGCAGCAGGAGCATATGGTGCTCCCATTGAATCTTCCCAATTGTTCAGCTGTTTTCTTCACACACTACAGAGTTTGTTCACTCTGAACAAATAATGCAGATCATCATCTTCTGTTATTCAAACTTAAAGGCATGATATACTTTTATGGTGGGGGAGTTGAGTTTTTTTAATAGTCACATGGTAATTGTGATGCTTGTTTTGTGCAGGAGTTAGTTTGCAGAAAGCATCACAAAACCTGCAACTCCTCTGTAATAGTGTTGTGTCAGTTTAAGAAGCAATTCAGAGAGGAAGCTAAGGATTATATCAATTTTCTCAGCCATTTCAAAATGAAAATTGAGAACATAGAAGCAGCAACAGTGAAATGAAGTTGTTTGACTGCCTATTGTTCTCTAACAACTGCTGAATGTGGGTTTGTGATTTAATGATCTTGCCTTTTATGTAATTACCTGGGGGTTATGCCTCTTTACACCAACTCACAAAAACAAAACCAAACCAAACAAGCAAACAAAAAAGCCCCCAAAATCAATAAATGACATGACAGCAAGAACAATTAGCAAAAGTCTGACAAAGAAACAGTTTTTCAATCCCGAGAGTAGTACACAGATTTACAAAAAAATTCACACTTGGGACTGAACTGAAACCTCACATTCTTTGAATACTTTTTAGACAGAAGATACCACAAACAACATTTCATGTTAAGTGAGTATGCATCAATAATTTTCACTTTAACACCACCATAAATGAAAAGCTTTTTTCTTTGCCTGGTTCTGTAAGCGAAGCATCTTAAAAATTCTTCCCTGACCACAATCCTTTTTCATTGGAAATACAGTATACCCCAGCTGCATAGCGACCTGTCCATTACAACCCTGCAGATTTGCGAGGGAAATTTCTCACAACTCAGTTTCTGGGATCTGCAAGGTTTCCCGGCCCACATATGCGCAGTGCCTCTGCTTTATCGAGGGGTGGTGCCAGCAGTCCCTGTGGGGTGGGACAGGGCCGGCCCGGTGGGGAGGGCATGCAGGGAGGGTGCGTGGTTTTTCTGGCTTGCTGTGGCATTTAGAGTCCTGTGGCATCATGCCCTGGTCCCTGGCCCAGTCCTGTGTGTCTCCAAACCCAGTGCCTACAGTGGAAGGCTCATGCCCCAGGCGGCCACTGAGGCCCAGCGCAGCACTGCCACAAGACATGCCATTCCTTGTTACTCTAAGCCCAGTCAAAGCCCGGGCAGCGCTGCCTCTCCTGGGACCGGTGGATGTTAAAGGGAAAGAAACTCTGATACTGATGCCACCCCCCTCCCCCGCCCCTCCATAAGCAGCACGGGGTGTCGCAGTGTTGCAAAGTTAAGGTTTTCCAGGCTCCAAGAATACCGACCAGAGCTTGGAGACACCCCTCCCCTGCCACGGAGGCAGGACGAGCACGCACAGTGGCAGTGGCCAGGTAGTAGAAAGTCCTGGTGGGCCAGGAGGGCATCGGGCCAGGACACCATGCTGGGACACTGCAGGCACGAGCACCAGGACTGGGACGGGTCAGGGGGGGAGCAGCAGCATGAGGTTTGGGCTGCGAGCATGCATGGTCACAGCAGCTGCTCAGAAACAGTTCTCTTTGCTCCCCTGTGCTGAGACCATGGGAAGGAGCGTCCGCAGCGCTCCGGAGTGCCAGTGGGTGGAGCAATGGGTGTGGCCTCCATGCATATTAATGACCTGCATGTCTTTGCAAGTTTGACATTCTGCGAGACCCCTGGCATGACCCATTCCTCACAAATGCGGGGGTATAAGTGTATCGTGTTCTTCCTGACCTTCATGGTAAAATAGGATATTTGTTTCTGCAAAACATTTCTAACAAATGAGCAATAATATATATTAACATGGAATTTAACCACTATCCTAGTAATAATAAAAATGTTTTATTCCTATTACTATATCTGACATTTACTAGAGTGTTTTGTTTTTGAAAGGCAAACCAAGGTTGCATTGCTATTAGAAGATTCCTTTTTTTCTCTCATTTCAGTACTTTGACAGAGTCCCTAACAACAGTTTAAATATTTCTTACAAATGGAGAGAACATACCTGAAGAAAATACTTGAAGGAAAAAGAAAGACACTGCAGAATTTTAAATAAAAGAGAGAGAGACTATTCCATTGCTAAAGAAGGATTCACAGTAATTAATAAATCTCACATCACAGTAGATTGTTAGACTTCCCCATGTTTTACACCAGAGAGCAAACCACATCAACTTTTGCAAAGATTTCTATACAATAATTCCATGTAGTTTGCAAGTTTCCTAAGTACTTACAGGGTCATATAAATATCACTCAAGTTCCCACTTGCTTCTTCTGTTTTTATTTTAGAAAAAAACACTGAAACCAGAGATTTACATCCCAGTAGTGCTTGAATTTTATACTTCTTCAAATTTTGTAGCATATATCATTTAGAAGTATTAGTGGTCCATTGCGTCTTCCATCCATTTTTATTTCTAATTTTAGTACATATTAAAGTAAAGCAGCTGATTCTACCTTATTATGGTATTGCACTTTTTAAAATTCTCTATTTTTCTTTACTTGTAAAAATAAAAACAGAATCCACAAGGTTAGTTTATATATTTGTCAGATTTAAGACTTTATTTTACATATATCAGTATATAGTAACTCATGAAAATCAGTTTCAAATGTAAAATAGTGAGTTTTAACACTAAGTAATACTCCTTAAATACTAAAAAAATAGGGAATTTCAGCCTCAAAAGTTGTCATTTTTATTTATGAATAAGATATATTGTTTTACAGTTTTTTCAGCAAATAAAAATGGTACAGGAAACATGTTTTAATTATGTTCTAAAAAGATATGTGTTTGGCATAATTAACAGATTCAAAGAATCACAGAATATTCTGAGTTGGAAGGGACCCACAAGGATGATCAAGTCCAACTCTTAAATGGCATCACTGCCTCCCTGGCAGGAATCAAACCCGTGGTCTACCACATGAGAGGTAGGGACACTCACCACTGTACTAAAGTGGATTTTCAAAAAGGTTGGGAAAGCTCTCGCCAGCGTGGAGCTGCCAAGTCACGTTTTAAACCCTGTCAAAAGTTGTAGATGAACTTTCTGAAAAAAATAACGTGGAAATAAAGGAGAAAACTTGCTTATGGTTTGATAACACAGAGATTTACCTGAGTAAATCAGAGGATGACCTTAGTAAAAACATTTTATTGTTTAAACCTGGGTTTCTTTATTTCTCTCTCAGAATAATCTCAGTATTCAGGTGAGCGTTACCATGAATAAACAACCATATATTTTGCTGAATTTCTCAAGTTTAAAACAAATCAGATCTCAAAGTAAGTGTGTAGATGGAACCTACATTTTCTAACACAAATTAGCCCTGGGAATTTCTATCCATGGGAAAAAATTGCTAGCTCAGTAGTACAGGCACACAGATGGAAATAACTCTATCATTTTAAAACCCCAGAGGCTGCAAGCAATTCTAATCCAGACTTCAGTGTATAACTCCAAAGCCTATAGCAATGGCTATAAAAGTATAAAGTACAAGCAGCTGACTGTACTCTTGGTTAGCATTTCAACTCAGAGAACCTTCAGTGCACAACAGCACTATGTAGCAGAAACTCAAGGGATTTTTGTCCTCACAAGTATTATTTTTAGCTATAAACTTGATTGACATCACATTTAAAAAAGGCCTTTCTTGCAATTGGAAAGCATTTGTTGGAGGTATAAACAGACAAAGAAGTATTCAAATAAATAACTTTCTGAACTATTTGTGGCCACTCTTTTTTATGAGTCTATTTGAAGACTAAAGACTAAAGTTACAGTAACACTTCCTGTCTTAGTTTAAAAGCAATGTATATCAGAGAGCGGGACTTCCTAGAATGGAAACTCCACCCTCTAAATTGCTGTGACTTTGAAATTATGAGGCTTTTAAAAAAATGTGAAAAACTAACAACAGTTTTTACTAAAAATGGAAAGAAGAACAGAACAAGACAGTAACTAAACAATAACAAAGGGAAAGTATCACCCAAAAATCACTCTCCCTTCAGGGAAAGTGAAAACCAGACTGTGTTCAGTGCAGTTGGAACTGCGACCAGAAGGTGGCTCCTGAAATCTCGTGGCTTGCACTCCGTGGTTTCCCTGCGGCGATTGGGGTGGCGGCAGCAGCAGCAATGGGAAGTGGGATCAGCAGCACTGGCAGGAAGCCACTGAGGTGGCAACAGTTTGTCCTGGGGTGGTCCCAGCGGCGGTCCCAGTGCAGTGGCACCGTGGGCAACTGCCACAGTATAGATGAGTAGAAGGTGGTTACTGCTTTGGCAGTGGGAGTCGCAGAGGGGGTCTGAGCACACAGCTATGGCAGCAGAGACGAGCTGGGTGGGTGGCTGTGGCAGCTGAGGCCGAGACACAGAAAATCGGTGATGCGAAGTGCATACTGGAGCCATGTCCTAGCGCATATATACTCAAGAAGCAATAGTACAGCTAGACTCTTTTATCCCTTCCAGTTCCCAGGAGATTCCTGCTCCAAGGATCTCAGATCAGTTCCTCTGATATTTCACTTCTGGAGTTCCTGTTTCCCCCAGCAAAATCTGTGTGATTAGTATGGGAATATTCAACAGGCAAGTCTAAACCGTAATACTTCACCAAAAATATTGCAACATCTAAACTAATCATATTAACTACTGCTGACCAAATGTTTAAGCATTTTCATTTAGCTTGATGAGAAGCTCCACAAAAGCAGGACAATGCAGGTTGCAAAGAATTTGGCGAGCTATTTATCAAGGTAGAAGTTTGATATGTTTCTGCGGCATTTTCATCACCTACAGATATTTGTTACTAGTACTTCTGTAAAAATTTAAGGCCTCTCCTATTGAGCCAATGGAAGGAACTTTATGTCGGAGATGCTTGTCTGATACCACAGTGCCGGGCTGATCTGTTCCTGCATCAAATGAGGACAATGAGTGATGGATGTCTGCCCTGGCTTGGCTTAAAGTTTGCAAGATAATGGGCAGCAACATCCTATCAAGGCCATTTCTGCAATTAATATTTGATAGATTTTTAATGAAGATAATTTAAATATGAATTTAAAACGTTCTCTGAATTCCCACTCAGACTAAGTGTTCTGATGTCATGATTTCACATGAAGTACTGAACAATTTTACACAGAATCACAGAATATTATGAGTTGGAAGGGACCCACAAGGATCATCTAGTCCAACTCACCATCNGCACTGCTGTTGCTTAGGTAAGATGCAACTCATGCAGGTTTAGTGATCTAATAGTTACTTGTCTAACCTAAAGAAAATTATTTTTGTTTGGAAAGGAAACACTCACCCTCTCCAAAAATAAGCACTTAGGGAAACACTCTCTTCTGTGACTGGTTTAGACTACATAGTTAATTAGTAGAGGACTAATGTGGCATAAAATAAAATAAAACAATAAAAAGCATGAGTCTTTTCATTGTCTACAGACAAGTCTAAAGTCTTTTGATTTAGTCTAAATCTTGAATTTAAACAGAATTTAATGACCAAAATACACATTTTGTCAAGCCTTTGATACTCTCACCATCATGTTCAGCATTTCCATGAAAGAATAGTTTCTCCTCTTTGCTTCTCTGTCTCTACATACTCCACTCACTTCCAGGTGTTGCTCTTTTAACACAAGATCTGAGATTCCCTCAGCCACAAGCTCACTCATTCCATCCCTCCTGCTGATCCTTGATGGTCTGTGATATTTTCCTTGGCTTGCCCTGTCACCACTTGTGGTTTGAACCTGGCTGGATGCCAGAGATTCATCCACAACCTCTCCTGGAGGAAAAAACTGGGAAAAAAAACTTACCACAGGCAGAACAAGGCAAGCTACAAGTGAGAAATATAAAGGATTTATTTATTAACTAACAAGATCAGAGCTTGATGTGAGAAGCATCATTTCAAAGGCAACCTTTCCCCC
>WEKX01005618.1:0-10108 GCA_013390025.1 Pitta sordida | reverse complement strand
AAATAAAGTATTTGGGACACAGGTTTTCCGGAGTATTTATTACTACATGTAGATGCATTTTCTTTTTATAGAGACATTTTGTACAACGGGCCCCAAAACCCATTCACATGTCAAGGAAAAAATGCAAAGTCGTAAGATGAAATTACAGATACTCTTTACTTAATTGTAGGATATTAGGCCAAACATATCCTCCCTGTGAAGTTAGAAATAAGTTCTAGTTAGTCTATTTGCATTTTATGGGATATATGACCTCACTTGATTCACTTCTGGTTTCGTATCCACTGGAATCTCAGTGGAGCACCTCTATTAACTGACATAATTACTCATGATATCTCTATTGTACTTCTTATATCTTATCATGTCAAAGATTTCTGTTGCAGTTTAGAGTAAGAGTCTGGCATTATTTTCCCCTGCCCCACCAAATCCAATAGAATAATTTCTTTCCTGAAAGAGAAGTGAAGAAAAAAAGAAGAAAATTATTTATTAACTAAAAAAAAAGATTTATAACTAAAAATCGTACTCCAGAGAGTGGAGGAACAATAAAAAAATAAACCTGTTTTTTTAATGTCTGCTCAGTTTTCCTCATCAGCCTGATTCTTAGGAACATGGGCATCTATGTGACGGACTCTCACAGGCAGGTTTTTTCCTCGGGCAGTGCCATGAGTTAATACATATGCACCTGGTTTTCTTTTGTAATTTTTCCCATTTTCTCCCAGAGTGGGGGTGCAGTAGTGCAGCGCAGCCCTCCCTGCACCCGACCTCCCTCACTGCCGCCAGAGTGCTGCGAGCCACAGAAGTGCACAGCTGGACGACAATGCGAGCGCCTGGGAGCCTGGGAGCGGTGGTGCCACCCCCATCGGCTCTCGAGGAGTGGCAGGCAGCAGGGTGAGCATGGGCAGGAAGCCGGTGCTGGCGGCACGCAGTGGAGTGTCACAGCAGACGGGTCCCAGGCTGCCACAGCAGAGTGGCACAGAGCGGCAGCGGAACCCTTGCCCAGTTTTTTCTATTTCTTTTGTAATAATTGGGGAGTTTTGTTACTTTTTAAAAATTAAAACATCATAGAAAAGTCAGTTTCTATTTGTTTTGATTAAATATTACTGAGATAAGTGTTTTCAGGTATCTAAAGAAAACATTTCTTTGCAAAAAATCTCTTAAAATTTCTAATTCATTGAAGCAATTTTTCTGAAATAAATGACATATTAATTGACAATGAAATATCAAAAGCCATGGAAGTATGACATGGCTCAAGTGAGCTTAAATTGAATATTCTGTCAAGGTTTACTGCAAACCTCTGAAGCAAACCTTTAATAAATCAGCAAGACCAGAACTGAAAGTACCTTCTAGAAACATAGAACAGAAAACAAAGAATAAGCTGAAAGCAAATTATTTTCAGGTAAAGAAACTATTTAATATTTTTTATGTGAAAGTGTAGAAAAATCATCTATAATTACTGTAAAAATTTAAAGATATATGTATTGTTATTTTGTTCTTAAATACCTCCCTTCAAATACGTGAGCTAATCCAAAGAAGTAGAAATTAGTAACTCTGCTGAATATAATGAAGTCGCTGCACTTTTATACTGGCCATACAAAACCTGATGTCTCTGGAAACAATAGCTAGTGCTCAGTAAGCTTCATGGTAAAAGAGTGTCTCCTAATGTCCAAATGGAACATTCTGTATTTCAGTTTCAGCCCATTGCCTCTTGCCCTGTCACTGGGCACCTCTGAAAAAACCTAGATCTATCTTTGCTTCCTCCCATCAGGTTCCTGAGTCTTCTCCAGGCCAAATGGTCCTAGGTCTTTCAGCCTCTCTTAAACATAAAAGGTGCTTCAAGTCCTTCATCATGTTATGGACTCTGGTGATCTCCAGTATGGCTATGTCTCTCTTCTTCTAGGGAGCTCAGAAGTGAACACAGCACTCCAGGTGCTTACTAGTGCTGAGTAGAGGAGAAGGATCCTCTCTCTTGACCTGCTGGCAACAACCTTCCTAATGCAGCCCAGGATACCATTTGACACCTTTGCAGAAAGTACACAGCTGGCCCATGTTCAGCTTGGTATTCACTAGAATCTCCAGATCCTTTCCTAGAAATCTTTCCTGCTGTTCAGTGCCCAGCATAGTGTTTTTTTCTCCCCAGGTGCAGGATTTGGCATTTCCCTGGCATACAAACTTCATAAGGCTGCTCTCAGTCCACTCCTCCAACCTGCCTCAGGATGGCAGCACAACTCTCTGGTGTATTAGCCATTTACCCCAGTCTTGAGTTACCAGCACACTTCATCAAGGTACACTCTACCCCATTATCCAGATCATTAATGAAGATGTTGAATAGGATTGGACACAATATTTAACTTTGAGGTACCCTGCTAGTGAGTGGCCTCCAATTAGCCTTAAGATCACTTATCATCCTCCAGATGATTCAGGCAATTTCCTCATTCAGGCAATTTCCAACTCACACCCCTTGTCTGTACACTCAAACCATACTTTATCAGCTTTTCCATGAAAATATTATGAAATGCACTGCTGTAAGCTTTACTGAAATCAAGGTAAACAGTATCCTCTGCTCTCCCTTTCCTTCCAAGCCAATTATTTCATTGTAAAAGGTTACCAGGTTGGATGTGCTAAATACTAAGTATCATCATCTTCTCCTTCTTGTGCATGGAATTATTTTCCAGCACTAGCTACTATATCATCTTCACAGGAGCTCAGATGAAGCTGACTGGTCTGTAGTTCCCTGGGTCTTCCTTCTTACCGTTGAAGACAGGAGTGGCTCCAAGTTGTGGGTCCTTGTATGGACCCCAGGTGCCTACTACGCTGCTCAATCACACTGCCTTCTCAACAGGACAGGGAAGAGAAAGTATAATGAAAGGCTCCTGGATTAGGATAAGGATAGGGAGAGATCACTCACTAATTACGGTTGTGGGTAAACCAGGCTTGGCTTAAGTCCTATTAATTAAATTTATTGCCGTTTGAGTAAGATAATTGCATGAAAAGAGAAATCATAAACCTTTACTCCAGCCCTCTCTTATTCTCATGTTCATCTTCACTCACATCTCCTCTACCTCCTATCCTAGAGTGGGACAGGGGCATGGGGACTGTGATTAATTTGTCTTTGTCTCTTCTACTCCCTCCTCACACTCTACACCTGCTGTCTCACATTGGCTCTTTTGGACTTAGGGGAAGCTTATGGTACCTTCACACAGAAGCCATCCTTATAGCCTATCCACTAAAAACCCCTTCCTTGTACGTAACCCAACTATACTCCAGTCCTCGGGCACATCTCCTAATTGCATGATGATTCAAAGATAATCTAAAGTGGCTTCACAACAAGATCCCTCACTTGTCTGTGGAGCACAATTAGTTCTACTACTGCCTACTGAATTTTGCTGAAGACTGATTGGATTGATACTTTCAAACATAGGCCTATTCAGTTCAAGTGCTTGTGTTCTGTACTCTTTGTCTCTTTCTTGACATAATGGACAATGAGAGATTCACTTTCTTAAGAGACTGATCTATAGTTTAGTCCCTTGGTTGCATCTGTACTGTAGCATCAGCAACAGAATGTTGTCTGGGGAGATAAGTAGAAATAAAGGGCAAAGTGAACTTGGGAGAAGGGGAAATGGAAACAAAACAAATTACTACAAGTGATAGATATTGACTTGATAATGTAGGTCCCTTGCTGAAATCACTCTAAAACCTTTGTTACTGTGAACAGTTCTTAACTTGAGACATAGTGATCTTTATGCAGTGTACTTTTTGAAGTAGAAAGTATTTCATCTGTGAGATATATATCTGAGAAATTTTAGATCAGGTTGTCCATCACGTTGATCAAGAAAGAGAATGAAAAAACACTCCAAATATTAAGTATCATTTAATGCAGTTAACATAACTGATCATCTCTAAATCACTTGGCAAGTTTATTCATTCTGCTCAAGAATGATCTTTGGGCATCCCAATTCATAAAATAGAAAGAAAAACACCCAATGGTCAAAATACACTGTACTTCTTCCCTTAGGGTGTTGGTTTGTTTTCTGCTGTGGGCTTTGGTTTTTATTGTTTGTTTGGTGCTGTAATTTTTTAAATATCATGCATTCTTCTCCATTCTTCTAAATTCAAGCTATTATTTTCATAAAAAAATTAAAGCTACAATATCATACTGGCTCACAGAATTTGAAGAGGGTCATATCACAAAATGTTATCTTTCTGCAGCTATCACTAGTATTGAGCACCATAAACTGTGTTTTATGATAGTGTAGCTTCCAGAAAAATGCTTACTTTTTCTTTGAATATATGGAACAATTAAGGGTTTATTACATTAATATTCCATGTAATTTTATTTTCATTTTTTCAGTACTGAAAATCTGTGGCACATTTTATATGAAAATTAGTTTGGGTTCTCCCTCCATACAGTGTTTGACATGTTATGGGTTTTTTAAGAAGAAAAATGTATTTAAAGACCCTGTTCATATCCAATGTAATTTTTTTCTGCAGTAATTAATTTAATATCGAACTTTTGATCATTTTTTGTCCCTCGTACACTTTCTTGACAGCTGATAAGTCAGTTTTTGTACATCTGTCAGAGACTTAAATGGTTAATGCTTTAAACATTGTTAGGATCAGCAAAAGCCTTTGGTCCACTGTAGTAAACTACAAAGAAACAGCTGCTCACCTACTGAAGACCACTCTAATCTGCAAAGAACCTTGAGGTAAGATAAGGTGGTACTATTGCCCAGCTACCCCGGGTCAAAGGAGAAGAATGTATCCACAGGAGTAAGAGACAGAACTGCTAACATTTAACCACCCACAGTGACAGCCCAGGTGCTGTAAGAGACTGGTGGTAACGGCTCAGACATTTGGATCCTGCTTTACTGGTGATGCACAGAGTGGCCTCCCAGGAGCAGAGTGGCATGCACACCTGAAGATAAAATCTGTATTTCCAGAAAAAGGAAGAGGTTGATAAGTTGAAAATCCTGCAAGGCGAGATGGTCCTTCTTATCATGCCAATGTCCTTCCTTACCTGATGATTAGATGTGAAAACTCCTCCAGGGAGCACTGAAGACATTTACACCTGGCCTAAGATATTCATCTCAGATGATAGATCATAATGGGGCACGATTGATTCAACTACATGATAAAAACCAGTGTGCTATTTTTTACTGGAAGCACGTTTATGCATTAACATAATTTAATGGATGGATAGGTGAATTCAAAGCAAAACTGTCTTCTGTATTCGTGTGGGGAAGACTACCTTTAAATAGTTAAACCCAACAACAATTATTTTAAAAACATGCAGGTGGTTAAGTAACTCTCTGTGGAAGCATCTTGACTTGTACCTCTACCTCCGAGGAGGGAAAAAAATGTTTTACTTATATTTTTCATTAAAAACTTGAGGACGTCATATAAATAGACAACTGTAATCCTTTGCAGACCTTCTGAAAAAAATTAAACCAACCAGGGTGATGTAAAGGGAGACACATTATAGGGTGGATTTTTTTAGCTCTTTTCCTCTATTTTCGTTTTATTTATACTGTTTCTAGATGTAAATTGCTTGTCTGGAGTGCTGCTTTTGAAGCAGACTGATTCTCTATGGGGAAGAAGCCTACTAAAGCACTTTGCTTCTATAGAAAATATTTGAGCTTTAACGCAGTGGATGAGATCTGCAAGGTTAAAAAGCTCTGCTTTCTAAAAGAGGAATCAATCTAATTTGAGAATAATGACAAACAAGCTGAAATAAATCGAGTGCTGTGGAAATTACCTGGTCTAGCACAGACTTGGAATAAATAGGCATACCCAGAGTAGCCGTGGTTTTGTAAGCATTGCTAAATTTCCTTCTCTGAGTTATAAAAATCACAGGGGAAATAAAAAATAATAGTGAAAACCCAACTCAAAATTATTCTTCTTGGTGAACTCTTTCATGACACACTACAGATGTGAAAAGGTGTTCCACTAGTCAATATTTTCCTTTAAACTCTTACTTGTTTCTCTTTTAGGTCCTCAGCTACAACAAATGAATTACTATTAGTGAGACAAAGCTCAATTCTTTTTCAGGGGCTAAAGGGTTGTCACAATAAATTACCTAAACAGGTTAGACAAACATACATATAATATATTCAGTCTCTCCTCCTCTATGACTCTGAATGTTTACAAAAAGGGTAGTATAATTCACAACAATTCCTTGACTTTTAGAGGTATTTTTTTCAGTAGAATCAATCCTTTTTAAAAAATCCATTTTGACTCAGGAAGAAAAGTTAAGTGTTTTTTCTTTTTTTTTTTTTTTTTAAGTTAAAAAACGTCTTTCTTTCTAACTCTTATGCTGAAACATGTCACTTTTTACAGAAAAATCAACTTGTCTAAATCTGAACGCTATACTTTAGTTACTTGAGCAAGTAATTTAATTCTATCTTTGCTTCTTTCAAAAATTATATATATATTTCCTTAGCTGCCAAAATGCCACAGGAAACTGTTGTTTGCAAGAAATGTATTTTTCTAAATGCTAATATCTGATTGTAATAAAGCACTTCAACCAAACCTAAATATTCAATGTCTGAGCATCAGTTTTAGTAATGTAATAAAATCCACTCCAGGAACTCAGCCCACAGTCTCTCCTGACAAATTTCAATACTAAATGAGAATCTCGACCATTTTTAGGTAGGAGATATGAACAAGGTGTGATAGGTATTTTGTGGAACCTTTCTGACTGAAAAATACTCCACCATAAATTACAGTTGCTGGACTTCTACATTTACACATGCAGTATTTTCTTAACTAGGTTCACACTATTTTCTCAAAATAGCATCACATTATTGTCAATGTTCAAGGATTTGTTTTCCACCACCATATACTTATATCCCCTTTTCAATGCTAGCAATTATCATCTTTCACTCTTTCTCCACCATATTCATACTACTAATGACTAACTCCATAAGGGGGAAATTTCATCTACTTTTAGTACTACTTGGTATCTAAAAGACTGAAAATTTAAATCTAAATACATATTAAGAGAAATATTGCCCTTGCCATGTTTACCTACTGTGAAAAGTATTTAATGTAGAAAAGGGCTACAGAAATCATAGATGCAATTAAATAGATCAACTTCTCTTCCCTTATAAAGTCTAGTTTTAAGGCATTCAAAATCAGCAACTTTTTTTAAGTCATGTCAATAAATATTCAGTTTGAAAGACAACTTATAAAATTGACATCTACAGTAAAAATAAGAGTGCCATCTGAAAATATGCTGGAAAATATAAACTGCCATAGATTCCAGTGTAAACATAAAGAGGTGTACATCTTGGCCAGCTGAAGATCAATAGCATAGTACGTGTATTTCCAACTGTTACTTAAACTCCAGTTTTTTCAGTTTATATTCAGGATGCTAGAGTAGTTGAAATCTTGAGAGTTAAGCTTGCAAGACTACTAGTTAGGGCTCTATTTAAACACAGAGGATGGTAATTTTATCTGCTGAGAATGGGAAAATATTTGTAAAAATATAATCATTTATATTTTTTTCTTTAAATAGATGAGGATTACGTCTTTTCTAGCTTGATTGATGAAAAAATCAGTCAGCCGTCGCAGTATGTCGACTGTTACAAATGTCACAGTTGTTTTTTCTTAAATGCACTATGCCAATATTTTTATAGAGCAGTAATACAGCACAGATTCATTGTTGTTCTAGGTTTCCTCAAAGACTTGCAAGGCAACGGTGCACAATCCTTGTTATAACAGATGGTCTTTAACTGTAATTTTGCACTTTGCAGAGCTGGTACCACATTTGAGGATTTGCCCTGTGCATGTCCTTACAAGACTTCAATGGCCATTCACCATGCATTTAATGGGCGTAAAAGAAAGGCTTGAGGCATTGGTGTTGTTCATCATATATGCCAGATGTCCTGAGCAACAGAGCTGAGCCTGCAGAAACCTTGCCATAATACTGAGCATTTGATACTGATGTAAGATAGCAGCATCCTACATTAATAAATTATTCAAAGACTAAACTTATAAAATATATCAAACCCCACTTTTTCTTTTCATCAACAAGATTAATTTAACATTTTAAAATAAGTACACTAATATAGAAAAAGATAAATATTATATAAATAAATATATAAATGTAATATAAACTATAACTACTAATAAGATACCCATACTGCTATGTTTCTATTTTGACAAAGAAAATGTTGTTTGTATAAATACTAGATATATCCATGCACACTGTTATTCAAATATCCATTTCTAGCAATAGTAAGAGGTAGTTAACACTATACTCTTTATTCAGAGACTACAAGTATAGCAGTATTCATTGAAAAATAAGTTGAATCTAATTTTCATACCAGTTTATACTGCCAGGGCATAGGTTAACAGTCTTCCATTTTTCTCTGAATGGCCCTAATTAAAAAAAAAATCCTATTGAGAAAAGGAAATTAAAATTTTGATTTTCTTATTCTTTTGGTTTCACTTCAGTTGTTAAGCAGTTGTTTGAGCAATTAACAACTCCAGGAATAGTGTACTACCCTATTGTTTAATTATTTATTTGTGATAGTCTTGGGCACCTTAAAAGTTTAAGACCTCAGTGTAGCTGGAATGAAGGGAGTTCTCATTTTAATGATTGATTTAATAAACCGGTGAAACTATTTCTGTTTGTCACTATGTGTGTTGCACCTGGGAGTTAGGCAGCGTAAACCTCAGTAAGAAAAGAATGACATCAAGTAGTGAAGTAGAGTTGGAAGCTGGAAGAAAGATACAGTGAGTAAATCACATGCCATCAATTCCCAAGAGCCCTATTGTTTCACAGCATTACACAGAATCCAAACAAATTTCAATGGCACCATACACATATCCCATCTGTGGAGAGGTTCTCTCTCATGTGTTGCGGTAGTATGTAAAACAACAAGCCATGTGTCTTCTGAAAGGTAGACCCCGAGTATGGAGAGACCAGACCTGCTCACTCAGAGAGACATCGAGAGAGCAGCATGGGCTGCTCCCCGTGCCAGTGTCCCTGGCTGAGGGGAAAAGTGTTTTTTCCTGGTGTGGGGTGGCCGTGGGCACTGGAAAACACCAACACAAACGCCAATACACAGCAGAACAGTGCTGAAACAGTGCCAGAGTGCCTGGAGGCTGTGTGAGGGTGCAGGGCAAATTTGCGTATTAATGAGCTGCCAATCAATGTAGATGGAGGGCTTCACGGAGGAGGGTCAAGACCCACAGTACCGTGGTATAGGAGACCCGACTCTACCACAATTTTTGTATGCTAGCATACTACTCCGGGGAAACATTATTATTAAATGAGTAGACATTAATGCTGATAACATGTATTCTCTTTTATATCATTTTAAATTAGTTTTAAAACCAGAGTAAATAATTACAATACTAAAGGTAGTCAGGGACAAATAGAATACTACAATTAAGAAATGATGATTCAAATTTGACTGTAATTATATATCTCTTGTTTCAAGCAAAGCCTTTTTTAAAAAAAGAAAAAAGGAAAAAATAATAAAAAATAGTCGTAACTTCTCATGGTCACTGCAGTTTCATTTCTCAACAATGATGTCATTATTTTAAAAAAAAACATTACAAGACTTGAAAGTATGAAACAATTTTTCTTCAGACTGTCGAACTAGAAATAAGAAAAAATATTTAAGACCATTTCAATAAAATGTACTGATAGAATATTTAGAGAGGACACACAAAAGAGCAAGAAATGCATTCTTTAGATGTTTTAAAATTAAAAGGTATTGGGTTTAAAGGAATTTACATTTTTGGAAATATTCATATTATATTAACCAGCTTTCTGAAAGTGGCTGATACTCATTAACTTAAGAAAACCTTAACATAACTCTAAAATCTAAGTGCTGTATCTTAACACATTTTACCTTCTTTTAAGGTACAATTAAATGTATTGACCTATATTATCAAATGTGATCTCCAAGTCTCTTATTTATCTCCCCCTCCAAAAGGCTGTAATTTAAAACTCATGCAGAAGAAAAGAATCTGACTAATTTATTCATCAGAAATAACTTTGACCACATCTACTTAAAAAGAGACAGTATCTTCTTAAATCTCCTTGGGAACACATATAACAATTATTTCATCTTTTAAGAGAAGACTGGACAAGGAACTC
>WEKX01005615.1:0-10593 GCA_013390025.1 Pitta sordida | reverse complement strand
TCTTCTTCCAGATTGACGAGACCAGAACGGGAGGGCACGGCCTCAAAGTACGCCAGGCGAGGTTTAATCTTAACGTTAGGAAGTGGTTTTTCACAGAGAGAGTAATTGCATATTGGAATGGGCTGCCCAGGGAGGTGGTGGAGTCGCCATCCCTGGAGGTGTTTAAGAGAAGACTGGACGAGGAGCTTAGTGACATGGTCTAGCTGGGGGATGTAGGGCTGGATGACCATGGGCCCCTTCCGGCTCGAAGTGGCCTGCTAGGCTGTGAGGGATCTAGGTTGGTGTTACGCTCTGGGATGTGCTCTCGGTCTCTGTACGGGTGTTAGATGGTGAGTTGGACTAGATGATCCTTGTGGGTCCCTTCCAACTCATAATATTCTGTGTGATTCTGTGATTCTGTGATTCAGATTAATTTTCAAGCCTACTGGTGGAGACTGCCGCAAAACTAGGGTGAAAGGAACAGAAAAGAGCAGTGATGAGGAGTTGGATATTTCTTGCCTTCTTCTTGAAGTTGAGTGATTTTGCTGTACATTTGTGCTTCTTAGGCTACGGAGAGAGAAGAAATGTGATTTTTAAATTTATTTACATTTTAATATATATTTCTTGGGGTCTTTCTGTTTTTACCAATGAACTTGGAAGTGGTTGGGGAAGTTGTCATCTGTAGAGCACCTATGAAGGCATATAGATAAATGTGGAAATATATCACTAAATATTAAGCATCTTAAAATTTAATATTACAGTGTTTAGCCTCAAGTTTTTTTGCCTTTGAAATGTAATGAAGTTTTAGGGCAAAGCTTATATTTCCTCCACGATTAAGGATGTGAGAAAGATGATGCATCAATTGACTCCTGCATGTTGCATCCCCACCCACTGCACATTCAGAACCTGGAAATCTCTCACTCTCCATCCAACAGATGCAGCTACTGATGTTTCACTTTGTGGGTTTGATCACTAGCAAGGCTGAGGGTGTATCCCACAGATACAAGATCACAGTCAGCCAAACCCCTCTTACCCACTGGTCTCTCTGGGTGTTGATACTTCAACCTATGAGACTCATGACCCTCAGACCCCTTGTCAGTCTATGGCACTGTTATGGTTTAGGGGGTTTTCTGCTGCTCTGGTAGCGAGGGGGTTAACAGCTCAGCTCTTGCCTGAGCTGTCCGTGCTGCCATGGCCTTCNCTGCCTGGTTTACCCCTACCCTATGTTCCCCCTTTTTCTCCTGGTGGAAAAGGGAATATTACATCTATTGTAAGAGAAGGAGGGGTGGGGGGAGAAAGGTTGCCTTCTAAATGATGCTTCCCTTGCAGTTCTGAGCTTGTTAGTTAGAAAATAAACCCTTTATGTTCTTTATTTATAGTTTTGCCTTGCTTCTTTTGCCTGTGACCAGTTTTATTTTATTTTCCAGTTTTATTTTCCAGTTGGTTTTTTTAGTTTTCTCCTTCAGGAGAAGTTGGGGTGGGTCTCTGGCATCCAGCCAGGGTCAAACCACGACAGGCACTTAAATATCTCACCATTTATATGTATGAGTGTAAAAACAACAACAACAAAGGAACGGCAACCCACCCCCGAGAAAACACCAACTAACCCAGCAACCAAGCAACCAAACAACTAACCAACCAAAACTACATAAAAATAAATAGTCAAGAAAGATATTTAATAAGAAGGTTCAGCAGACTGCTATGATCAAGCACAGGGTTCCATCAGAAAAGCACAAGACCTGGCAGCTTGCTGACATGTACCTGTCTCTTTCATCTGCCCTCCTTTCTATTTTACTTCATGTGTTCATCTCCCATCCTTCCTCAGCTCCTCCTTCCCCTAAATTGACTCTCCTATGAATCATGAGTCATCCCATGGCAAGTTTTCCACAGTCCCATAACGTCCTTACGATATAATACTCATGTCAGGAGTCTCTCTTTTCAGGTTAGCTGTTACCAAGGCCATGCCTGAGTAGTTCTATTAGTGGCCCATTGGTGTCTGCGTGTTTATCCCTTTCTCTGTTAGTTGTTACTTCTTTTATAGTCCTGAACAAAGTAACTTAATGAACCAGACACTTACACACACTGGTTACCCTCACTTATACAACCAATAATAATAATGACATTTCATTGAAAAGAAGTAACAGTAGTTATCCACTGAACAGATAAACATGGTTAGCAAATTAGAATAAAGGCAGAACATAATTTAAAAATGTTGACAGGAGTGAAAACTTGACATTTCTCTCACCAAATTCTGGGCTGCAGAATGCCAGCATTAAATCCTCTTGGTGGTCTAAAGTTTAGAGCCATCTTTTCCTGATGTCAAGAGACTAGATGTAAATTGTGTGTCACATTTCTACAGTGAAGACAACAAATTTCCCTTTGCAGTTAGAGCAAAAGAGTATCCACTTAGAGAGTGTGCTTCATCTGTTCCTATACTAGCTCTTTAAAGCAACTCATATAGATTTCTCTGTTGTCACCAGTGTGATATCACTAGAGGATGATCAATTTAATGTATTTGTGAATCTGTCAAAGCACGATACTCAGGAAATCTTTCTCTAGGGACAATAGTTATCTCATACTATAAAGGAGACAAGAAAAGTACCTCAGGTATAAAAATTCATGGTATGGTTATTCACTAGCAGAGTTATCATGCTGGATACCATAACAGTTCTTTCCAACAGTTGATTAGGTTTAACTTTTAAAGGCTGAATTTACCCTGTAGGTTTATATTATTTCCAATCAGTGAAAGATAATTAATATCCCCATAGAGACATTGTAGATGAAACTTCAGCTGTCTCAGGGAAGATGATTTTCTATTCAGATATCAGTGTATCTATGGATTTGGAGGGATATTTCCATTATATGTAGATATTTTACTTTTGCTGGCAGCAGGTGCGTAGGTTACAATATGAATTTCGTATACTGTCCAGGTAAGAGGAAAGAATAGGTATGACAAAATAATGAAGTACTAACTGGTTTCTTGTAGGCTATGAGCTAGAGCACTGAAATATTTGGTAACTTGCTTACAGTCACGCACATTTTATTTACTACAATTCTATTGAATTTACCTCTTCATCAACTTAATTTTAATCTCCAGATTGTATTTCCTCCACTGACATTTTTAATAGAGATTTTATTTTGCAATATTATAAAGTCTCATAATTATGTTTCAGTACATATTATCCAGTATATTATGTAAAACATAACACTTTGCAAAAATGGGCCATCACTAACAGACTGCATACTTAGAAGATGTATTAAAATCATAACATTTTTGAAACACTTTTTAAATTAAACTACACAAGAGTAAACAAGAGATTAGATTATTCAAAAATAATATTAAAAAATAATTCAACTGGCATCTTCTGCTATTCTTTCCTCAGTTCTTCCTCAGAGGCATGATTGCAATAGAAAAAAAGTCTTCAATTGATTAATTCATCAGACTTAAAACCAGGGAGAATCACCTTTTCATGGACCAAGACATTTGCTCATCAATTACTGTAAGACATAATTTTTCAGTGACCTTGGGCAAAACATATTCCAGTGGAACCACAGCCCCAATCAGAGATATTACAGATAACTTCTAATACCCTGCTTTTACTTTTTCATTCCTTTGTCAAGAAATCTCCCAGATTTGTAGAATCTGGTATGTTATTCATACATAGGAGCATAGAAAATGCTCTTCTAATTTTCATGCACCTTTCATATTACGAAGTGTTTCACAGTTGTTATTTTCCGGCATATCTTTATTTTGTCTCCACAACATTAGAACATTCAAGGCAGAACGAATAAAAATACAGAATTAAATAGAACTGTGGAACATGTGTTAGCTGGTTGAAATATACATATATCTCTGTAAATCTTTAACATCATAACCACAACCTCAGTACTCATCTAGCTATTTATTTTGTTAAGATTTAGGTCAAAGATCAATTGCATTTATAATTATGCAATATATCACAAAAAAAAATATTCTACAAAATCCAAGAGCAACCTGTAGTGTGAAAAAGTTCTTTAATACCCCCTGCCACAACTCCCCTATAACAAAATCCCTCTAACACCCCAAAACAACCAAACAACAACAACACCATCTCCACTGAATAACGACAAAAATCATGTTAAACTTTCAATAGCAATTTTTTCCTCCTCTGCAGGAAAAATATCCTTGGACTACTCATTATCTGCCAAATTACTGGAAACTTATATCACCAAATAATGTTTCGCTCCTAATGATTTGTACATTTTCACCTTTCATGATTTCAAAGTTCTGATACTGGTGCTACTTTCTAAAACAGATAATCTGAAAATGCAGTTTAGTAATCTTTACCTTTCATTGGGAAGGGATGGATTAGATAGATTTGCAAGAAGAGTTCCTGAGAATTTGAGCTCACAGAGATTACGCTCTGGGATCTGCTCTCGGTCTCTGTACGGGTGTTAGATGGTGAGTTGGACTAGATGATCCTTGTGGGTCCTTTCCAACTCATAATATTCTGTGATTCTGTGATTCTGTGATTTCCATACAAGAACCTGCTTAACGTAAAGACGGCTTTCTTGGTAGATAGGTCTGAGTATGAAGTCCTGCAATTTGATTTCTATTGCCATTTGTACCTCTGGTCTGCTATATGGCCTTGAGCATGTCATTTCATCTTCCCCTGCTCTTAGCTACCCTTTGGTGCTTACCTTTCCTCACTATTAAGATTATTAATTTTCTGATGTAAAGATGTTCATCTTCCATATTGGTCTATGGTGTCTAACAAAGCTAAAGTACAGTTAGTGTGGTGCACTACATTAGTATTAAATAACTTAGTCTAACTATGTGGAGTAATTAATTGTGAAACTGGAAGAATAATTCTAATCATATAATGAAGAATATGGTCTCAGTAATTTTACAACAGTATCTCAATACAATAATCCCTCATCTTTTCATGTCTCAAATTTTGCAGTTTCACGTTTTCATGTGTGGCTTTTTTTCCCAGCGAAGATGCCATAGACTTCCCTTGCTTCTTTGCAGCGTTTTTCTGGGTCACGTGAGCATGGGATGGCTGTGCCAGCACAGAGTGCTTCTGTCATGCTGGGGAGTGGGTCTGGCATGCCCTGCGAGGCAGGACTAACACAATCTATGGGGCGAATGGGAAATGACTTGATTGTATGGGGACTGCTCAGAGTTTGCTCCCAATCTGTGTTGAAAGGTTAGATGGTGAGGAAGGTTTAGAACACAGTGTCAATGGTTTATGACAGCTGCTTGCCCTGGGCGTATGCTGGGACTTATTCAGCTGGTGGTGCTACTGACAAGGCTGTCCTCAAGGGCCAGGCCATGACAGTAGCCACCATGGATTGGGCCACCATGGACAGTAGCAACCACCTGCCACCGCCACTGCCATGGGGGTCTAGCACCCCACAGTCGCCTCTGCTGGGGCCTGGCACCATGCCAATGCCTCTGTGAAGGCCTGGCTCTAAGGCAACACTGCCAACGCTGCTGAGGGGGCCCAGCATCCCACCAACACAGCCACCATGTCTGCAGTGAAAGCTGGGGACTCTGCATGGAGCAGCTACAGGGAACCCTGCAGTCTCCCTGGGACTCTCCAGCAGTGAGGAGGGGCAGAAGAGATCCCCTTCGCTCTCCTGTCCAATCACATGGCGCCGGGAGGTAAGGGAATTGAGTCCATCATCTGCAAGTTTGTAGATGATACCAAGCTGGGGGTAAATGTCGAACTGCTGAAGGGTAAAGGGGCCCTTCAAAGGGACCTTGATAANGTGACTTCATTGCTGTTTACAACTACCTGAAGCGAGGTTGCAGTCAGGTGGGTGTGAATCTTTTCTCCCAGGCTGATGACACCAGAACAAGAGGACATAGCCTTAAACTACGCTACGGTACTTTTAGACTGTATGTTAGGAAGAGATTTTTCACAGAGAGAGTGATCTCTCATTGGAATGGTCTGCCCCAGGAGGTGGTGGAGTCACCATCCCCAGAGGTGTTTAAGGAAAGACTCAATGAGGAGCTCAGTGACGGGGTCTAAATGGTGGGAAGCTTGGACGGATGGAGCGTGGTGCCCGTGATTTCATGCTTGTAAGCCTGATCCCTGGATGGGTATTCACTTGGGAGTTGGACTAGATGATCCTGTGGGTCCCGTCTAACTCAGAATAACCTGTGAACCTGTAAATCTGTGGCAGAAATGCACCACAGTGCTCCACGGCTGAGAGGGGTGGAGAGATGGGTGTGTCTTAGTTGCATGGGTATGATACTCCTCTCTTCATGGATTTCAGCTTTTGCTGCTCTTTCCTGGTCCCGAACCCCTGAGAAATCTGTAGGATTGTTGTGATTTTTATTTCCTTTACCACAACTGCATCAGGGAAAATCAGATGGAGATTCGCAGTGGAAAGATGGAGATGAAGAGCCAAATTTCAAACATTTTATTTTCAATGCTTAATCCCTTCCTCTCCAGATTTAATGTCTAGGATTGGGAACCTGACCATTCTGTGCTTTTTCTGTAGTTAAAACGATCAGTCAGTTCTTCCAGGCAGCATTATTGCTAGTGAAATTAAGCAGAAATTTGCTGAGGAATGCTCTGGAAGAATGAGTCAGAAAGAAGGAATTGAAAGGTGTTCTCGTACCCAGTTTCCTGATATCAAGATCTTCCTACACAGTAAAAGTCATATCCTCTAAAGAACCTTGTCCTGGCTGATCTAATCTGCATGGGTAAACTAGATTTATAATCTCAAGATGTCCCTTCCAACATCAGCAATCCTGTTATTCAGAGGCTTTCATATATATTTTTCAACCCCTAATAAATTACTTAATAACATGGATTTTTTCACATTTTAAAATCATGATGCCATTGTGAATTTTCTTGGATTTCATTATTTTCCTAAGCTTCAGAGGAAATCTGTTTCAGTCACTCGGTAAGATTCAATTTTCTGTAAGATGTAATATCCTTGAGGGCTATGTATCCTTTCCAGGGTTAGTCTTCAGCCTAGTCTTTCTTCTTCCTTTTGAAAACCACTTCCTAGGCCCTGTTGTAGTTTTGTTATAGTGATCTAGTGTGGCCAGAATAAACATTTAATATTCCTCTCTGGCTTTCGTTGTTCCCACCTGTCACTTCTGATTTCCTCTACTTCCTCTCCTGCAGCTGTGGTGGAGGAAAAGATATACGTGTTCTCATCAGTTCAACACAAGTTGTCCCTGCCATTCCATCTGAAGGGAAAGGAATACTCCCATTCTTGCCTTGCTCCAGTGTGGGCTCCTCCATGTGCTGCAGGTGGATCTCTTCTCCCCCGTGACTCTCTATGGGCTGCAGGGGCAGAGCTGCCTCACCATGGGCTGCACCACGGGCTGCAGGGGAATCTCTGCTCCAGTGCCTGAAGCACCTCCTGCCCCTCCTTCTTCACTGACCTGGGTGTCTGCAGGGCTTTTGAAGTTATAGTCTCACTCTTCTCTTCAGATGTTCTTTTCTCCCTTTCTTTGGTCTCTTATCCCAGAGGACCTATCACTGTCACTTTATGGGCTCAGCTTTGGCCAGCAGTAGGCCCATCTAGGACCTGGGTGGAATTGGCTCCAACAGATATTGGGAAGCTTCCAACAGTTTCTCAGTCAATTCACCTCTGTAGCCCACAGCTACCAAAGCCTTGCCACAGAAATCCGATAAACTGGTTTAGGACAATTTCAGGATACAACAAAGAACTACAAAAAAGCCCCTCAGATCAACTTAGCAGCAATGGGTGGCATTTAGCAGTTTTGTGTACAGCATCATGTGTCGTATACAAGTTATCTGATCACTCTAGCTAATAATCTACCTAAATTAGGTTGTCTTTATAATGGATGGGGATGAGTAATTATTTTTAATATGTGACCCTCTAACTAATTTTATTTGTATTGCTGTGAGACAATTGAACTACATCTAGTTCAGTGAATCCTGCTTTAACTTTTTTCTGGTAGGTCATTTCATCCTTGCTGGTCTTCACATCTCCCTTATTGCCTCATCCTAACAGAAAGACAAGAATACCTGGGCTTCTTTTAAGGTTGTACATATCCAAAGGCTATATGAGTGACAAGGAAAAGTACCAGCTTTCCTGTGATAAGCACTACAGGTTTTTTTGTCAGGGGAGGGACGAATCAGGAGGATTAGGGAAAGTAAACTGAATTGTTTTGCACATAAATACCTACGTGTTTGTCTTGTGAGCTACAAGAGAGATTGCCTCAGGGCTGTTTTATGTGCCAACTGTTTGGGGAATTGTGCTTTGTTACTGTTGTTTTTTATCCCTTTCCTCCTCTGTTTATGAATTATTGTAGCTTGTATGATCCAGCTTTGGGGTGTGTGTGCAATGGAATTATTTATTCATTTGTTTTCTTGTTTAGCTTTTTCTTTTTACCTTATTCACCCCTGAGGAATGAGGATAGAGTGTAATGGCAGCCATTGTGTACAAAGAAAATAACCCTGCAAGACCCCAGAGAGTATTGAGGAGTTTAGTGAAATCATTAGAATATAGTTCTTAGATATTTTTACACAGTAGTTATTCAGGGAGAAGAAGAATCCACTCTGTCTTAAGTGCGAATTTACTAGGAAACAGGGCAAAATTCAAATAGTTATTAATGATTAATAATAGAAATAAGAAAAAGGGAAAGACTCTAACAACTATGTCTCAACAATTAGTAAGCTTAACTTTTTTCTTGTAATAAGATAGATAAAGCTAATTCCATTCATTTTCTAAAAGCAAACTCAAGGTGTTCTGACTTTTTTCATTGCTTTTCTCTATAGTCTCTATCCTGTCAGGGGACCAGCATAAGAACTGATGTGAGTATTTCTATGCATTATGTATAGACTCTAAGGATGTACTTTATTTCTCCAGATGCAGATGTCTACTATGCAGATGTCTTCATCAAAGCTCATCATTCTGATAATCCTCTGTAATCCTTGGAGGAAAATAGTCCCTTTTATGGGTGATTCCTCTCATAATACATTCATAAAAAATATATGAAAGTTCATACACTAGGTTATTTTCTTTCACTTTTCTTTTTAAATAAGGAAACTTCAGATATAAATGTATGGACTATTTAGCTAAAGAAAGGTGATATAAATCTCAGCCTAATCAATCTATAAACAGGATTATGAGTTCTACCATCAAGGCTTGAAAATCCTAGCTCCTTTTTGGATTTTATCTACTTACTTTGACAAGAGAGTTGACTTTTTTGAGTCAAAGCACCTTTCATGTTCTTGCAGGAACGCAGGAAAGATCAGTATGTATTAAAATAATTGTACATTAGATAGTATAACATTTAGACATATATCCACAAATCTTAACTTTGGCAGTTACTCTTATGATTCAAGCACAAGGCATGTATATTCTGTTTTTCAGAAGAACTCAAGACAAGAGCTGCCAGGCCTCAAGCATATGTAAAAGTCTAGAAAATTATAGGCATGAATATTTGCTTAAACAATAATTTCAATCCTTGTTCCATATGAGCTTGGGTGCTGTTTTTCTGGCAAAACCTAAGGTAAACTCTCAGTACAGTCTTTTATACTGAAGCAATTTAAATATGTGTTTGCATTATCACAACAACAGCAAAAACACCAACAAAAATTATTGATTTCTGTACAAATTAAGATCTTTGTTAATTTGCACAGACACAATTGAAACAATAAACATTATGAGAACAACAAACTGGGTAATTACGTATCTTAATGAACATTTAATTTTACACTTGGTAATGGATAACTTTGCTTTTTCTTTACTAATAAGTTGTAAATTAGAATCAATTGCTTTTAAATCTTAGAAGTAAAATTTTGTGCATTTTGACTACCATGGAAAACCATGTGAAAGATCCATCTCATACTGTGAGTTAGTCAAACATGGTAGTGATATTTGCCTTCTAAACAGACTAAAATCTGAAAATCCAGTTTGAAAACCAGATATATGTTAATCTCTAATCTTAACTTTTCACATAGGGTAATAATGATTGTATTGTAGCTCTATATGGACTGATCTATGTTACCTAAAAAAATCAGAGTGACCTAAAGCTTTCTCTAACTTGAGACATTATGGTATGGTCCACTAGGAGAGGACAATGATTGCTGTAAGGAAACTTCAGCACACTCAAAATAAATGCTACCTTTACCAACTTGGTTCTAAAAGAGACTGAGACAAAGTGACCAAACGTGCATGCCTTGACACAGGGTTTGAAATGGACTGACTTTTAAAAAGCATTTAAAGCCCAACACCTTCTACTCCTGCTAAAGTAATTTTCCCATGTTGGTATTTTCATATATTTTCCTTTCTCTGTGTAGTCCTACGAACAAAGCAGAGTTACTAAAATGCTTACTGATAGCAAGTTGAATTAGAGTTTCAACACAGATTCATTTGAAGATTGGAATAGACAGAACAACTATTTAAACTTGTAGCTGGGCCTGACAAATACTAAAACAATGAGAAAGAAAATTGTCTTTCCAGTGATGTAAAAGAAACTAGACTCTAGTGTTCAAAATTTTAAAGAAACTTTATCTTCCCAGATTTTCTTCCAACATAATCTAAACTTATCATAAATCTCACCACGCATTTTATTTTCTTAGCTAAACTTATCTGCTTTATTCCATCAATAGGCCAATGGCATCCTGGCCTGCA
>WEKX01005602.1:0-12296 GCA_013390025.1 Pitta sordida | reverse complement strand
TGATAGTTATAACCAAGTTTTGGCTTAACTATGCTTTTATTAAGCAGGTTTTATGTTTGTTACAATGGTATGTAACGTATTCTTTCTACTATCATGTTGAAGTTACTCTGTAAAATTAATTGATCTTCTATTCCTCTTCTATCACACTCATTTTCATATATTCTTTCACCATGACTCCTAAGCATAGTACAATCTACTTCCTCTCCTGTCTGCCTTTAGCCTTTCTCTAGGCAACAGTTTGAATATTTTACTATCTTTGTTTTCCTTCCAATAATTACAATATACCCCATATCTATATGAACAACTATTAAATGGAGGGTTGTGATGGTGTGTGTGTGATGGGGGTGTTTTCCATTATCTCTGTGTAAAGATTTCAAGCTAGCTACTCTATTCCTCTGCCATTTGGCCATTTTCTGAGCTATGTCAGTAATTTGTGATAACGCACTGAGGAGATCTACAACCCATTTTCCATTTGTCTGCCTGTCAGTATTCCATGTTTTATCTAGCTGGTAATTTTGCTGCTGACTCATTAATGTATGCAGCTCATATCATGTTAAACTAGATTCCTGCCAAGCTTTTCCCTCCCTGATGTTATCTTGTGGTGTTTTAGATTAATTAGAATTTCGGATTAAGTGAAAGCCTGAGGCATTTGACTAAGAAAATGAGATTAACATAGGCTGAGTCTGTTACTGAAGACTACAAAACTGAAACCTCAGGTGTGCAGATTACTCATATTTTGTTCAACATATAGATTTGATGACTACTTAAAAAGAATTAACTTTACCTGCTACCATATCTGGCAAAACTTCATCAATCCCTGATCCCTTTTGCTGTTGAGTATCTTATTTTCACATGTGGCTTCCTCACACATTCTCACTCTCTTAGATAGATTATATATTTGTTCCACTAATTATGTGTTCTCGTTTCCATCTCATCCAGTCACAAAACTGTTTCAGAGCATTCCTTTTGGATTAAGCTTTGCATCCAAAGCAGACACAGACTAAACATCTTTCTTGGTACATTTCCAGATCCTGACAGTGAAACCTCCATTCAGAAGGCTATATTGCTTAATTTATACAACCTCTTTAGCAATCTGTAGTGGGCATAGCTTCATCTCTCACCTTTAATTATAACTCTGGTACAAATATTGAATTATTTGCTCTTCCAGACTAGAAAAAAAAAATATTGTTGCACAGTGGTCATAGATGTTGCTCAATGCTTATAATGCTCAATGCTCAAAAGCAGTGCTCGCTTTTTGGTTGTGGAAAAGAAAATGAGAAAAAAATATATAAGAAAGATCACTGGCAGATTTTCAGTCTTCACAAGGATTTTTCAGTTTTAGACTATTAAATATAACTACTGAGGAATTTTGAGGAAGCAGTTGTAATTCTGTTCCAGCTCTGCCATCCGTATCTTCCCTTAAAACCAAAGGAATCAATAAGGAACTGATTTTTTTTTTTTTTTTTTGAGCAAGGGTTATCTATATATGTATTTGCTACACCAAAGACAAGATATCCAATGTGCTGAAAAATTGTGTAAACAACCATGATTAATGTAAAACAAGATTGATATAAAATTAGTGTATTGAGAAGAATAAAGTGGAATGTACCGTTTACTATTAAAATCTTATTTAACTCTGAAGTTGCAGTTGACATGTACTGCAAGTTATCTCAAGAGATCACTGCAAGCAGAATGAGTTTGAGATTCATTTGCACACTACATTCTGGTGGTATACTTTTTAGCTATCTGATTGCCAGATTACATTACTGAACTGTGGTGAATATCTACATTAAGGGTATTGACACCAATCCGCTTTATGTGTGATTTCCCATCAAAATATAATATTGGAATAGCTGTACTTTATTGTTTTCGGTTATCTCTTTGGGAGGTTTTTTGTTACAGGTTAAATGAGAGAAAGGCACTAGCTTAATAGTTTAATAGTGCAGCATTTCCTGAGGTGCCTTATCCAAAGGCTTTCATATTCATATTACCAATATATATATACATACCAACTCATTGCAGAGCCATGGTAACTGGGAGCGGCAAACTCCAGAAAGGAACCTGGAGGTTTTTGATCTCCAAAGACCCTATGTTATACTTTTGGCACTGTAACAGCCTTAAAGCCCCAAGTTTTCACTTTAAAAATCCTTTTATGTTAGGGTGCTTTCCCATGTATCCTGCCTCAGTATCTAGATATTTTTGATCTCACTCCTTCATGTGTCTGTCAAACTATTAGATATAGGGGCATTCAATATCACAGTGTCCACACACTTATGTGCTCAGGACATAAACACAGGTCTTTATCTGTGCCTATGTCTATTACTGAAAACAGAAGCCATGAAAAAGCAATACTTGAAAATACTACCATTAATATTCATGTTTTTAACTCAGCCTTGCCAAAACATATTGTGATAGAAATCTGAATTCCAAAATCGTATAAGCATATCCCAAGGCAAATCATATGGAAATGTACAATTTTTCTTTTATGATTCTCATTTGCAAGTATAATTTACTTTGTGGTTGTTGATGATATGTGTCAATGTTCTACAATTTTCTTTTTTTTGTTTCTGAGTATAACATATTTCTGAGGAAATTGAAAAGATGGAGAAAACTAGGGCAGGTACCATATAAAAAGCTCAGGCACTGCTTAAGAGGTCTTGTAAGCATGTGTTTAATTCTCAGATCTGTTTGTGCTGAAATGTGCTTGAAGATGTTTATCTTTGAGTTAAACTATGTCATCATCCCCAGACTGAAACTTTCCCACCAATACCCAGAATACGCAACTCTTACTAGCTATAGTAGCTATATAGTAGTATATTAGATATAGTAGTAAGATAGTGTCATAGGAATATAGCTAGTGTAGGCATTCCTTCATCTTAGATTAATTGTACTGTTACTGATGGCTAAACTAATTTTAACTAAATTTTGCAAACAAAATATAGAACTTTGGCAAAACATAGTTTGTAATATTTTGGCTTTACATCAAACAAAAGCTAAACATTTGCAAAGAAAAATACCATGAAGCAGAAACTATTAGTTTCTACCTTTTTCCCCAGGGCAAATTATTTTTCCAGTCTTATCCTTTTATAAATTTAACGTTTGTAAATGCTTACTGAAATGTCACATATCTGAAAGCTGTCTTTTCTCCCCCAGCTGCAGTAATAATTAAAAGGAAGCTTAGTTCAGAGTACCACCAGTAACCTTTTGGTTACTTTTGGTAAGACAATTAATGAGGTGTTGTAAGAAATCCATTTATGACTATAGATTTTAGCCTTGTCACTCGTGATTAGGTATTGACATACAAGTTTTAGTTAAGTCTGAGAGTTTAAATAATTTAAATAAAAATTTTTATGCTAGTTTATTTAATAAGAAGTTTTCTGTCCAAAATATTAAAAAACACAAATTCATGAATAGGAACAATAGTTGATGATACAAATTATCTATTCTGAAGAATCACATGTTATTATTTTAACCACAAATTATTATAAAAAATAGTTAAGAAATATTTTCTTACAATTTAGTGAATACATTGAGTTACAATTAATTGCGAAATGACTGTATGGACAAAGAGTTGTAATAACTATGAGTCACAATATAATCATTAGCCTTTTTTTTTTTTTGTCAATATTCAGATTTCTATTTCTTGGAACCAAACCAAATCTGTTAATTCTACAAATGTATTTAAAAAGGGGGCAGGAAAGCATTTCTCAATCTTTCCAGGGACTTATGGACATTTTAAAATTGCTCATAAGCTCAAGCTAAAGTCAGGTTACAGTAAATGATACAGAAGGGCACNTTGGGAGGGGTCATGAAAGACCTTCCCTCTCGTGAGAGAGAGAACTTTATGGAAGGGCAGAGAGATGGTTCCTACCCTGGATCTGGTTGGATAATACCAACTTGCCTGGTTTACCCCTACCCTATGTTCCCCCTTTGTCTCCTGGTGAAAAAAAGGAATATTATATCTGTTGTAAGAGAAGGAGGAGTGGGGGGAAATGATTGCCTTTTAAATGATGCTTCCTTCGCAGTTCTGATCTTGTTAGTTAGTAAATAAATCCTTTATATTCTTTACTTATAGTTTTGCCTTGCTTTTTTGCCTGTGACAACTTTTATTTTCCAGTTTTTCTCCTCCAGGAGAGGTTGTGTGGAATCTCTGGCATCCAGCCAGGGTCAAACCACGACACATCCTCTGACACTTTTCAGATGTCTAAGGTCTCCTCAGAAAACATATTTTGCGATACTAAAAATTTTAGCTAAGTGTACATGTCCATAAGCTGACAAAAATTCAACAGCCCATGCCTGAATTTTGCAACTCCACAGGCCCCTTATATCTCAGAATTCCTTACTTATAGACTATTTTATAGAATCAAGTATAACAAATATGTAACTTCATTGATCGAGGAGCCCAGGGGAGTATTAGCATTTCTGTATTCTCTTCAAGTTCCTAATTTTCAAATTTTTATTACGATCCCAGACTAATTTCTTTAGATGTTCTTTTCTTGTATTGGATTCTAGTTTTTCCACCGTTCATCTCATCAGAGACAAGATAAAATCCACTTTAATATAGTGGTGAGTGTCCCCACCTCTCACACGGGAGACTGGGGTTTGCTTCCCCATTGGGGAGGCAGTGGTGCCATTTAAGAGTTGGACTTGATTATCCTTGTGGGTCCCTTCCAACTCAGAATATTCTGTGATTCTGTGATCTTAATCTCGGAATGTACCTGAACCATAATTATAAAGTTTGGTTTTTGATTGTGAAGCATTCTCATTATACATTTGAGCCTTGTCTCTATACTAAGAATCTCTTTTGATTTCCTCAACATGCTTTTCTAGGATTACATGTGTTTGTGGGGGATGTTAGCAAGTCCTTATGAAGTTGCTGAGTTGAGCAGCTGCAGCATTGGAATCCCTTGGATAAAAGACTGAGCTTGGGTACTTGCAGCTGTGTACTTGTTTCTAATGCTTGCTGTTCCCTGCTTTAAGGAACAAGAATATTCTTCGATGTGTCTTGAATTTCTGCAGATGCAGGAATATACACTAATTACTATAAGGGTGTACCTGAAGGCCTTGTCAGACAAAGGTTTGGATCCTGGAATGTTTTTTTCTGTATAGTAAGTCAGTTCACAGGTTATTCTGAGTTGGAAGGGACCCACAGGATCATCTAGTCCAACTCCAAAACGAACGTCCACCCAGGGATCAGGCCCACAAGCGTGAAACCAGGGGCACCATGCCCCATCCATCCCAGCCTCCCACCATCTAGACAATGTCACTGAGCTCCTCATCGAGTCTTCTCTTAAACACCTCCAGGGATGGGGATTCCAACACCAGACCATTCCACTGAGAGGTCACTTTCTCTGTGAAAAACCTTTTCCTAACATCCAGTTTAAACATTCCCCTGGCGTAGCTTAAGGCCATGTCCTCTCGTTCTGGTGTTGTCAGCCTGAGAGAAGAAATTCACACCCATCTGGCGCAACCTCCCCTCAGGTAGCTGTAAACAGCAATTAGGTCGCCTCTGAGCCTCCTCTTCTCCAGGCTGAACAACCCCAGTTGTTCCCATAGCCGTTCCCCATAGGGCTTGTCCTCCAGTCCTTTCACCATCCTTGTCATCCTTCTCTGGACCCTCTCAAACAGCTNGACTATCTGTTCCATGACTTTGCCCAAGACTGAGGTCAGGCTGACAGGTCTGTAATTACTCAGATCATCTTTCCTTCCCTTCTTGTGGATGGGGGTCACATTAGCTAATTTCCAGTCTTTTGGTACCTCACCAGTAAGCTGGGACTGTTGATAAATTATGGAGAGTGGCTTAGCAAGTTCATCTGCTAGTTCTTTCATCACCCTCAGATGGATCCCATCTGGTCCCATGGACTTGTAAGGACCCGAGCCATTCCACAAGTCTCTCACTACTTCTTCCTGGATTACAAGGGGATTATATTGCACCCTTACTTTTTCCGTCAGCCCACAAGTCCAGTTGTCTTACTGTTAAAAACAGAGGCAAAGAAAGTGTTAAGTATTTCTGCCTTTTCCTTATCTCTACTTACTGTATTCCCCTTTGCACCCAATAAGGAGTGAAGGTTGTTGCAGCCTCTCTTTTTACTGTTGATGCATTTATAGAAACATTTCTTATTGTCCTTAACAGAAACGGCTAGATTGAGTTCCATTCAGTTGTTTCTGCCTTCAAATCAAAGCAAAGGTTTGAGCTTGCCTTGGTATGTTCTTTGTATGACTCTTCTTACCTGTGTTCATTACAATTTTACCATGCCTTGGTGGAGCAACTGTTGCATTTGCACTTCAGCAGGGACCCATAGTGGGGAGAGAGCGCAAGGCCACATTCTCCGAACATAGCACTGCAGTTACCTCTTGGTGCACAGATTTAGACCTCACAAGGAATGGTCAGGTCTAAATCTAAAAGGTCATGTCTACTTCTTAGACAAGTCCAGTACTTGTCTAAGAATACATATATCATCAAATGCAGACTAGCATGCTTTCACCAGAGGTCTAAGTTAAGGGACATGAAAGCATTGTCTAGCACAGGACATAAACAGATCATTTGATCTAAGCCAGCAAACATGTACTGTGAAAATATTTGTTGAAGATAAATGAGCAAGAGATGATTTATCAATAAACACATTGTGCATGTGGGAAAGACTTATTATGATCATCTTGCAAATAACCATACCTAAGATTCTTGAGCTGTATTTTGAAAATTCTATATATCTTGTCTGTCAGAACTTCTATTATTCTTCTGTAGCCTTCCAGTTTCATTGGGAATTCTCTGTTGCTCTTTTGATTTTGTGTGATTAACTCCTATTCAAACTCCTGTTGTGTACCAGGACTCCCCTTTTACATTATTTTAAATTCTCCTGGATTTCATACCTCAATTTTCTACTTGCTCAAATTTAAATGCATTTTTTTATCGCTGGTACCTTACACTAAAACCAGATATGTAACTTCTGTTCATCAGTACACAGTCAACTTTTCAGAACCTTTCTAGGCATTAAGATGATGTATGAAGTTAAAATGTAGAATCTTAAAATTGTGAAGCTTGGAAAAGATAACTAAGATTACCAAGTCTAACCATAAACCCAGCCACAACCATGTTCACTGCTAAACCGTATTTGTTTCGAATACTTACAGGGATGATGATTTTACTACTTCCTCGGGCTTCCTATTCCAATGCTGGGCCACCCTTTCAGTGAAGAAAGTCTACCTAATATCCAATCTAAACTTCCCCTGCAACAACTTGAGGTAATTTCCTCTTGTCCTGACAGTTGTTACTTGGGAGAAGAGACCAATCCAAATTCAGCTACAACCTCATTTCGAGGTGACAGTTTACTCTGAATCTCCTTTTCTCTGGCCTAAACATCCCCAGCTCCCTTAACCACTCCTTATAAGACTTACGCTGTAGACCCTCCTCTAACTTTGTTACCCTCCTTTGGACATGAAATATGAAACTTCTGCAAGAATATGTGGGGTTAAAATGAGAATACTGACAAATTTGCACACAGTTTTCATCTGTTTTTTCAATGAATGGAACATTTTGGTTTCAGAAAATTTTTGACTGGCTGTGCGTATGCAAGCAGCAATGCTACATTTTGTTTCAGTTTATTTTTGGTATACTCATCAGTGGACCTTAAATTGGGGTGGAGGGAAGAATTGCATCAAGTGTAAATTGATCAAGTGTTGATAATGCAATTCTGTATGTCATTGGATGGGAAGTTCCTTTTTCTGTGGCATTTTTGAAAGTAGAGAATTTCCTCAAGTGTCTATGATCATCTTTGTCCTTATTTTCAGCAATCAAAATCCTATTGTTGGTACAGGTGCTACTGAAACCCAATGTATTCATGTCTATAAGTCTTTATCTTGTGTTAAACTAAGTGCATTGAGTCCTACTCTTTTTGAACATTCATTGCAACCCTCCAGTCTTTTCAATTTTTTTATAAGATCATATTTGATGATAGCTCTCAGGTGAAGAGTTCCATTCATAGGAGTAAAGCACATCCTGTCCTAAAGAAAACATTTTCTTGCCGTTAAAAAATAATCCAGGAACAAAGTCAGTTTGATCCTCTCTGTTCAGCCTAATAGGTGTGATGTAGACAAATCTTGACTCGGAACAAGTGGACTAAGAAAAGCAACTTTAGTTCAGCCTTCAGATTGTAATGACTTTTTTGTTTGTAATTGGAAACAAAGATTCAAGGTGAAAAGTCTGCTGTAAGTAGCTCATTTATTAATCTCTTTTACTTGAAACCTTTTTAAACTCTGTTTGGGGACAGAAATCTCACAGTGCCAATTCATTTGCATTTCTAATACTGACCAAACTATTTATTTAAATATTCATTTTCATGCATGAATGTCACATAGCTCTACTCCTGCCATCATACAAAAATGGATTTTCTTGTTACGTACTAAATTATCATCTTTTTAATGTTTACATTAATCCTCCTCATTAAATAATATTTTAGGTTACTATTTCAGTTACTTCCTTTGCTGATGCTTTTACAGATATTCTTCTGCTGTTTATCTTTTGCTTCATTGTTACCATGTCTATTTCACCTCATCTTCAAGCATTCAGAGAACTAATCCCTCCAAACATCCTGAAGTATTTAACTCACTGTAGAGTTAATAAATTGTAAATATATATTTCGAGACTAATTTGTGGGTTTTTTAGTGAAGCTATGTCCCCATGCACAAAGTTATTCAACTCATTCTTCAGTTTATGTTCATTTAGTTAAAGTGGTGGGAAGTGACTTCTTTATAGAGACAGTCAGATTATAATTCCAGCTGCTTCTTGATTTTTCAGCTTCCTTTTGCAAGTAAAATATATCCCTCTTTCCTTTTTAGAATACTCATTAGATAAACTCAGTAACCCATTGGTGATTTATTCAGCTTCAGACTCAATGTGCTGTGTAGACTGCCCACAGGGTTAGTGGTGCTTAAAGACATCATCGCACAAGTGTGGGTACAAAATTTTGAGGACTGCTTCAACTTTGAAGAACTACTATGCTCTAGTTAACAAGTCTGCACAAGCCACTTTAGGTCCCTTCACACAGCGTTTCAATTGCTATAGCTCCTGGAAGAACAGTACAGAGACACTTGAATCACTCTCCATACAACCTTCTCTGGTCTGGTATGGCTGGATATGAGTCCCAACTAGCAAGCCCACAAGTCCGGGGCTGCCTCTCGTCAGTCATGAAAGTGCTTGATTACAGTTGAAGCGGCACAGAACTCCCTCAATAGAAGAGACTTCAGGCACTGAGAATATATTCCACTATCCTCTGTTAAATCATCCCTTGCATTCACACTGCTGTCTGCTTCTACAAACCTAACACAGATTTTGACAGCCTGAAATACAACACTAGATATTCAATAGTGGTGTCATATCAAAGTGGTGTCCACTGTATTTAGTGCAGGTGCGTGGTTATGTGCCATTCTTGAGTGAGACTGATTTTTTAAGACTTAATATGCCACGTGTTGCAACATTAAAATGAATTCTTGGTAGCATACAGGAAGACATTCTGAGCTGATATTTTACAGCTGACAGAAAAGAAACCTATGTTCTGTGATCTTCCAGGAGATTTCACTTTCACCTCTCTCTTGTCTAAGCCTATAATTTTAGATTGGAACCATATGTTTACACAGAAACAAAATTAGAAAAATATTTTTTTCTTTTCATTTCCTTGAGACATGAAGAAAAAACTTCTATTTATTTATACTTTTTATTTGCTTGTAATTTTTCATAATAAAGAACCCCACAAGCACAAAAATGTAATAATTACACCATTCTAAAGATGAGCCTCAGTCTAGATAATTTCTGATGGCAGGAGGAGTGACAACATCTGTACTTTGACTAAAATAAAACTGAACAATTAGGAAGTGAATTCTGATGTGGTAAATGAGGCTTCAGCTATTTCAAGCACACATTCCCTTATTTTTTTATCAGCAGATGCTGATGTTACAAAACNCCTCATCACCAGATTTGTGGGACATCTCAGGTTTTGTTGTTTAACACTGTTGTATCTTGTCTGTTTACCAAAGTAAATAGTTTATACTTTTCACACTCTTCCTTGGTTTTTTTTCCCGAACCTGGTGAGGGGGAGGGGTGGTTTATTTTGTTTTTCTTTGGCTCAGCCCCAAATTTGCCTCAAACCTTGACAGATGGTTATCTCTGTTCATCATGAAATCTCAGAAGGGAATAAGCACTTAAATAGAGAGACCTAAGCCACCCCTCTCAGTAAGTTTCCTGTTCTGGCTTTCAAACAATATGTCTTTTAACAGTTTTCCAGTCACATGCAATCTGCATATCCAGAAAGGTAACCTCAGTTGCAATCAGTGCAGACCAAACAGTAAATGAAAGCTGACCTCGCATGGCTGGAGAACAGATTTATGTTTTTCCACAAGTGGATCTGTCTTAGGCTTGAGATATGAGTCCACTAGCACTCTGGGTACAGGCTGCTCCCTTCTCTCTAAAAATCAGGCCACAAACAGACAACTACAGAGGATGTTTGATCCTCTGTAGTTGTCTGTTTGATCATGATGTTTGCAACATGTATATATATATATTTCCGCCCACATGCTCTCCTTACCAACTACTCAGGTACTTACTGCAGTGCTGGCTGGCTGAAAATTTAAAATTCCTCAATAGGAGATAAATTAAAAATATTTTGTCATTCTGTAATTGAATTTGCTGAACATGAAGCAAGGAGCACAATGGCAATGTGGTGAGTGCATATAGTTATCTTCCTGCTTAAACAATGCAAAAATACTGAGGAGAAGAGTAAATACTGCCCAAATTAAACATGGATTAACTGCATACACATTTAATTATACCACTGAACTGGTTCCCTCTGATCCTTTCCTTTAATGATGACATTAAAGTAGTTAGAGCTAAAGAAGAAAGTTCAAAGAAGCTGTGAGATTCCCAGGAAACTTTTGTGACCCTCTGACTTCTCTTTGTAAAATCATATTCTGTAACTCAGCACAGAAACCCTGTCCTTTAATGGTCACAAGTAGATAGAATCAGTGCATGACAGGCAGCCACATGGCATGTTGTACAGAGCAACTCCTCTGTGGTAAGTATCTCTCAAGGTCATAGCACAAGTCCTGCTCCAGGGAAGGATATCTATAAGTAGTAAATGTAATTTCTATATCTTGTTTAATTACAGAAACAGTGTGGAGAATGTGTTCTGATGAATTTCATGAAGACTGAGTACTTAGTATATCAAAAAGTATATTTTATATATAAAATAATACTATACATTTATAGCTATATAGTATATAATCTACATAATATGTGAGATATTATACATAGAGATATATAATTATATATATATATGTATATATAAGTAAAATTACCTATGGAGATTAAAGTTAAATGGAGTGGAATATATCATTTTATAGTACATGAGTTGATGGCTCTTAAAATGGGTGCAGCCAGCAGCTGCACAAATCTGTAAACATGAAAGATGTTTACTCTTTTTTGAATTAATGTTGCGAATCTGTGAATAAAAGCTCTGAACAGTTGTAATTTGGACTCACTATATTTGCTTAATGATATTTTGTCCAGCTTGATGTTTGTTGGGTTTTTTACTGCCAGTCATTTTCTCTCTATATTATCTGTTTAAAAGTCTTGGTTACAGTGACTTAAAAAAAAAATCCCTGTATGTGAACAGATTGGTAAGTGTAAAGCACACATTATGCAAAAAGATAGTGGGTGTGTTGTTGGTGTGGCTCTCTCTCTCTGCCCACTTGAGATTGTTAGTCATGCAGAAAAAATGGTACAGTTCTATATGATTGCTATGCATGCAATCAAAGTAACACCAGAAACTGGAATAGATTGATATGCTGTGGAAGATACTTGAACTGAGTGGGAGATCCAAAGGGGAATTTTCTCTAAAATAGTGGCTCCTAATGCCCACAATAGTGCTGGTAGAATTACCTAAGTATGAAAAAAGACCATATGCAACACATTGTTTGATTGACATTTAAACCAGGAAGAGTTGCTTGTGTTTTTGCAACAAGATGCTTATAAACTAGTCATGAGGTGGGTAGTGCTGCGTGGTGACTTATATGCTAATGAAAGGCCTCTGTAGTACCTTTTAAGATTAGCATATTAAATACTGTATTGCCCTAATGGTTTTTATGCTTATTTAAATAGGTCACTGGTTGAAAATAGAACAGAGAACTACACAAATCAAAAGGAGTTTAGTGATCCACATCTGAGTGTCCAATTACTTGCCTCAGGGTCCTTACATTTTACCCACTCACAGATTCTGTTATGCCTTATTCACAGGTTCACAGGTTAT
>WEKX01005552.1:0-11732 GCA_013390025.1 Pitta sordida | reverse complement strand
GCCAGCAGCGCCACATGGGGCGGGGGGTCNGCAGCGCCACATGGGGCGGGGGGTCTAGCCCAGCCCCACTTTCCTGGGGCACTGCCCTTCCCCGCCTGTAGCCATGGAAACAGTAACACGCGCCGGTGGGGGGGTCAGTTCCCCAGCTGAGCTTAGAGTAACGGGGGACAGCGTGACTCCTGGCCCTCCCCTTGGGGTCGGGCCAGTGCCGCCCCACAGGGAGCTCCAGCACCGCCCCTCGGTGGAGCAGATGCATTGCGCATGTGCGAGCCGCAAAATTTCGCAAATGGTGGAATCAAAACTGCGATAAATTCACATCGCAAACGGGCGAGGTTGTGAAGGAGAAGTCGCGATACAGAGAGGATTCACTGTATTAATACAAAGATGCTAATCCAAATAGATCTTTTGGAAGCAGAAAGGAATGTAGGAGATGAAACTGAGGACTGTCAGTTTTATTTCTTTTGGTGTTGTTTTTTGTAGGTAACTAACCAACACCCTGACCTTTTTTAATCCGATGTGTATGTTGTTTCTCATGGCAGTACCACAGTCAATCTTGTGAACCTCCTCGGCCGTGGTTCAGCACAGCTTCTTGATTTTCCCTTGGAATTAAGATTGGTAAAATACTGATTGCTGCAGTGTCTCAGAGGAACATATCAGTAGTCTGCTAATGCTAAATCTGCATATGAGTTTGAATTTGGAATTTCACTATGTATAAAGTATGGACCATGAGCAATGTAAATGCTGTGAACTGTGAAATGAGGGGATGCTTGAGTATGTGAGAAATTTCACATAAAACTGTTGGCAGTGTTGCATTATTGTGGCATATTTTCCATAATTCATAAAGTCCTCCCTTGGGTTCATTTGCAGGGTTGTATTTCTAAATAACTATTTCAGATGAAGTATTGCTCCTGTTTTAAATAGATGTTTGTCAGTTTGGTTTATCGTTTAGAGCTGACATGGTGTATATATAGGCTTATCTTTTCCTTGATTTTTGGTACTAGGAATTCATATCTCATCTTCTGATGACTAAAATAAGTAATAGTGGAAGCCAAGTGTACTAAACCTTCTAGGGTGTGAAATGTGCTGCCTCTCGGGGGAAAAGGAGTTTAATTGCTTGTATATAAAACTTAATTTCATTAATTCTCCTTATAATTTGTTTACAATATTTAAATATTCTTATAATTTGTGGTTTCTGTTTACTGCAGAGCTCAGTATTCTCTATTAGTGTGTATGCACAGATTGCAGCCCAAGATGATGCTGACGGGGCTCTCAGACCTCTAAAACACTGTGTTCATAATTTCTATTAACCACTTCATACAGTCAGAGAACGGTTTGGGTTGGAAGGGACCTTGAAGATAATCCAGTTCCAATCTTCCTGCCATGGGCAGGGACACCTTCCACCACAAAAGGTTGCTCAAAGCTGCACCCAACCTGGCCTTGAATGCTGCCAGGAATGGGGCATCCACTCTGGGTGACTTGTGCCTATTCCTCACCAAACTCATAGTAAGAATTTCTTCGCAGTATCTGTTCTAAACCAACACTGAGTTTAAAGCCATTCCCCCTTGTCTTGTCACTACATGTCCTTGAAAATAGTCTCTCCATCTTTCTTGTAGACTCCTCTCAGGTATAGGAAGGCTGCAATTAGGTCACCCTGAAGCCGTCTTTTTTTCCAGGCAATTCCATTTATTATCTTAGTGGAAGTATGACATAATAATTCCCTGTTGAATAAGGGAATATATGAACTCCTGTTTAGTTTTTTCTTATACTTTTGCTATGGCTGTGAATGTAATGCATTGGAAAACTTTTGCTTATGCAGCAGTGGTGTTGCAGAAGTGAAATCGTCAAGAGATGATAGAGGAAAACACACTTGAAACATACTGCTATTTCTAATGAGTACTGCATCAGACTCTGATATTGCTTCAAGATGCAGCTATTTATGCATTCAAACAGAGGTTAACTGCATTATCTTCTTCTGACATGTTTGTGGGGTTTTTTTTCCAAAAGCACTAAGTACTTATATGCTAAAATATCATAGAATCTTTTCTTTATTAAGTGTCTCGGTACAAAAGCTTTTTCATTATGTTTTGAATTTTCCTTATGTACTTACTTTTGATTCCAAGAATTCTTAGTATATAAGCACTGTAAAAATGAACATCTCAATAAACTGACATTTTTGTGTTCCCGTTAATCCAACTTACCTCTCTTGCATATCCAGATATTCAGAAAAAGTGGGTTAAAAATAGAACTCTAACTTTCCACATCTGTTGCAACTTTCCCTATTCTGTTATCAAGGCTGATGCAATCCATTTTTAACAGACCTTCCATTTTTCAGGTTTTCAAACTAAAATGATCTTTTGCCACATCAAGGTTCAAGAATTAGGTCTTTGCATTTCTTTTAGCTTGCTTTAAGTAATGCGGCTAACTTGCAGCCTTACAATGACTCATTTATTTCAGAAATATTTAAAAAGCTGTTATTTCCAGAGCACTGTTGGATTAGTCTTTATGTTTTCAGGCTATATAACTGCTGCTGTTTCTATCCTTGGAAAATTTCATCTCTGGGTCAGTGTCATAATTTAATTTCTGCTCTCACATAATTTTTTTTCTTATTAGTGCAGTAAAACTGCATGAGACTGTAATTAATTTCAGTGAAGAACAAACGAAATAGCCTCTCTTAGATGAGTTGTTGTTAGGGGCCTCTTGGATGTCTTCCATGAGCAATATACATGAGTATGTGTGTATGATTTCCCTTTCCTCAAATTGGTTCCAGCCTTCTCTTGAAATTTAAGTTACATACATACATACATTAGTATTCCTTTTTATGTCCTGCAGAACTGTCTTGTGATTTTTCAGAGTCCATACATAAAAGTAGCATTTTAGATATCAGGTGTATTTCAGTTTTCTGTAGCAGCTGTGAGGTTTTGCCACACCAGTTAATGGTCTGACTGATACTATGCTGAGTTTTTTAATGAGTGATTGTGTTAAAAGAAGATTTAAGTAGTACTGAATTTTGGTTAAAATGGAGTAACAGTTCTGACTTTAAATTTGCTATTATTGAGCTAACTGCTTACAATAAGTGGCTTAAAGTAAAGGGCTCCTTGTGTCTTAAAAGAACTCACTGTCCCTTTGATTATAAGGGAATATAAGGTACGGAACTGTTGAAACTGAAGCATGTTTATTCTGTCTTCATTTTTGGAGTTTCTGTGTATTAGCTCATAAAATTGGGTTTAGTATTTTCAGTAGACAATATGAACAAAACTGCAGCAGTAGTAATTAAACCACTGATGACTGTAGGAAGGCCAAGCTACTTTGTTGTCTGATTTCATGTTCACAAGTAGAACGTATCCGGTTACAGTGAGAAGCTACGTCTGGAACATCTCAATGTGTTAATTGATAATACACATGTAAATGACTGGTGGGAATCCTCCAAACACAAAAATGAACAGCTTCTTCTGCACTTTTTATAGCTTCCAGTCTTATCCCAAAAAATGAGTTGTGGAATGCGTATGAATAAGTCTTTTTCCCTATATTTGTATTACTGATTCTTTTGTGCATTATTTGATTTTTTTTTCTGGAAGAGACTGAAATATTGCCACAATTCTATTCATATCAACAGGCATGTTCATAATTAATATGAAAACCACCACTGTGTCACATAGTACTAGTGTCTCAAATCTAGAATGATTCCTTGGCCTTGTTAATTCAGTCTGGTGTGAATTCCTTTTTCCGGGCCCAGGTACTTGGCTTCCATTAGCATGGACTAGCTAGAAGAAGAAAGACTGTGCTGTTTGAATACCAGTAACTAGCAAGATACAGGCTTTGAAGATTTTGCACGTTTATCTCTCTTGAGGCGAATGTAAGATTGGATGATAAAGGCTAAATGTGGAGGCAGTCTTGTAAGCAGAGATAATTTGCTGAAGTAGCTTACAGTCTTGCCCTAAATTCCCTTGCTAAGATTATAGAAAATAAAGGGGATTCCTAATGTGGTTACTTGGAAAATACTCTCTTAAAAATGGAGCAAAATCACCCTCATAGGGAATATGAACAAGAGCGTTCATAACTAGGTATTTCTACATGTAGCTCTCTCAGGCAAGACCTTTATTATATTCGGTCTGCAACTCAGCCCTGCATGGGTCACCTGTTGCTGGTTTGGATTTTAAAACTGGGGACAGCCTCCTTTGTAATATTATCTCCTTTGCAGAATGTTGAAGAAAAAGTGAGTTAGAAACAGTTTTGCCATTTCCTAAAGTCTAAAGAGTGAATTCTGTTTTCAAGGACTGACCTTTGGCAGGTAACATCAGAACATCCTCAGTTAATCTGGAAGATAGATCACCGTGTGCTAAATGACAAATTGTTGTGCAGTAGTCTTTGTATTGTTTAAAATCTGAGAAGCCCAGTATATAAGGCTTAATAGTCATATACAGCAGTTTCCTGATTTGATAATTTGTCTCCACTTCCCCTTCCATTTTTTAATTAGGTCTTCCCAAGCTCTTACTTTGGCTTTGTTTGTCTCTTTACCTTTGTTTGTCTGCACTTACCTTTTTAGATTTAGGGAAAGTCTCCCCAGGGCTAAGAAAGATCTGATGATGGGTTAGGAAGGCCAGAGCAGTTCCCAATACAAAAGTAAAAGCATGCTGAATGCTCACTTTGCTTCTAGACACCATATGACAGATGTCACAGAATATTCTGAGTTGGAAGGGACCCACAAGGATCATCAAGTCCAACTCTTAAACGGCACCACTGCCTCCCCGGCAGGAACTGAACCCCCAGTCTCCTGCATGAGAAGCGGGGACACTCACCACTATGCTAAAGTGGATTTTTAGCAAGAAAAGAACATTAATCCCCTGAATTTCTCATACTCTCTCTTTTTATAATTATTGAATGTGGAGTGCAGAAGCTTTTTTCCGATTACAGCCATTACTCTGGTGGTACCAGTTGTGCTGGGAAATACTTTTGAAATACGTACTGTGGAAATTGAAGCAGTCAGGAGTACTGTCTGGCTTGCTTTCACTTAGGGCTTCAGTAGTAGTAACTTAACAGTAGCTATTAAGTTACCATTTAGAAGTTGAATACATGAGATTTTCATCAGAGATAAAAAAATACCTATCTGGCGTGGGTTGAGCTTAATTTGTGTGTGTGCATTTTATTAGCAAGTCTTGGGTTGTGGAGATTTGTGAAATTTTTGAGCTATGCTTTAGGTTCAACACATTGAATATTTGTGTTTAAACACAAGAACAAAATTTTGGTCAGAAAATTTTTTTACTCTTAGCCACTGTTCTAGAGATTTTTGTAGACTTGATTTCTTAACTATTCAGTCCTTGAAACTAAAACTTGAAACATTTACCTCGTAGTTGTAGCTGTTGTCTCATCTTAGACTACTCCACTAATTCACTTGAAATGTGAATTTGAGATGAATTTGTTGCTACAGTGCTTAAAAACTATAGATAGCTATAGCATTGCAAAGCTGTTTTTGAAAACAGTTCTATAACAAAAGGTGTATCTTTGCTTTCTGTCTCTTTTAAGTGTGGTCTTCTTAGGTTATATAAAATCTAAAAAGTGCAAATGTGGAAAAAATTACATTAAACTGAAAATTGTGTTCTACTCTGTGTATTTGAAAAATTAGTCTTTATAAGTACTGAATTATGACTTTCTCCAAATGAGAGATTTTAAGGCTGTTTCTTTATGAATCATTACAGGTGGGACAGATCTGGTATCCACTTGCCAGTTTCCCTTTTTCTCAAGTGGTTTGTCAGACTGTTGTAAACTTCATTTTCCACAATGGGATTGAAATGACTGCAGTGATGTTGTGCAAGAGTTCACCTTTGAGTACATAGAGTTCCAAGTCATTGTCTGCAAAGTAGAAGTATTTTCAATATTAATAGAAACTGAAAGAACCCCATAGGCAATAAGGATAAACTTGAAGATTACTGTGTTATTAAAAAGTAAACTAGAGAAATCATGTGGCTTAGCAGCTTTTGTTCTTAATGTAACCTGTTGATAAAGGTATTGAGAAGAGTTTCATATGACTTAAGAATCACATTATTTGTTTAATTTCAAAAGGTGAAATGTGATTCAAATAACTTATATACTTATTGTGTAGACTGATTAAGAGTCTTTCTCAGGCCAGTGGCTTCAATGCAAGCTGTCACTTAACCTCTTCTGCTTTTTCCTTTTCATTCCCTTTTCCTGCTCCTTTCATAGCAACTGAAAAGAAAAACACTACTTTTTTAGTTTGTAAAGGAAACCTGCCATGTGAGAACCAGGAATAAACTGATGAACAGACATGTCCCTGAGCCTGAAGATAAACTGCTTGAATGCTTTCATTGCCTTAAAGGGGAGAGAAGAATAGATGACTGTCAGATGACAATCACCACTGAGAGACAGATTCCCTGGAGAGCTACCTCAAGCCCATTAAGTAAAAGAGTTACTGTAGAGAACGTCATACAGGAGTGCATCCAAAGCAGGGAGAGGTTTTTATTTATTGGACAAAGGAAGAATGGCTCTTGTATAGTGCTGCTCTGATGCCACTCCAACAGGAAGCTCCCTCTAGGGAAACAAGATGCTAACACATGTTGACATCGCTGCAGGAGTATCTTGTGTATTTGAGTACTATAAGATTAATTTAATTATTTTATAATTTTATTTCTGTGATTGCAAATTGAATGGCATGGGTTTACCAGAAGCTTTTCTCTTTAGATCATGGTCAGGATTATATTACTGGAATGTGTTTTGGACCAGTTGACTGGATGACACGTGCATTTCAGGTGGGAGGAAATCAGTGTGTTCCAGATTATGCTGATGTGGTGTATCAGGACAGGAAGAAACAGCTCAGAATTTACCATGACTTGGTAAAAGGTTGAGACTCAGAGGCAGTGGTTTCTTTTTTTTTTTTTAGATGTTTTGAGCAGACTTTTTTCTTAAATACCTGGATAGTTATTTTTCCTAATTCTAAATTACATTATTTATTGCATTTGTTTATGAACTTTCCTGAAACTTTTTCCCCCCTTATTCTTCTAGCCAAAAATGCTGCATGCAACTATTCTGAAGATGCTGATTCTAGATGGTGAATCAGTCTATACCTTGACTTCTCATCCTATTTTGCTGCTTATAGCCAGGATAATCCTTGTGAATGCAAGACACAAACTTGCATCTCTCCAGGTAAGAAATATGTGACTAATGACTATGACTAACAGCTACTCAGTAATTAGTTCTTTAATTCTTTTCTTCATTGAATCAGTGTAACTTCCATTTCTTTTCCTGTAGCTCTGAGGGTTTTTTTGTCTAAGAAACAGTTTGGACAAAGTGATTGCAATTGCGCATTCGCAAATGACTTTTTCTTAAAGATGAGCTATTTATGTATTCTTCCCCAAAAGAGCAGAAAGGTGCCTTCATTAGCTGGAAAAATTAGAAAATGTTTACAAGATGACTCTTTTAAGATGCATACTTTTTGATGTTATTTGATGGGGAGTGCAGACTACATATTGCCATGTCCTTTTGAATACCATTGGCATACTGTTAACCATTACTGTATGAATTCTAAGTCATCAATTCTAGATGGAAGGGAAGCCATATCTTTTGCTTGTCATTGTCCTCTGCATCTTCTGCAGGCATTCACATAGAGACCACCTTAAATTTCTGTTGTGAATGCACATTATAGACAACATGATACGATGAAGCACCTCTGAGAGGGTTTTTGTCTCCGCCTGCAGTGTTGATCAGCAGCAGTTTGGTTGGTGCAGGGCTCTCTGGATCTGGGGGACTTCTAACAGCAACAACTTCTCTTCATTCAATTGCAGTTGAACACAATTTGGCTAGAGATCAAAATGCCACATGGTATTTCTTTATGCTTGGCTGACAACATCCATTCCCAGCTGGGTCTTTGTATGAGTGATGAATTAAACTATGTAGGAGATGTTGGCTGTACTGCGTTTCTAGAAGCCAAGTTCTTCCATCGTTTTCCCTGTTATTCACAGATGAGTGCCGTTGAATTTCAGCAACTGGGTCAGTCAGGGAAACAGAAAATATACCTGATATAGAGAATTCCCTTGCTGCCACCCCTAAGAATGACATAATAGGGGGGTTTATTCTACACTGTTGAGATTGAGTTACTTATAGATACATCAAGTTTGGAGAGTAGTTCAAAGGCAATGACTGATAAAAACTGCTTTCATCAACAGATCAATGTAGCAATTAAAGCTTGCTGTTATTTTCATTTCAGCTTGATTCAAAGGTAGACTCTTAATACTTTTTTTAATATTAGTGCAAATCAATTGAAAACAGGGTAAAATACGTTATCTAAAGCATTAGTAAAGCCCTGTATTGTTTTAAAATGCTGTTGTACATCCAAGATTAAATCCTTAAAAGTCTTTGGAAAATTCTCAGTTTGTCTCCCCCACAAACTTGCTCTCTGACACTTTATAAATACAGTCTCACTGATTCAAAGGTTTCTGAGTGGGAAGTATAAGGCCTTAGGAAATTGTATCGTTTAGCTGGGTACTCAGTTGTGTGGGAGAATTAATACTTGATTGTATGAAGCTAAACTCAAGTGATTTGAAACTTCTTACTTAAATTGTCTTTAGGTTTCTAAATTATAGGTCAAATCCCAACATTTCATGATTTTCAGAAACTCTTTGTGAACTTTTACTCTGTCCAACTTGATAGCAAAAGTCATCTTCCATTGCTTTTTGAATTAGATGCTATTATTTTTTTTGATGTTTCCTTTCCAGGGACATTACAGTCAGTTACATGTAACTGGTTCAGATGTTTGTGCCTGAATACTGTACAACCCTTAGGTCTTTCTGATGTAAACATGCCTGTACAAAAAGTTCAGAAGATAAGATAGTTTTCACTTGTTGCAACTAGAGAGAGGGATAAGAGATTCTGGGGAACTTAGACTTTGTGTAGATAGCTTTCTAAAATCACATATTTCCTGACTTGTGGTTCAGCTCTGCTATAGAATGTTAGTTCAGTAAGGTATGTATTCACCCTTCTGAAGTTCCACATAGAAACATAATACTTTTGCTTGTGATTTTAAGGTGCTCCCACAAGAAAATCTGGTTCTGTTCTGACTTTCTCGATCTCCTTTGTGCTATCACCTGAAGAAATTAAAAAAGGTTAAACAGAACAGGAAAAAATGCATAGAAGGGCAGCACTGGATGATCAGAAATGCCAAAGGGCTTACACACAAAAAGTAATTAGTTTAGGACTCTTCAGGCCAGAAAGATTGCTGAAGAGTGAGATCATGGCTGGCTATTAAAATCATCTATGTGACACAAAAGAAGATAAGTGAGAAACAGCTGGGTTTTGGGTTTATTTTGATATTCTTCTGTTGCAAGGGCTGGCAGGTATGAAATCAAAGTGGCAAGTGGTTCCTCCAAAATAAGTTCACACAAGTGCAGTACATCCCCGGTGCATCGCGACCTTACAATTGTGACCCCGGAGATTTGCGATATAAATTTCGCGCAGTCCGGTTTCAGGCATTTGCAAGGTTCCCTGGCTGACACATGCGCAAATGCCTCTGCTTTGCCGAGGGGCGGTGCCGGCTCTCCCTCTGGACCGGGATGGGGCCGGCCCCTCGAGGAGGACGTACGGTTTCTGTGGCTCGCCGGGGCCTGTGGGACGGGGACAGCCACTGTAGAAGTCAGACCAGGGCCCTGTTCAGCGTGAGGCACCAGGTGGGGATGAGTTCTCCACCTGCCTACGCTTAATTAATGCAGGGCCCTGGGTGTCGCTTGCCCACCCGTGTGTGCGGGGCTCCTGCAAGCTGCGAGCAGGCAGTGCTTGTGTGCGTGCATCTGTGTTATTGTTTCCCTGGCTATGGGTGGGGAAGGGAAGTGCCTCAGGAAAGTGGGGCTGGCCACGGCATGTCAGCGGGACATGCTCACTTCGCTGCTGCAGCCGGACACGGGGCAGGGACATGGGGCAAGGACATAGCCAGGATGAGCATAGGGGCCAGGGAGGGGCCAGGGGAGCAGCGGCACGGGGTTTTCGCTGCTGGCAGCAGATTCGGAAGCGACAGCGTGGCTGAAGAGAAGTCTAGGGATTCTCAGGGGCAGTCCCCCGAGGCAGACAGGGCACAGAAATGCTTCTCTTTCCTCCCGTGGGGAGGAGTCGAAGAGGCTCCCCAGTGCTCCTGATTGGCTGGGAGTGGAGCAATGGGCGTGGCCTGTGTGCATATTAACGACCTGCACGTATTTGTGGGTTTGATGTTTCGTGAGGCCCGTGGGCTGTCCCGTTCCTCGCGAAGGATGGGGTATAACTGTATTTCTTTTATCTGCTGTTCAATGTTTCTCACCAGATGGTGGTACTAAAGATTCACACGTTCAAAGAGCAGTTAGAGAAATTCACAGGGGGTAAACCCATCAAATTCTTGGAGCACTGTAGAGCTGCTCAGATAAATTCATCTTTATGCTAAGTTAGTCGTCACTTTTTGTATAAAACAGCTACTTCAGGCAGGTTTGTCATTTTAGAAACAGGAATTGAATTGACTACAAAATCTATATTTTAAAGCTACTTAAATTTTAAATTTGTTTGCTTTTTTTTCTAACGGTCTATACTTGTTGTTAACTTGAAGTATCCATATTTTCTTTCAGACTTTGTCTTGGTGGACTCTAAGATGTGTCAATATTCACCAGCAGTTGTTAGAGGAGAGATCGCTTGAGCTATTTACTCTTGCCCAGACCTGTATAAAACAAGGTACATTTCCAATTACTGGATTTATTGGCTTGCAGCATCACTTTTAAGATATCAGAGGTGAATAAATTTGTAGTTGTAACTCTCACAACATGATGCTTGTCAGACACATGTAACTGCAATGGGTAGAGAAAGAGTAAGATTCACTTGAATTGACATGGACTTACATGGCATATGCTATTTTTCAACCTCTAAGATGAAAATGAGAATGTGATTGTAGACAAAGGTTTTCTTCCTTCATGTTTAGCACTGTTAACTTAGCACAAACTCACCTGAAGCCATTCTTTGCAAGTTTCAGTCCTTACTTAACTGAGCTTTTTGGGGTTTAAAAACGGAATGACCTCATTCTTCTGTGTCATCATGGTGGTGCTAAACTTTTTTTTTCTATTTTCTCTATACTCACCTAAGTATTGAGATTTGTTGCCTTCCTGAACCTAAATGATGTATTATATATTGATTATATATTGACATATTTTGAATTATGCAATGGATAGAAGCCACTAGCTATCATATTTGAGAAGTTGTGACAGTGGTGAAGTTCCCACTGACTGGAAGAAGGAAATAAAGTAGACCCAGGGAACTACAGGTGGTCAGTCTCACCTCTGTTCCAGGCAGGAGGATCATGGAGCAGATGCTCTTGGAAACCATGTTAAGGTACATGGCAAATAATGTATGGCAAGTGATTGGTGATAACTAACATGACTTCACGATGGGCAAATCATGCCTGACAAATTTGGTGGCTTTCTGTAATGGAGTTACAGTGATGGTGGATGAGGGAAAACAGCTGATGTTACCTGCCTGGATTTGTGCAGAGCATTTGAATTGTCTTGAAGAACATCCTTGTCTCTAAACTGAAGAGACATGGATTTGATGGATGGACAGCCTGGTGGGTTAGGAACAGACTGGATGGTTGCACTTGGAGTTGTGGTCAATACCTCAATTTCCAGCTGGAGACCAGCCCTCAGGTCAGTAGTGGGATGGGGCTATGTAACATTCTTGTCAGTGACAGGGACAGTGGGATCGAGTGATCGAGGACCCATCCC
>WEKX01005544.1:359-10923 GCA_013390025.1 Pitta sordida | reverse complement strand
TGGTTGGATGGCCGGGCCCAGAGAGTTTACAAATTAGGGAAGTTAATTATAAATATACTAAAAGAAGAGAGAACATACAACTGTATCAGAAAGCAGCCACTGAAGTGAGCATGGTAAAATCCATTTTGGAGAAAAGAAAGCAGGAAGCACTCGTTCAAAACAAGGTGGAGTAGATGTCACAGCGGAGAAAAAGGAGTAAAGAGACAGAATGGTCACCTGTATTTTCTTTTGCAAAAGAGAAGATATTTAAGTCTTAGGTAAGGGGCAGGAGGAAACAGAAAAACATGAGGTTTAATGCTAAAGGAGGGCTATGAAACAGTAAGATATATTAACTACTGTGAAGTGGTGTGCTCTCCCTGTGTGGTAGGGCACTGCAGAACAAGTGAAAATCCAACAAAGACAACACAAAGTGTGTGAAAGATGCAAATGTGCTTGCTTACTTTTTTTCATTTTTCTTTCCAAATATCTTTCTTTTTCTTTTCTTTNCAAAATTTTTTTTTTTTTTTTTTTTTTTTTTTTTTTTTTTTTTTTTTTTGAGTCTGAGGGGGATTATTCACTATGTGTCCCGATGTCATTAAGGTACCTTTGTGGAAGGCATTCAGTGTACATCGTTTCAGAAGGGCTGCATGCTGTGTCATTGGAACTAAGTTATCCCTGCTATTAGAGGCAAAAAATGAGCTGCTAGGCTGATTTCTGATGATGCACAGCAGGTTCTTGTACAGCTTCCTAAAGAGAGGCAGGATTCCTTCTTCCACTCTATGGTAGAAGGCAAAAAAACAAAGGTAAAGTGTATCTCAGTTGTTACAGACTTGGTCAAATGTGTCAAATGTATTTTTTAAAGTCTTCTTGGCAATCATTCTCGTTACTTTAAACGTGTTGAAGTAATGTCTATTAATAATAGTATACATTGCTTATAGTTCCTCATTTAAATGTTATTTGAACAAATTATTATCTGTCCTTGATGTGCCTAAGAAAAACACAATGACCTTCTTTAAAGTAATTCCTATGCAGTATTCTAAATACAGTTTTAAATGTATGTACAGAGAACAGCCATTTCTTCATATCTAGAAACTAATAACACTGCTGCCATCCTCTGCTTTTCATTCATGTACACTCATCTTATACTCCTGCACATCTCTTCTGGGTCTGTCTGGGAATGTTTTTAAAGAACAAAAAGGGAAAAGTCTGTAGTCAGTATTAAATATTATTTAATTACCTAGAAGCAGGTAACTGTATGTGTGTGTGCGTGTATGTGTGTGTGTGTGTTTGTGGTCTGTGGCCAGCTGCAGAAATGATGTAATTGTCTAGGAGGCTGATAACATGCGAGGCAGTTAGAAATTGCTTTCCTGTTCCCTTGATGGTACCTAGATGTACTATTTACAAAACTCCTCCAGTGTTTCTATTTGTGTTTGTAGGGGTGTGTGTGTGTGTGTGTGTGTGTGCACAGCTGGTTAGCGAAGAATGCAGGCTGTTAGATATGTATAAAAAAAGAGTAATCTTATCTCCCTTCAGAAGATGTTTCTTCACCTTGCTGAAGAAGAATACAATCCACCAGTCTAAGCAGAGCTGTTTCAAATTATCCTAGAAAGGCACAACAGAATTGTGAGGAAACATAGCTGGTGTCTGGAGTACAGAAGGATATAGAATAGCATGCACAGTTACTGTCTCTACTGGGCTCTGCTGAATTTTCTGGCTCCCTTACTTGCCTGAGAACTGTAATTGTACACACACAGACACACAAACACTCTCATCCTCCTCCCTCTGTTTATCTCGGAAGCTGAAAGAGAATTATTGATGTGCAATACCTTATCAAATGAAAATGATAAATATATCTCACTTTTGGCTGAAATATATGCTCATGAAAATTATCCAGCCCTAGTTCAACCTGATCCCTTCAAAAGATTAACAATGAGAGATTTCTAGTGTCAGTACACAAAGTCACACACAAAGATGTAATTTTTTGTGGGAGAAATGTAAGATTCTGTTCTTCCATTATTATTTTTACACTAGGTTCAGAAGCAGATAGAAGCAGTGATTGCTGATACATAGTTACTCACCTTTCCAGTAGATGGTAGCACAGATGTGCTGAAAAGACTATTATATTTTGGGACTGAAACAAACAGTATCAAGATATTTTCAAATACTGAATAAAGAGGAAATTTTAGCTGTATGAGTTCTTAAAAGTAAGCCATGTGGAATTGTCTTTGGGAAAAAAAAAATTGAACACCAGTACCTTTTTTTATTTCAACCACTGATCTACAGCAAACTACTGAAAGTATTATTTTGATAGAAAACTTGGTTTCAATGCAAATACACATAATTGAAAGGCAGTGATCTCTATAAACTATTGACACTGCTATTTCTGTAGTGTTATGTAGTCTGCAGTACATGATATTTCTACTGAATGCCAAAGTCTATAGTTATACTAGTTTGTGTTATAAACAGCATATATTAATTTCTATGATTAATACATATTAATTTCTATAACTAGGTTTGACTTAGCCATTTGGCTGAGACAGAGATAAAAGTCCTTTATGTGACCAGCTTTACAGCTTTTCCCTCAAAGGTTCGTTATTCTTAGAATAAGAGTTTAACTTGTTAAGTTCTCTAAGCTGGTTTGTTTTTGAGGTTTGTAATGCAGTATTAGAACTCTTTGACAATATATAACAGAAGAATGGAAGAAAAGAAAAAGGAATGGTTTCCAAATCTGATAATCAAAAGTCAGAAGTTATTAAAGCCATTTTAATTCTTACATCAATGTAAAAAAGGAAATTCTAAAAATTTGGCAATTATTTAGTGCATATATTTCTTGGCTTTTTTCCTGACAGGGAATATTAACCTATGGTCTGGTAATACTTACAGAATATTTTCATAAGCCAAGTCTATACATAAGTTCCATGGGATGATCTTTTGACATTATCATTTCTACTTGTTCATTGCAGATTCACACACATGTTAGATACACTAATCCATGATGGGAATAAATCTCCATGAACTTTCTGAGCACTGATTGTCAGCACAGTTGATGGTAATCAATATTGCAGTCATATCACCTCTGAGGCCCTAAACCATTAAGAAAAAAACCCTAATTAAGACGATCTCTATATATAAATGTAAGCTTGCAAGAGAGATAGGAAGGAGCATAAAAACATTATCTACTTTATTAGTGTTGTCTTATATATTGTAATGATTGCCACTGGAAATCTGATGGTGGAAAGCTGATGGTTCATTTTAAATTATGCAACTAAAAAATCCAGATTGGTAGCAAGGCAGAAGGCAAGTCATTACATGGAAGACCATGGATCCTGCTCCCATAATCTGTTTCCAGCAAAAATAGTAGCAATACAGCAATAAGAGGCACTACCTTCTGAATTATGTCAAAAAAGAAATTGTCTTGACAAATGAGGGAGATTTTAAATGGGAGTTTTCTCTGACCTACAATACAAGAAAAGGTTATGCTAATATGTTAAGGCACAGGCCTTTGCTAATGGCTAAGCTGTAGATGAGGCAGTAGAGCTCACAACGAGAGTCAGGTCTTAGTACTTCTTTCTCCCTGAGTGACTGAGAAACAGTCATTATCCTGTCCTAGGTTATCCTATTATAAATGCTCTTAGCTTATTATAAATGTTCTCTGATATAAATGTTGCGAACAGTGATCTTAGAGAAGAAAGTGTGAAGTTAAGATCTGGCACAAAGAGGACAAATTACTTCTGCTTTAAAATTCAGAACAACAGTTATTTTGTTTGTGCTACATTCTGTTTCATGAACAGTCATCTATAAATCTATGCAATCAGCTATAAATATTTCTGTCTTTTTCTCAAAAAATATATATTTTTCTGATTAAAGAAAAATTTGGCCCTGAATTACTCTACATGCACTTTTCTCTGTGAACAGCAAACAGAAACACTACTAGTAATTTTTAAGCCACTTGAAGCCCATTTCTCTTTTCAGCTAATGAACTATGTAAAGGAGCCTCAGTTGCCTTGGGGAAGCTTGTCAAAACCATCACAGGAAGCCTTTATAAAGCCTAAAGGACACGTATCAGAATGTATAAAATTTGTCATAGCATATCATTAAGTATTACCTTTTGAGAGGCTTGTTACAACAATTATGATGATTAAGCCATATTAAGGGAAAAAAAAAAAAAAGACAGTTCTGTGACCAACAGAACAAACTTTTACCATGTTTTGGGGTGGTTTTTTTGGTTGTCCAGTTTAGTGTGATAGAAAATGAAATCTTCATTGAAGATTTTCTTGACATAAAAGTGTTTCTAGGTGACTTCTTCAGGGTCTTTGATGTCCAATACTGCATTCATGCAAGACTGTGTGCAGCCTCCCTCTGTAGCTTGTCTGTGACTACAAAACTCAAATCCATGTAATTATTTTTGAAACCTCTACCTTCCACAAATCTGGTTGCAATGAACCATGCAGAAATTATTCAGAGTTATTGGGGGATGTGGGAGGCACACAGGCAGGCACACAGATGCATTTAGAAAGGTACATAATTGCAGTCTGATGACAACTAGGGAACAAGACTGAAAAAGCTACTGACATTAAGCCTTCCTTCCTGAGTGTTTCCCCTCTCACTTATTTCAAATTCAGGCTGAAAAAGTGTGAGCATGATGATACAGAGGAATGCATGCAATTCTCACCTGGCAGGAGGATGGAAAGAGCAGTTTGGCCCAAGGGAGAAACCTACACTCACCACAAGACCACAATGTCAAATACAGGTGTGCCCTTTTCTCTGGTCTCCACAAACCATGCACAGTAAGTAGCCCCAGACTCAACAGGAACAGGTAGACTTGCCTTGGGCAAACTCCAGAAAAATGAGACTTGAAACCTTTGTCATGAGGAGGGAACAACACTCTGGTCCTTAACTGCTCAGCTAATGTGTAAAAAGTGTATTTGTTTTATATCCTGCAGCCAACCTTGCTCAGTATGTTGGCTGTTTTGTATCTCAAACAGAAATGCTTAACTGTCCCTCTGCACTGTAGATTTCCTTTTGTGGTTTTTGTTTTTATTGTTTTTTAATTGTATCTAAACCTAAGATATTTTGATGTCTGTCTACAGTGTGTTTTGGAGCACCAGGAAGCAATCTCTAAACCCACTGTGACCAAACCAATTGCAATAAAACTCATCAGCACAGACATAATAAGATGAGACAAAGTGCTGCACTAATAGACCACTGATGCTTCCAAGATAAACCAGTTGCTGTTGTACAGGAATGCTCTGCTCTGCACCATGAGGAAGGTATTCATACTATTTTGCATAACTTTGTATTTCTAAGAGGATTCCACAGACTTACATTGCTTTACACTATCAGGGTTAAGTTTGGTAACAATGGTGTTATGGTTTAGGGGTTTTTCTGCTGCTCTGGCAACAAGGGCGTTAACAGCTCAGTTCTTGCCTGGGCTCTCCATTCTGCCATGGCCTTCAAGGTTATAGAGATAGAGGCGTCACTGTGAATAACATATTTGGGAGAGAAGAAAAAAAACCTAAGTAGCAAAATGTAGTGTGCTGGCTCAGAACCTGTGTAGGGAAGCTGAGAGACTGAAGGTCCCCAGGCCCACGAGAGAAGGGNCCTGTGACCAGTTTTATTTTCCAGTTTTATTTTCTAGTTTTTCTCCTTCAGGAGAAGTTGTGGTGGATCTCTGGCATCCAGCCAGGGTCAAACCACGAAAATTGGGCATCACTCCCACTAGCAGAGGAATCTCTAAGCTTTACCACTGCCTGTGGAGACCTTTGTGTCATCTTGAAAATTCTTCTTCAATGCTTCAGCTAGCCATCCAGATTGGAAAAGATTGAAATTTGCATTTTAATTACTTGGATTTTTTTGTTAATGAAATAGAATAAATCAAGAAACTTGCTAAAATTCTGATCACTGCGTAACTGAACAGTGTACAGAAATGTGGCTAGATAAGCCTTCAGAGTGAAACTTGGAAGAAGACTAGACTGTCTAGAAATTAGCAGCATAAATTAGTACTACCTAATAGACACTGCAATTATCCTCTGACATAATAAAAGGTCACCTTTATAGCTCTTCTAATTTTCTTGATCTTCAGGAATAACCACACTGTCTAGCAATCACTAACACTTTCACTAATTTGGAATAGCAAGTATACAAGTCATGTATCACAAAGAAAATATTTTTAAAGTGTTTATGCAAAACAAATCTCTGCTCTGTTCCATCTTTTCTACTTTTGTAATGAAAACCACTGCCTAAAGTTATTTTCTTAAATCATATCTTTTATTATCCATGTTTTATGTCAGATTTTCTCTTTTGTGATAGCTATTTATCATAGCAAAAGCAAAATAGAAACATACTTCAATGTGAGAGTTTTACAGTAGGAGGCTTTGGTGAAGTTGGGATTGATACATCAAAGTCTTATCCCATGATAACAGCTGTATTTAAATACTTACCTTAATTTTTGTCCTCTGCAGTTAAAACAACATTTCTCTGGTAGAAGCTGCTAAATGTATTTTCCTCTTCTATATTCTTATTAAAATTGTGATTTGAAGATATATTCGTAAAGCGAATAGTTATTAACATTTCTTTAAAGGCTTCAATATTTGAATGGCCAAATTCCAACTTGAGTAATTTGATTCTGCCTACTTAAATTCCCCTCACAATTTCAATTAGATAAGTTATTCTTCTACTCTTTAAGTCCTAAAACTGTTCTGCAGCATTGCTGCCACTATTCGACAGCTGCTGAATTTTGCCCCAGAGGTGACTTAACTGATCCCTATGCACAAAATACAATGCATAAAACAAACTCATTTTCTTCTGGATCACAGTTGACAAATATAAGTTTTATGATGGGTAAATATTGGGTTTGAATGCCCATGTTTATGCTAATTTTAAGGGTAACAATAAAGAAACCTTTTCCACAGTGTCATGTGTAAAGTGCTTTAGAAGGAACAGAATTCATCTTCCATGTATGTTCAGAGTCTTTCCAGGAAATATCACCAGGAATATTGCCTTTAAATTATAGGTGCCTTGCCATGTAGGTATAAGAATGACCCTGCCAAAGAGATAAAAGACCTGTAGGCTAAATTTTATAGACATTGAAGGACTGAAAGCCTCAGAAAGGCAGATAGAATATATGTGAGGCATACTGTGGAGGACTCTTCCTGACATGCTTTTGGAAATACTGCCAGAGCCTATAAAAGGCTATGTAAACCCCAAATAACTTTAAAATACTTTCTCCATAAACTATGACCTCAGCCTGTAACTATCCAGTTCCACATAATTTTACTTTACCAAGCAAATCCCACTATTTCTACTTTAGTTAAATGTATAAGATTCTCCTCCTTGAAGAAATCAGTGAGAAAGGATCAGAAGTAGCAAAAGGCACTACCTGCATCATTTAAGAACAGTTTTAGTGGGGCCCCAGACTGACACTGTGCAATGCATTAAAGATTTTTTTCCTATCCAGACCTATATTTCTGCTCTTTACAAGGAACCTGTTCAGATTATAGTGGTTACTGTAACTTCGAGGTAATCTGATGTTAGTGGGAGGTTGTGTGGGAAATCCCTGTGCAACTGCACATCAATAATTAAGCCAAAATTCAGAACAGGCTTTTGGATCTAGGCCTTTGTAAATGAAATCCTCACTCCTTTCTTCATAAAAGATTTCTATAGATAAATTTTCAAATAGGCCTAGAACAGGTAGGCCCCAGGCTTGTAAAAACTGTATATAAACCAAATTTTTTCTGAGATCAATTAAAAATGCATGTTCAAATATAGAGCCTGCAAAAATTGAAGGAAAGCTTAAACATTTACAGATTTGAATGCTGAACAGAGCGTCTTATTTTTCCCTTTCTCACGTTTCCTGAGGTAGATGACCTACACTTGGTGAGTACCTTAGAAAATATGTTCCTCTGCTTTTCTTTTTGCTGTTCTGCCTTGCAGAAGACCATTTGTACTCTGGGAAAAAAGATAAATATTCTGCTGCAGTACTTTTTTCCTTGGGGGATATAAGCCTTTTCTCTTTTCTTGATGAACTGATGAGGTATAGACCATCACCAAAAAGACTCTCTACACTCAAGAGAGTTCTGCTTTTCTTTTTTTCTTTTTTTAATTTTGCCTATTTCTTCCAAATTCTCCATTTTTTTCCTGAAAGTTTAATCTTCATCTACAGATTTTTCAATGCAGTCCAGTCTTTTACTGTATATTCTATTTCAAATAGTGAATCTCTTCTCTTTCTTTTGCATCTCTCTCAGTTCTTTCTCAGCCCCAGGCTTTTGCTTGCCTCGGCATTAGGAGGAAAACACTGCCTACCAATCTTTCCGATTACACTGAGCTGCACTTCAGGATACAGCTCTGAGCTTTGGAATTACTTTCTGCCTTCTACTTGTGCTGAAGAGCTGAGACAAATGAGACAACAATGTACTCAACCCTAATGTTGAGAATGGCATTGCAGAAAAAGTCAGGGCTACAGAGTGCAATGTAAGAACGTGGAGAAAATCAAACCAAGTAAGGACAGGGAAGTTTATGAATCAGCACAATATTCAACTGGTAGTGCAAACCTACAACAAAAGCAGTAATTTACTAGAACTAGATAAACTATCAAGGAGCAATATTTTAAATGAAACTAACCAAAGCATCCCAGGTTCCTCTTAAAAATTAAAGGCTGACACAATATTTCTGTAATGTCTGTCTCTACTAATGAAACTACTGGTGGTTTCTTATCACTGCAACTCACCAGAATTAAACATTCCATGGTGCTGCTGCTGCAAAGACTGATACCATTGGTCTCATATGCTTTGTAGTCTGTGCTCAAAAAAAGTCTCTGCCATGGATATGGATTTTACTTAAAAAAAGAGTTCTTTTCAACATTGTAACTAAATTTTTTAGTTTCAAAGAAAACCTGCTCAAATTTTACAACTTTACCTTATTTCCACTGTTCAACCACTGTTTCTAACAAAGAACTTTGTCCATAAGGAGGAAAACTCACTTAGTAAATGTCAGTGCTAAAGAGTGCTAGTTGTTTTTGAGGTCACTGCTGAATCATTTTTTATCATTTCCAAAGTAACACAGTACAGTTAACCCAGGTGACATAAATAATGCTGTTATAGAATTTTTATTTTTTTTTTACAGACAGATTTCCTCATTGTTTTTATCTGCTCAAGATGAATTTGGAATGGAAATTTTCACAAATCAGGGCACAGAAACTATTCTGCCTTTCTTCTTAGTCTCCACACTTTCACTGTACTTGAGTTCAGTTAGTAACACATAAACGACTTCACGGTACTTTCTAATTAGTATAAGTACCACAATTTTAAGGCCAATATTTCAAAGAAAATACCCTCAACATTACAAAAAGACTCAAATTGAAAAGCTTGTACTTTTCACGTATCAGGATCGACACTCAAATGCATTAGTTACTATTGGACACTGAATAACTATACTTGCATTGCGTATCCAATTTGATTTTTAAAAATGAGAATAATTAATTACATTTAATATATTTTATTTAAGAAACCAATATCTGCAGTTTGTAATGATACAGAAGATTCTGAATATCTGTGTGCCAATATATACTACATTTTTCTAAAAGCCCACAAAAGAAAGTCTTTCCAATTAGAGATTAAAATGAGAATAGTATTCTAGTCATAATTGCAAGAAAAAGACAGGAATTTTTAATTTTTAAAGAAATCATAATCTGCTATAATTTATGTATTTACTTCTATTTTAATTTTATGACTCTCCAAATATGCCAGATACACAAGAATATGTGTATTTCTACTATTCATATATTTATACCATAAATCCTTCATAAAAGAAGTACAGTATTACATACAAACACATCAGTGAATGTTAAAAGCAAACAATATTGTTTAATAATCCCAGGCCAGGTCTTGATGTCGAGGGCTACACTGACATGATACTTGTCACTGAATTTCCCATATTTAAAATATAAATTGATTTTTGAACTCTTTTTTTTTTTTCTATATGAACAAGTGTTATCATATTCAGAATGAGAAATATGCAATTATTGTTCAAAATAATAATTTACAAGACTGACCATAATTAAAAGAATACTACACATTTCTTGAACAGAATCCTATGTTATTCAGAGTGAGGTTTAAATTGGAGTCATTGCTGTTCACTACAGTGTTCGCCATAGTTTTCTACCATGTCATGTTTATTTATACCTATTACTTTTTTTTTGACAGATCACTGTAATTTAATAAGACCATAGGATAGATTTAACTTCATTGCCATGTGACACATGATTTCATTGCACTGCACAACTTGCAATAGGGAAGCATATACAGTGGAATATGATAATGGACAAAAAGAAATGCTTCCTCAGCTTAGGCATTTTAATTATCATTTTCAAATGATTATTTTTTATGTTGGTGTATATAAACATGTACTCATGCTTAAATGCACCACCAATTGTCCCTCATAAACAGGGCTTGGGTTAAATTAAATACTTGAAAGTTTGAACAAACCTTGGACTTGGATCTTGGTTGTGACTGTTTCTGTCAGCACAGAATTGGTAATGGTTCAGAGGTTATTCTGAGTTGGAAGGGACCCACAGGATCATCTAGTCCAA
>WEKX01005541.1:1751-12961 GCA_013390025.1 Pitta sordida | reverse complement strand
CGCTCCTGAGCCTCCTCTTTTCTAGGCAAAGNCCTCCTCTTTTCTAGGCAAAGTAGACCCAGCTCCTTCAGCCTCTCCTCATAGGGCTTATCTTCCAGCCCCTTTACCATCCTAGTTGCTCTTCTCTGAACTTGTTCCAACACCTCAACATCTTTGTTGAACTGAGGGGCCCAGAACTGAATACAATACTCAAGGCGCGGTCTAACTAGCACTGAGTACAGGGGAAGGATAACCTCTCTTGACCTACTGGCCACACCATTCTTGAAGCAGGCCAGGGTGCCGTTGGCCCTTTTGGCTGCCTGGGCACACTGCTGGCTCATGTTATGTTTGCTAGTACTTGCTGCAAAATTATTTTGTCCTGATCTGCTATGAAAATGCACTTTTACCAGATCTCACATTAATTTATGTAGTGAACACTTGCAGGATTGGTTGTACATTATATTTGGTCAAACACTCTGTTAAAAAAAGTGGTTTAAAATTTCTTACAGAATTATTTTAACACTCTTGGCTGCGTACAGCTGTACTTCCTGTAAATATGCAACATTGTGTATGGATGCTTAAGCTTATATAGCGGGAGATAAATCCAACTTCCTTGTATACAAATCATAAATGTCAGAAGTATGAGCCTTTAGCTGGTCCAGCATACTGTAAGAATCAATCACAATTCCGTCCATATAATTTCCCTCCTACTGTAAACATAGCTTCCAGCCAAATACACATCTCTCTTGCCCACTCAGCAATGTTACTGCAAATGCCATTCTTCCCATAACCAGAATACGGAAAAATTTTTTTTTTTGATGAACTTTTCCTGCTACGTTACAACCTGTCTTTTGATTTATTCATCAGGCACTTCGTGTTTCCTTTACAATTCCATGGTTAACACCAGCTAGCTTCAGATTTCAGAGCTGCATGGTTAATTTATGGGTTTTTTGGTTTGTTTTTTTATTTTGGTCAACTCTTATAGTGGAAAATATTGACACTCAACAGCTGGAAAGTCTTACATAAAGAAAGGGTCTCTGAACATTATTTTGCTTTGAACATTGATGTTGTACTACCATTAGAATTACATATTTTAATTGTTGGATGTTTTAATTATTTTTCATGTTTTGGGGTTTGTGCGGTTTGGATTTAATATGAACCAAACAAGTAAGTCCTCTACAGTTTGCTAAAATATCTATGTGCATTGAATTTCAAGTTAGGTTTCCTAATCACTTTGCCTTCTGTAAATATCCGGGGGGAACTAGGTTTCAATCATCTTACTTTGTTGGCTACTCCATACTACTGATCAGAGTTTCTAAGAAAGATTTTTGCTGTAGAGTTTTATCAGGATCATTTTGAAAAATTCTAACTGTGCCAAAGATATTTTTTCTGTTCCTCACTCTTTTCCTTTCATTTTACCTCAAATTTGTCTTAAATGTCTTCTCTTATTTTGTCAGAATTCTACTTTGTATAATCCTACTGACAAAGAAGCAGCAGGCAAATCAGAGCAGTTTAAAATCAGCTCTAGCTTTCTAATCTGAGAGTTGCTTTTTCTAGTGGTATTAGGACGAAATTCTTTTCCTTAGAATTTTAATGGAATAATTTTTTTCTTAAAGTTTCTTCTTCTGTAGTCATTAATGAATAAAGTTTTAGATGAAGGATTCTATTGGTTAGATGAAGGATTCGGCACTGGTTAGACCACACCTTGAATACTGTGTCCTGTTCTGGGCTCCTCAGTTTAAGAGGGATGTTGAGATCCTTGAGCGGGTCCAGAGAAGGGTGACAAGGATGGTGAAGGGGCTGGAACACAAGCCCTATGAGGAGCGATTGAGAGAGCTGGGGTTGTTCAGTCTGGAGAAGAGGAGGCTGAGGGGAGACCTTATCACTCTCTACAACTACCTGAAAGGAAGTTGTAGCCGGCTGGGTGTCAGTCTCTTGTCTCTGGCTACCAGTGATAGAACAAGAGGACACAGTCTTAAACTGCATCAGGGGAGATTTAGACTGGACATTAGAAGGAGCTTTTTCACAGAGAGGGTGATCTCTCACTGGAATGGGCTGCCCAAGGAGTCACCGTCCCGAGAGGTCTTTAAGAAAAGTTTGGATGATGTCATGGTGGCATGACCTAGATATTAGGGTAGTATGTTATAGGTAGAATGGGTGTTGGCAGCAGGATGACAACAGGTTGGGTAACAGGTTAGGTTAGGCAATAGGTGATGGGTTGGACTTGATGATCTCTATGGTCTTTTCCAACCTTACTGATTCTGTGATTCTGTTATTCTGTGATTTCTGTTTGTTTTTTACTCTTTTTTTAACCAGCTAAATTAAGGGTTATCCATTCAAGATTTTACCTGAAAGAATAGATTCAATGCCATGAATGTACCAGGAACAAGCATGAACTGTTTTCATTGTTACTAATCTTACTGTATATATATTAATTATATAGATACTTGGAAACTAATATACTATTATACTATACTTTTAGGTATGCTTATGCAAACTAAGAACATGTATCCATCTTAAAAAGCATTCTGTGCTCACTGTGGCAAGTAGAAAGATACTTAGAAAATAAACATAAAAATTAATATAAAAATATGTTGTGTATAGAGTCATGTTTTTCTCAGCATACTCTCTCTGAACTTCTAACAGTTTGCAGTATTGACGTCTCCTTAGTTAAAATTTCTATTTATAACTTGGCATTTTAAAGGTCTGGAAGGACTTTTGAGCCAGAGATAACTCTAATTGCTTTTGATTTAATTTGTACTTTTTTTACTTTAATCCTGTGACAATTTAATTCTGCAGTTTAATTTAGATTATAATAGCAGGATGGATTTCAACAAAATATTCCCTAAATCCCGTTTTGAAATCTCCCTCAGCATGTTCCATCTTCCTATAAAGAGAGGTATGCCCTGTGATAATGCAATGAATTTCCTTCAGGCAGTAGATTTGGTACATCATAATCACAGAATCACAGAATATTATGAGTTGGAAGGGACCCACAAGGATCATCTAGTCCAACTCACCATCTAACACCCGTGTAGATACTGAAAGCCCATCCCAGAGCAGTAGCACAACCTAGTTCCCTCACAGTCTAGCCGGCCACTCCGAGCCGGAAGGGACCCAGGACCATCCAGCCCCACACCACCTAGCTAGACCATGTCACTAAGCTCCTCATCGAGTCTTCTCTTAAACACCTCCAGGGACGGTGACTCCACCACCTCCCTGGGCAGTCCATTCCAATGTGCAATCACTCTCTCTTTGAAAAACCGCTTCCTAACATTAAGATTAAACCTCCCCTGGTGTAGCTTGAGGCCGTGCCCTCTCGTTCTGGTGTCATCACCCTGGAAGAAGAGGTCCTTGACCTTTTAATTTAACCTATTTGTAGAAAATATTTGGTGTATGAATATAATCAGAACTAGGTGAAAATATTTGGAAATAGAGCTAGTCAGAATTTCAATCACAAAAAAATTCATGGTAGGGACTTTAAATTCCATAATGGAATAAGGGGGTTTGATCCAGAAAGGGAGAGAAGGAAATTGTAACAAAATATTGATCACTCACACTTGAAAGAAGCATGACTGTCTAACACCTTTCTTCCAATCAAGGTGAAGATTGAAGTAAAGTCTCAGCCTACGTTAGTATATTAACCATAAAGAAATTTCTCTTTAATGTATTTATTGACTTACTTTTATTTTATAGACTTCCAAAGGTTGTAGGTACTTACTCTGTTTGTTCTTATAGAGATTAAGATTTAACCTTTCCATTCCAACAGTTTCAAGAATTTGATATTTGAGCTCTATATTGACAATTTTCTGGCAAAAAATAGAGACTGAAGACATTACCTGCTGAAGATTTCTTCACAATTAAATTTTACTCCTTAAGCCTTTTTCCTTTTTTTTTATTTTTTTAATTTTTTTTTTTATTTTTTTAGAATTAACTATCAAGTGTGTTGGAATATAGGTGTTGGAGATGAATTTTTAAAATGGAAAACAGAAAATAAAGCAGAAAATTAAAAAACTGCATGGAAATAATGATCTTCCAAATAATTTTTTTTTTAAAAAGCAGATGTGGATTCAAGAAGCAAGACAGTGTATGAAGCTCAATAATGAAACAGATTTATTTTTAATTTTTAGCTTAAATATCATAGCTTTAATCACAAAATTAACTGTTGGAGTATACTGTGGTCTTTTTCTTGTGTTTCACAAATATTTTTTGTTGTCCCTGTTTCCCTTCTTTTTTACTTTAAAATAACCCTTCCAAGGTCAAATCCTTTCCTCATGAGTTTCCAACACTAGGTTGTGGGATTTTTTCTGACATATCAAGTACTTTTAAGGAAATAAAACAGGTTTTATGCCAGGTTTAGTGAGAAAAAGAAAATTCAACATGAAATCACTTAGTTGCAGTAACTGTTTATAGAGAAGAAAAGCATAAGAGAGTTTAGTTACAACCTGGTTCTGCTGGGTTCGTAGGTCATATACCTTAGTATACATTTCTAATGCATATCATAAATAAGTAAATTTATTTGTTCATGTAACTTAAAATCTTGGTGTAGCCCAGGAAAAGTGACATCATTCACTCCTAGCCCAGAGCTCTGCAGAGCACTGGTCAGAGTTAGCCTGGGCTCACCTTGCCCAGTGTCAGGCTGAGCTGGTTTCAGCTCGTCTTGGGGCCAAGTGCCTGATGTCTCCCTTGCCTGAGTCTCAGGAAATGAAATTAAACCCAAGTAGATAAATACAGTGAGGATGAGGGGTACCCCCAGTGGCAGCATTGCGTTTCTCCCAGGAAGGGACTCAGGATGTCAATGATTGGCTCTGACAGCTCAGCATTACTTGGCTGGGGGAAAGATGCTTGCATTGGCTTTATAATCTGGAGGGACAGTGGAAGGGCAAGCACAGCATAAATAAAAAAGGTTATGTATTGGAAAGGGTTTTCTTTTTAAAAGAATTCTAAGGATATTAATCTCACAAAGTTTTTCCTATACTAATTTGTACTATACCTTTTACTATATTTGAAACTGGACTGTTTGTTGCTTTTCAATGGATTTTAAAGTTTTAAACTAGGCTAACAATGAATTCTTGACTCAATACACGTGCTGTTTTCTTTCCCATACAACATAATTTTGAATGTAAATCAAATCCTTTAAAAAATCAGGGAATAACTATGGTCATCATACGAGCAGCTAAGAAGTATTCAAGAATTCAGTAAAATACATGGAGACTCTGACAGTAGACTCTTAATATAAATAAGCTAATTCTGTTAAAATTTGTCATATGTCTACTACTGTAAACCCCAAAGTAATTTGATCTTGAGAAAGGGAAGATTTACTTCCAAACAAGAAAAAATGTCCCCAAATATAGGATCGAATAATGCTGTCAATAATGATTTTTCTCTTACTTATGCAGCAACTACAAAACAACCATGACATAAGATCTAGTCAGCATGGATTTCAGAAAGGCAGGTCCTGCCCGACCAACCTGATCTCCTTTTACAATCCAGTGACTCAACTGGTTGACGACAAAAAGGCTGTGGATGTTGTGTATTTGGACCTTAGCAAAGCCTTTGACACATTTCCCACAATAAGCTTCAGGAGAAACTCGTAGAGCATGGACTAGATGGAAACATTTTATGCTGGGTGAGGAATTGGTTGGATGGACGAGCTCAGAGAGTGCTGGTGAATGGTGCCACATCTGACTGGCGGCCAGTCACCAGTGGAGTCCCACAGGGGTCAGTGTTAGGCCCAGTACTGTTCAACATCTTTATTGATGATATGGATGAGGGAATCGAGTCTATCATCAGCAAGTTTGCAGATGATACCAATCTGNACACCAGAATGAGAGGGCATGGCTACATCAGGGGAGGTTTAGACTGAATATTAGGAAGTGGTTTTTCACAGAGAGAGTGATTGCACATTGGTATGGACTGCGCAGGGAGGTGGTGGAGTCGCTGTCCCTGGAGGTGTTCAAGAGAAGACTGAATGAGGAGCTTAGTGACATGGTCTAGCTGGGGGGTGTAGGGCTGGATGCTCCTGTGGGTCTCTCCTGGCTCGGAGTGGCCTGTGCACCTCTCAAGGATCTAGGTTTATGTTTACCACTCTGGGATGTGCGTTCAGTCTCTGTACGGGCATTAGATGGTGAGTTGGACTGGATGATCCTTGTGGGTCCCTTTCAACTCATAGTATTTTGTGATTCTTTGATATCTGCCTGTTCACACAGTCAACAGTAAGAATATTTTCAAAAACTAGCATTGTGTTAGTAGAGAGTAGAATGGTTTCATGACTCTGGCAAAGATCACTTAGGGGACTGCTTTGGCATACCAAGAGGAGAGAAGCTGCTGTGATAAAGTATCATAGCTGGAATTTAACAGGGCCATCAGAGAAAAAAGGTTAACAAGAACATGATATGAAACTATTTAAGGAGACAGAAAAGAGCGGAATGAATGCACACAGTGCTATCATGTCACAGACTTAATTATCTGACTATTGAGAAACTTTCTCTCCAAAGTGCTGTGCCCTGCAACAAAACGAAGTATTAAAATATCCATATTTATTAAAAGGAGTGAGATAAGGGATAAAAATGAGATTGCCATTGTCTGAAAGTTCAAATATTTCCACTAAACAAAGTCAAAGAAGGCCTTAGAGGTCAAGGTGGAGAAAAAGTTGCTAAATATTGCAGGAGAAGTTACAAGAGAAAATTATTAAAATATTTTTGCCCTTCCAACATAAAGGGTATTAGTAATAAGTAAACATAAAATTAAGATGGAGTATATATGAAATTATGAAAGATCCATCATTATAGAAAGTAGCAATATACCAAGCTGAAATTAAATGATCCAATCATCAGCACAGTAGACCCTATAATCTAGGGTACATGATCCACATCTTTACTCTGATGAAATGCCACTGGTTACTAGTGTCTTGCAAATGGGTCATAAGGGTCCTTAATAACCTTATACTTTTATTCTTCTATTGAAACTAAGATTTTCTCTGATTTTTCTCAGATATTTTTCATTAATATCTTGCAATCTTATAAAACACCTAGTAGACAAAATGAATATTTCCTTTGATAATTCAGCTGTAATTATCTCCCTCTCGTTCTGCAAAACCCAAATAATATTTCAACTTAACATTTCTCTTTCTCCAATCAGCCTTTTATGCTCAGCAGCAGATCCTGCATGCACCCTTCCTGCTCATGAGAATTTGGCTTCTGGAACTCAGACACCAGGTGATATGGGAGAGGCTCCCAGATGTCATGGGACAGCCAAGTGCAGGGTTGACCCTGGCTCAGGAGACCTACTTTCAGCTGAGGCTCTTGCCTCTGACCCATAGGATCTACAGCCCCTGCTGACTTGCAGGTGAATGCCTGTCCATGAGTGCTGGTAGGCCCAGATGCAGGACAACGTCCTAGACTGGTCTTGGCCCATTCTCAGAGAAGCCTCAGGTCTACCTCATCACCATGGACTGGTTTAGTGACATGAATTGTCTGTTGATCCTGGTAGCCATGCTCAGACTTCCTGTTTTCTCTCTCAAGGCATGTTGAATGGGGCTTGGCTTGTGAGGTCACCAATCTCTGAAACTTCAGTTGTTTTAGTAATATCTGTTTATTTCTTTACCACTGATGTGTCTCAAAGAACTCCCGAAATCTGTCTCCTGCAGCACCTTTTCCATAAAGCTGCCAAAAATAGAGTCCCATATGGAGTCCTATGGCTGCTAAAACTAATTGTAGATTCCTGTACTGATATTCTTCCCTTTCTTCTCATTTTAAAAATTTACATGCTAGTAATTTCTAATGAATATAGCAAGATGATTGCAAACATGTATGAAAGAAATGGTTTTTGGGAATCATGACTTTGAACATGCACTACTGGGTCATATGAGCTATTAAGCACAAAATAAATTGTCTGTGGTAGATGCTCACTTCTTTTATCATGGCTGCATGAAAATAGGGGGGTTTTGCCTTATAACCAACAGTGATTTTGGTTTCAGCATAAGTCTTAAAAACATATGTAAAGTATTTGGTTTTTTTTAAAAATCAAACTAATTTCTCTCACTTGTCATGGCAAATTACCATTTTTTTTCCTGAAATGAAGCTCTGCAACCTACAGATTAAATAGCCAAAGGATATCTCTCTGTAACCAGTATTTCCCTATAAAAACTTATATAGATAACGAAATATATACAAGTATATATAGCTATTAATGTCCATTGTGTTAGTTCTGCTCAAAACACAATGTATAGATGTATGGCTTAGGCAAATATTGCTACTCTATCCTGTATATCCCTGTGTAATGGGTTTTACCCTGGCTGGATGCCAAGGGCCCGAATGGTCGCTCAGTCCCGATAATAAGATGATATACAAAGGGTGGTTTGGAATAAGGCAGTTTAATATAGCACAAATGAAGCAAAACAAAAGCCCGTGCAGAAGCGAAGCAAAAGAACTAATCTCTACTTCCCCACCTGCAGAAGGATCCACATCCAGGGAAGCAGGGCCCCTACGTGTCTCGGGAAGAACAATGAATGCCCCCCGTCCTTGCTCCCTTCCTCAGCTTTTATATCTGAACTGACGTCATATGGTATGGAATATCCCTTTGGTCAGCCTGGGTCAGCTGACCTGCTCGTGTGCCCTCCCAGAATCTCATCCTCAGTTAGGGGGAAGGGGCAGTGTGCCCAGCTGTGGTCAAAACACTTGTGCGTTATCAACACGCTTCCAAGGCACAGCATTGTGAGGACTGCTGTGGGCTCAGACAGACCCAATACACCCAGGATGCCAACAGGTTAGGTAACAGGTTTGGCTAGGTTAGGTAATAGATGATAGGTTGGACTCGATGATCTCTAAGGTCTTTTCCAACCTTACTGATTCTGTGATTCTGTGATTCTGAGAAGAAAACCAGGTACACGTATTTGCTGTCCTTTATGTGGCTGCAGACATTTTAAGTGAAGTGATATGAGGAGGGATAACAGAGTTCTAGGAGGGCCGAGAAGACTGGGTTCGCAATACGTTCTACGCCTGTGCCAGGTCCCACAACTCGCTGGAAAATCAACACCAAGTACGGGATCTCGCAAATTACGGGTCGCGACTATGTGGAGGATCACTGTATAAGAAAAAGAGAAACAGGATCTCATTGGCAACAAGATAGCTCCTAGGGAATCTTAGTAATTTAAGAAGAAAGAAAAGAATGCACTGGAATTCTTATCCACGGAGCACAATTATGCATTCTATTTACTACATATGATTTTCTTTGTCAAAAGACTGTCTAGAATTGATTATACAACACTCCTCTGAAGACTGGCACCAGAAAGCACAGACAAAGTAGCGCATTTCAGCAATCCCAGTGCAAGATGAAGAAAAATATTAAAACAACTAGAAACAAAACATTATCATTGTATTTACTAACAGAAAAGCAAAGAAAAATGCATCCTTTACAGCTATAGAGAGAAACATCCAGTGTAAATTTTTTAAGGTTTAGATGAAAAATATAAACTTGGATAATCAGACATTTAGCATATTTTTGTTCAGGCTGGGTAGAAAATAAACACCACTACATGAAAGAAGTTATGTACTAGACTAATAAACTATACTCAACTGTCAACTGGTTCAGGAGGAAATACCCTACTTTGTAGAAATAATAGTGCGATGGATTCAGTTTCTATAAGGCAGTGATTAGGGACCAACTTTATGCATGTCAGTGACTGTGCGCACTACCTGGGAAGCATGTTCAATCTCTCCTTTAAATGGTTTTAGGCTTGAATGCAGATTTTGTACAGTACAAATAAAAATTCTGAATTGCTGGGTTTCACATTTTTGCTTAGGGTTTTTGTCCAGGAAAATACTACGTAGATTATGGGATATGTCCTTAGTGAAGTAAGAGGTCAGAAAAGTCTCTAATTCTTTCCCTTAATTCCGTGAGTCAAAAATCTCCTTCAATTAGAAAACTTGTATTCATCTGTGACTGCTTAAAGTACTCTGTTACCACACTGGCCTATAAATAGTTGGCAGCAGCATACAGTGCAGGAAATTAGCAACAATGCATTTTAATATCAGTTGGCAGAATGTCTCAGCCATGTAGTCCTAAAAAGTAATATAGTTCCCCCACCACTACTACATCAGACATTTCAGAGAAGAGCTGGGACTCTGAGGTTTAACCTTTTAAAAATGTACTCAACATTAAGAGCAGTTTTTGCACTGTTCACTTGCTGTAAAGGCATGTGTATAAACTGTATATGCTAGATCATTGTAGAGAAAGCAAACAGATTGAAGTCTGTAGTAAAATCACTAAAAAGGAGAGTCAGTCTTGTTAACTTTACAATAGAGAAAATTATTATTTAAAAAAATGTCCTGATAACAATTAAGACAGAGTATGAATTGAATTTAGACATACTTGAATAACAGAGAAATAAGAACCTTACTGGGGAAAAAAGAAAAAAAAATATAACAAATATATATATCTTTGAACAACCACTGTAACAATGGAGGGAAAAATGATGACTGAAGATAGCTGGGAAAAGAAAAAACAAACACGAAGGGGCCAAGTTCGAGGGAGACAACGGTACCCCTGGGATTCCAGGGGCAGAGGAATAGGGTTCAGGGTAGGCAAACTGGTGGAGTAACAGCCAGTGATCCTTTCCTGAAATGTCCAAGGGGCTACAGGGAGATCCAGCAGTCAGCAGAAGGGCTGTACTGAGATGAGGAGTCAAAAGTCCACTTGGTCCTGGGCAAAATGGCAGCAGTAGAAATCAGAGGAGAAAACGAGGTTTCCTCAGTTCAGAAGACCCACAAATCCTGCCACTGTGAGGCCCAGCAGCTGTAGTTATAGGACCTTGGGCCCCTCCCATGTCACTTGCCTTGTGGACATGTCTTCACATGCCATTGGCCATCACTCAGCCCGCCCCAGATCTCAGGCCCCGCCCCTAGTCGCATGCCTTGCCAGGAAGGGAAGATAAGACTGTCGTGGTTTGACCCTGGCTGGATGCCAGAGACCCACCCTAACTTTTCCTGAAGGAGAGAAACTGGAGAATAAACCTGGTTACAGGCAAAAACAAGGCAAAACTATAAGTAAAGAACATAAAGGGTTTATTTTCTAACTAACAAGATCAGAACTGCAAGGGAAGCATCATTTAGAAGGCAACCTTTCTTCCCTCACCCCTCCTTCTCTTACAATAGATGTAATATGCCCTTTTCCACCAGGAGAAAAAGGGGGAACATAGGGTAGGGGTAAACCAGGCAGGTTGGTATTTCTGA
>WEKX01005540.1:2357-13394 GCA_013390025.1 Pitta sordida | reverse complement strand
CAAAAGAGAGAGTCTAACACATTTAAGTCTTTAATTAGTGGGTTGTCATATAGAGATGAACAGCAGGTGATTTTTCAGAGTTGGTCTGTACGATACAGAATTATTTAAAAACAATAGTTTTGTTGTATTCTGAGGAGTCTGAAGTACGTATATTGCCAATATTATTAAAGCTTCACAAGCATAGGAGAAGCCCCATGTTTGTCGGAAATGCTGACATGAGGGATGCAGAGCCTTGATGTCTAAATGCTGAAGAATCACTGTGACACAATCCATGTTGATGCATCAAAACAGAATCAATGTTAAAATGCCAGAGGAGAGGTTCCCACTGAGGATATTTGAGTAATTGTTTCAGTGTGGCTGAAGTGAAGTCAGTTGGCACAACCTCAGGAAATTTCTTCCTGAAATGACAGTGACCAAAAGCACTTAGAGGGGCCTTGATGTGCATATTTTATGACAGAGAACATTATGAAAACCTGAATGAATTACCATGAATATTCTTTAATAATATATTAAAAATAATAGCAAATCTTTCTAAATACTATTTCTTAATAATTGGTGAGTGAAGCCTACACAAAATCTTTAAAAAAGCTGCCAGCACTCTGAAGTGCTCCTGTGAGTTAATTACTGAAATATTGCAGTGGAGATTAACGTCTAGATTTTCTTTGCATCCATTTTTGCATCCATTATTTACTCCTCTTCCCACTCAGTAGGTTTTTGTCTCGTCCATATGCTGTATTCCTTCATGTGACAATACAATGGGTGTGTGCATTCAGATCAGAAAAACTCTAGCTTGCTCCTGGATTTACTCAGGAGGGCTTTTCCTGTATTTATAGCCAATGACAGTGATGTCTCTCTCCGTGCAGTTTTTGGAATCCACTGAAACCACACAATGTTTACAGTCAGTGGCATTCAGAGGCCAGGAAATGTAACAGCTTTACCTACTGACATAAGAATAATGCAACAGCATAACCAGGCATGGTTCAACCCACTGAAGGAAAAGCTACATGACAAGAAAATCATTACAATTTCCTATAATCAGGCAGATGCAGATAGTTTTGTTGGCATCTGGTGAAAGGCTATTTAGCAGCAGGCTGTATGTCCCTTCTTCAAGGCATTTATTAAGCAGTTTGTCAGATGATATTGTGCTTTAGCCGTATCCCAGATTGGTCCATTTTGGACTTCCTACTGCAAGTAATGAAGAGGAGAAAATATCCTGCAGTGAAGCAACTACAGTCCCTAATGAAATGTGGCACATTAATTTCTGAGCTATGAAATTACCTAATCCCAGAGGATTTACATTTCCAACTCAAGGGTCTCAAGGAGGACAAGACAGTCACTTATGTGAAAAGTCTGTTTACTTCACATTGTGAAGTTTCTGGCTGGGTTTCACCTCATATAATGTTTTCTAGGAGGAACCTCTTATTTGAAAAATTAGGGGTCATGAATTATTTGTCAAAGAAATGTTCAAGAAATGTCAGCCTGGTTGCTTTATGAAACAGACGAAAGAACTCATATAGATAGACAGACAGCAATGTAGATAAAGAGATAGACAGACAGACAGATATACAGAGCACTAATTTAATTGTTTGATCTGACAAAAAGCCCTGGAAGAAAATACAAGTAATTCATGTGTTCTTAAACTGATCAGTGGTGGGGGGGAATAAATTTAATTTAATTCTCTCAAGAATTAAATTCAGATGCTTTTGATTAAAAGCTCCCAGCAGTTTAAGCTGGGTATATCCACAGCCCTATTTGTGACACTGGCAGCTGTGTCTCTTCACACCAGGTTTATTCCAATGCATGACACCATCATGAGCAAAGTGATCAGTTCCCATTTGAGACTGTAGGTAGAGTGAACATCAATGATATGACCAAGGGTAAGATCAGCTTTCTGTCTCCCAAAGACTCCATCAAGCCATCAGCCTTTCAGCATTTTGGTAAGGGTAAAGGCTCTGTTTTCAGCACCAGAAAAATCAGTCACTGATATTTTCTTTACAACATGAGCTATGCAGTTGTCCCAAACCTTCTTACATCCAGGCAACCCAGGTTCTTCTGTCATGAGGCCACACTGAGTGTGTTTCTGAAGCAGAATCAAATTCCCCTTGTCTGATCTGCTTCTCTTTGCATTGAGCACGGCAGGTTTTCCTCAGGCAGCATAATTGCCATATTAACTTGTCTTTTGTTTCAGGTTCACAGTGGATTATTGCAATAGAAACACAAATATTCTGCAAAAGTATCAACTTCATGAAGGGTGTGACAGTCACGTAATGTTTCAGGCTGACATATTAAATTACTCAGGTAACATATTTACAATAATTTTCACTTCATGTTTTTCCAGCACCAATATGAAGGACGTATAATTGTGTGCAAGACTTTGGGCAGCTACAATATTATTTAGTTGTTAAGTGTCGTTCTTAAAAAAAACCAAGCAATACACTCTTTGCAGTTCGACTTGGTTATGAGACTTCAAACTTTTTTGAAAGCTTCTCAAAGTGGCTATAATTTTTCTAGGTATTACACTGGAAATGTAATCTAGGCATTAAAAGCAACCTACAGTGCATGGCAAAGAAAATAGTTTTTTTTCTGTTGAGATAATGAGGTTCATTTGTCAGAAATGATAGCACAGGGAAAAGCAAAGATACCTTTGAATATCCTTGCACAATACTCTATAAAGAAATAAAAAATTCCATGCGTATTTCCAGAAAAGATGATTAATGTAGCAACTTAGATTCCTTAATTTATCAATTTTAAGTGTGGCTGTTTGAGAAGCACTGATTTTATTCTTCCTTCTCTCCACAAACTTGAAGTGTCCAATGCCCAGCTGAGATGCAGAGAAGTCTTTGTTGTTTTGCAAGAATGAACATTCCTTTGTCCCCACTTTTTCCTCATTTCAACTTCCTAGTCAACTTTAAGTTTTTATTTGTTTTGACAAAAGGCAAAGATTTTAAAAAATCTACCCCTTAATAAGGGTCTATTTTAAATAGAGTAATAGGATTTGGCATTCTTTTTATAATACATCTCATGGACAGTTTTTCAATACAGAGGAAAACTCAGGAAATTATACATCAAATGAATCTCAGTCAAAAATAAAAATAAAATTTAAGAAACACTAAAATACGTAAATATATGCATTAGAAATCTGGTAGTTCTACACTTTTTTTTTTCCAAGCTTGATTTATAGTGCAAGACATGACATATGTTAAAGGCATCTATCTATCTATCTATATCTATATATGTCTATAGCGCTGTCTCTTGCTCTCTCTAACATATGAGATCATAGGTTGCTTCTTGGCTGTTATTTAAAAAAGTCAAGCTGAAGCTAGACCAAAAGTATATTAATCATTCATATTCACGTACAAATCAATATTCTGTGAAACACTTTCATCTCTTCCATAAAAATAATATTCAGGTGTCTTCCAGCCTCTTTGACATCTGCAAAATCTCCTAAGATACTAGCAAGGATTAGTCTTTGTCTGTTTTGTTTTAAACTTGTGATGTACAAGATAATAATATTACCCACTGACAACACTGTAGGAAATATTTGCTTATTAATTATTAATGGAAACATGATACCTGTGAAGTCCCTGGTAAAATGCCAAAAGCCCAAGATTAAAGTGCAGGAATATGGAATAATGCTTCGGATGGAGAATAGATCTTGATCCACATCTGCGACTCAAATGAGGAGTTTGAAAATTTCAATATGGCAAAAAAATATTAGAAGAATCTTGAAATTAAAATAATTTGCTTTTCTTCTACAGATTTTAACCTGTGGGGAAAAAATGTCTTAAATATATTCATGTTTAATGTTCAATGTCTCCTGGTTCTATTAAAGCAATTCGGCATCAGAGCTATTTAGCACATCTGGAAATTAAATCCATTGTGTTGCTCATTTTCAATGTATTTAGCAGACCAGCACATTGCCTTTTAAAATAGAGAATAAGTATCTTCTCTACCATTTAACAGATGGAGATGCTGAAATATAGAGGAAACCAGATCCAGAGAGGAATATTTCTAAGTGAAAATAAAACAAAAATGTGAAACACAACTATTCTCTCCTGTAAAAGAAATATAACTGTATGAAAAATCCAACATTACATCAGATCAAACAAAGGGAGTGAATGAGTTATCTTGGCTCAGACACAACATCAGAGTTGAGAAGGTTTGCCTCACATGTACCAGCTTTGAACACTAGCCTGATAACACACAAACATTTTGTTTCCAACAGAATGAACATTTTCTCTTTTATTGAGACTGAGATTTCAGTTGTGCTGCAATTTACACTGCTTGGTTTTCAGTAGAGATGAGTATTCTTGTCTAGACTTGCAGTTTAGTGTCTTTCTTCAAACAGCATTTGGCTTTAGTCTCTTCAAATACACTTTCTTCTCTGTTAGCCTCGTTTGCAGTTACTGTGTTGCTCTTGGTGTGTCCCCTCTCACTGGTTGTGACCCTGACAGCTCCCCAGTGCCCATTACTTTAGATATAACTCCCACTTCCTAAGGCTTCCTATTTTCACACTTTTACTCATCATGCCTGCCTGGGGGAGGATACTTTCCCTGCCAGCATCCTGTATCCTCTCTGGAGCACTCACCTGATGGCTTCAGCATCACAGCTTACCCTAGCAGGTTCTTCTTTGTAACTCTCCTTTGCTGAGAATCCAAGGAAATCTCTTTTGGCCTGATGAGGTGGCAAAGCTGTCAAGCAGATCAATAGTACAGCACTTTTTTTATGTTGTGGTCCAACTTTTTACTCTGCTCTGTACATCACCAAGCAGCCTCAGGGACCTAGGCCATGCCTAAGGACTCCAAATGCTTCAGTCATAAAAATACCAAGAATTATTTATAATAAGCTTCATCCAGCAAGAAAATAAATGTGCTGAAGTGATTAGGTGGAAGTAAGTCAAGAAGCCATGAGATTTTCAGATCCCTGCACATCATTGAAAAATGTCTCTGTTTAATGGTTTACCTCATGTGATATACTACCCATTGGAGAAGAACCTTATCCAGTATGAAAGGGTGTCATCACACTTTTAAAATGAACCATTAAGAAATACATTTTTATCAAAAAATTGTAACTATCTCAAGATGGGCAAATCCTAACAACAATGCCCTCTAATTTCTTCAGATTTTTACAACTGTGCTGTTAGAAAAGACCTCTGTTGGTAATATTTATTGATTTCAAAGCTCTACTTGCAGGACAATAAATCCAAAAGTATGTCAAAAAGCACCGTATTTCCTAGACATAATGGAGAATGTTCTTTGACTAAAATTAGTTTTTTGCTGCTCTGTCACTACTCCCTTATATATATGCCTCATGGCACCTATTGTCATACTAATATGGTCATTCAACATTTCATTGCTTAATTGTAAATTTTTTAATAAGACCGTTTATTTTATTACTGATAATTCAAGTAGAATTTATAGCTTGTATGCCTCTCACCATCCCCAAATACACTTACCCCCAAAGGTAAAAAATCTTGAAATGGGTATAAAAATTGAATTATATCCATATGGCTTTATTCTGTTCCAGCTCTTTTCCCACTGTTCTACAATTAAAATTCTACATGGAATATATTATTGAAGGAATAAATCTTACAGTGTTTAATCAGACAAGATTCACAGAAATAAATCACTAAGGCAACGGTGAAACATCTTCTTCCAATGGATGCATAAAGGAAAAGATAACTCTCCAAATGAATGGATTGCTCCATAGAAATGTTTTACTTATTTTAATTTGAGAAAATTATTTTCCATGTCGTAGACCTGACTACTGGTTTGGGTGCCAGCACGTGGGCTGGGGCTGTCGCTGCGTCTGCTGGCTGCTCAAGAAAGCTGAAAAACTGGAGGAAAAAGAAATATCTGAGGTCATGGATATGCTCACAGTTGCAGGAGCACTTGCAAGGCACGTTCAGGTCTGAAAGAGTGGCATCAATAATGAGGACTTGTGACTTCCATAGGCTCCAGTCCAGGAAAGCTCTTAGGCACCATTAACCTGCAGACACCTGAGTGATATTGAAATCAGTGTTTCCTTCAGGTTGGTACCAAACTGCTGAAGGTTTGTACTGGGTTTGCACGGAAATCCTCATAGCTCTGAGATTTCCATCATGCAAATGGCAAGCAGATGATCTGTTAAGGTGGGAAGAGGAACAGTGGAGCAGCACAACAGCTGCAGACAGAGGGTAATGTTCCCCATTCCTGCCTTCTGCAGGACTGGAGGACCAGAGGAGCCAAGGGTCTGCTGTTAAATTTCTATAACAGATGCACTGCCATTAGAATGGCTTTGTAAAATCAAAACCAGCAAATACAGTACCTGCATTTAAGAAAAGGGGTGGGTGATGAAAGAGGTTCAGGAAATCACTTCTGACCTTGGTTCTTGACCTTGATCCGTTACTCTGAAAGAAGAATTCAAAGCACAAAGGTAAATGACAAATAGAAAAAAGACAGCTGGATTGTAAAGAAATAAACATACAGCAGGATGAACCAAAATTTCTATTATGTTGACTGTCTGACAGAAATACAGTAACTTAACCACATCTGGATTTCATGGAGCATTTGATATGATTCTACATGGCAATTTATAAATGGGAGATATTTGAAAAATAAAAGAAATACAAAGAATAGCAAAAGGCCTGGTTATAGTATGCTTTTCCTTAAGCTGCATTTACTTCATCAGCATATGAGATGAGCCTGAGATTTGCTGATGACACAAAGGTTGGAGGCATTGCCAATACTAATAATAATCATTGTACTTCACTGACTGCACAGCCCTGAGCAATGACAGTATAGATCTGGGGAGTGAGCTGCAAATTCAAGCACACGGTGTTCAACATACATATTTCTGTTGAAAAACGGATTTTAGCAGTTGGAAACAACAAAAGTGATAAAGATCAGTAGCTCAAGGAAGGTCTGCAGTATTAGTAGATTGTGGGATGACTGCGAACCTCAACTCCACCAGCCCTGAAAGTGTCACCTCTGAGGACGTGAAGGGACAGAGAAACATGAGCAGCATGTTCTCGCCAACACAGGCTGACACTAATGGTTTATTTTCACAGGAAATTGTAGGGAAAAAGACACTGGAATGATCTGAAGGATGAAAAATTCCTCTGAAAATGGGAGACCAACGCCTACTTCCACTTGTTTCAGTCAGGAAAATCTAGATTGAAAGAGGATGTGATTATTGTCTGCAGAAAAAAACTAACATCAACACTAAACGGGGAGGGGAGAGGGAGGGGGGACGAGAACACCCAACCCTATTAACTTAAAAATGACATGCAGAATAATGGAAAAAAAAAAAATTTCTAACTGTAATTTAACCTGAACAATAGTAAAAAAGCCCATCTAAAAATCAAAGCATCAAGACTGTCACAGTCTTTCCATTTGAGTAAAAGTAAACAAGTTCTACTTTGAAAAGATTTTACGAGGTGTTTGTAAAAAAAGATTGTATCATGGGGTTGTTTGGATTTAGAGATTTAAGAATTCAGTGTAAGTCCTGTGTGTCTCAAGAAAGTACTGGGAGATAGACTGAGACAGACGTGCTACAATCCACCGTCTTATCAGACCACTGTGTTTGTTGCAATATTGTGGTTTTTCAGAAGGATGGCACTGCAGGAGAAACATCCCAGGAAAGCTCAAAGTAAACTAGTGTCTGGAAAATGCCAAGAATCATTTGTTTAATTTTTCAAAAGTGAATGAAGCAAATAAAGGCATTTTGCCCACAAGTTATACATTATTCAGTTGTCTTCTGGCACAAATCTGTAGCGGCTTTCTTTAAAGAGGAATTTATTACTGTAACAAAAGGCAAATTTACAGCAGGGTGGAGGGTTTGTGTTTTAGGCCTTTTTTTTGTTTGCTTGGGGGGTTTGGGGTGGGGATTTGGTGTTTTAGGAGCTTTCTGTTTGTGACTGAAGAAGAAAATCAAAGAGGAGATATCTATAATAAAATGTTTCAGGAATAAGAGTGAAGCATTCACAACTTTCATTTTAGTAGCTGAATATAATTATGATTTGCATTACACATGGTTTCAATTATTAGCATAATTAATATTAAATATTAATTAAAGATCCATGTAGACATGAGAATCTGCTCCGCACTGCGCCGGGGTAAACATGATCATCAATGGAATGTTCATAGACTTGATTTTTGCATTTTTATTTCTAGAATTGCTGGTTCACACAATTTACAGGACATCTGTTTATACACAACATGACATTGCCAAGCAATTTAGAGCTGAGGAGTGGCTGCCTGGGCCATGATTAGATGGGGTAGTGCTTTATAAATGTCATGGCTGAATTTCTATGAGCTTCATTCAAATAAACTGAATGAATAATTCTTAGTGATCAAACATTTTAACAACTTCGACTAAAATGGGCCTTACAAAATGTGGAACAAGTACCAGCTGCAGAGGTGTTAGTAAGTTGTTCTCATGGATGATTCAAGGTCAAGCGTCAGCACATGGAGAGCCCAGAGGGCAGGTGATTACCTGCCATTATTAGGTGATAAAAAGTGAAATTGCTCTCATTTCTTACCTGTTGATGTACCCTGACTTCAAAGAGATGATTTAATTTCATCTTTATTTTGCCTCCCTATATAAGAATTGGTGATAATCATATAGTCATTAAGGAAATTAAGAAGGCCGTTGTTTGTTGTTTTTTTTTTTAAACTAAGCATCAACCAAACCTCTCTTTCTGGCAGATTTACTCCACAAATATTATGTAGTTCTGGTTGTGCTATGTAGGGAATGGGGCAAGAAAAAGACCTGTTTTTTTTTCCAGTACATAAAACAACTCATCTTCACATCATGAAGTCTGCTATCGCCAAATATACCGTCTAGAATTTTGTGGACTGAAATTTATCGTCCCAGCAAGAAACACCTCCACACTGCAACTTGTGGTGTTACAAATATTGTTACTAACAATAATCAGAAAATAAGCAGCAAATACCACTTTATCAATAAAGGAAGAACTAAAGTCAAATACATGCTTCCTATTCATACTGCATGTAGAAGGTAAGTATGCGAGTTTGAAACAGTTTCATAGTGATTTTGAACTGAGATAAAAACTGGTAGTATTTAGGAATAAAAGAACAATGTCTTTGAAGTTTTAGCATTGCAGATTATTTCAAAACAAAGAGTTCAGATGAATGCTCAATCTGACAGCTCTAATAGTACACTTGACATCTTTTCCCTTTATATCTAGTGATTTGATCCATTACATCATATGATAAAGTTTATAGAAAGAGATGGAATGAAACATAAAGAAAACATATCCTAAGACGTAATACAGCAGGCCTTAAAGACTTTCATTGAAAAGGAAATTTAATACTGAAATCATGCAAAGAATCTTGGACTCCTGGGAAATTAAAAAGTCATATTTTTGACTGATATTTAGACTGATAGAATATGTAAGTCTTTGTGTTCCACTTTGCCCAGTTACCTCTGAAAGCAGATGGAGAACAGCGAGCAGACAGGTATGAATGACTTGGTGAAGTTCACAAGCAGATCAGTGAGTCCTCACTCACATGCGTCTTCCTCCGAGCAAGCACAGAATCCATAAAACAACAGTATAACACTTAAAAAAACAAATATCCTGAAGTCACTTTAAAAGGCTGGGAAAACTTGGTCAGTAATTCTTATTTCCAAATCTTTCCCAAATACTAGAAGTTTTATGAAGACTGAAGTCTGAAAAGAAGGTCTTCCTTAAAGTATATTATATAGCACCTGACAAAAATAGAAGCTGACTAAGCTAATGTAACAGACTCGTTAATGAAGGATCACTAATTGCTCTCACTTCACATTAATTACTGTGAGATATATAGTCTAATGACCTTTGATTACTAAGTCTTTGTGGAGGAAGCTTAACCTTTATTTACTTTCCTTCTCCTTCCCAAAAAAATTATAAGAAATTTTAAAAATTCTGTTTCCAACCAACTTTTACAAAGGATATTATAGGAAAATACCTTCCCATTTGTTCTCTTCAGCTAAGGACCCACATTTTTAAAGGACATGATCATTCTTCTATGTCCTCTCAATTCTTCCTGAGAAGGTAATTTTTTTCCCTTTGCATTTTCTACATACCAGAGGAACTTATCCAAAATTGATAATGTAAACATTTGTGAATTTTTCTTTTCATAACAAATTTTGTTGTATACCATTTTCATTACAGTGTACTTCAACAAATCCATCATGCTTTCAGTACATATTTTTTTCTCCTGCCAGTGCCTGCCTATACTCTTCCCTCATCAGTCAAAACTGCCTTGAATATATACATATCAAGGTCCTCTTTTGAATTTTACGTTTTCCTACATATAGATCTCATTTTTTTGCTGATTTTTCCATTGTTGACAGCCCAAAAAGGCTATTAATTATTAGCTATTAATTATTAGTTTAGTTATTAATTCAGTACAGATCTGAAAGTGACTCACTAAATATTGCATTTTTAGTGGTATGAAGCCTGTTGTCTTCAGGTTGATTAAGTCTTAAATCTTTTTGCATCTTATCACCTTGTCACTGCTGTGTCTTGACTAACTATTCAGATCAATCAACTCCAAAATTATTTTCACCTTCCCTGCCTGGTCTGACATATCTGCATGGCCCAGGCAGCCATCTGTTATGCTATGGGAATTTCATATAGATGCTGTGTTAGTCACTCTGGATCTGTAATGGCAAGGAACTCAGTTATTCTAATCTCCAGTTATGAGTTTTAATACCAGGATTTCTTTTTGAGGGAAGGGGGCTTAAAACCCACCATCCACAACCATCACAGGAGCAGAACCTTTGCAGAGCAGGTCCAAGCACGCAAAGCCATTTAGCGGCACAGTTTACAAATCTTTGGTGTGATATGCTTTTTTTTTGGTAGGAGAAAGTTCTTGGACACCTATTCACTAGGGGGAGAGCAGAACATGCCTTGTGGCAATGGAGTTAAATTTGGATTTCATTTTCAGTTAGGTTTCTGTCTTTTCTGTTGCACTTGGTGCCTAAGCCTGCCTTAAAAACCTCAGTCTGTATTTGTTTTATAGATACATATATGTATTTGTACAACAATAA
>WEKX01005539.1:10269-48944 GCA_013390025.1 Pitta sordida | reverse complement strand
GTCCCCGTCGCTCCTGTGCCACGCCGCACCGCCGCTGCCCCCCCACCCCGTGCCAGTCCCGTCCTTGGCAACCTCGGCAGAGCACAGCCAGACATCTGAAACAAGCCCTGCTCCCAGGACCCACCCTCCTCCTGACCTTATTAGGGGAGGGGGCGTGGCTATGGTCATGGCATACTCAACTACGTAGTGGGTTCGTTATCTTTGTGGATTTCACTACTCGTGGGAGGCAGACGAGACCCAACAGCCCGCAAGTAATGGGGGTTCACTGTATATGAAATGCTTAATGCCTGAGTCCACTTTTTGAGGAAAACTATATTATTCTATACATCACATTGTAAGAGCTGGTCTTTTAAGAGTTACATGTGTAAGGGAAATGTTTTTCAAGAAGTTGGATGTTAATTACTAGAAAATAAGTTCTAAAGTAACTAAACAGGAAGAAAGTTCTAAGCTAGTTTTGGAAAATTCTATAGAAGTGCATCAGCCTTTCCCTAAGAATTGTTGCTCTTTTTCAGACATTTTTTTTTCATCTGAGTTCAGTACTTAGAGAAGTTTCAACAAAAGAATAAAGTATTTGCCATGCTGGTCCTAGGTTTTAAAAAATGTTTTTAAAAATTATTTTCTTTACCAGCTGCTATTGGGTATGGAAAACCATTTTTTATAGCTGACAATGGTAGCCTGGCTACTCATTTTAATTAAAGTTTCTTTTTAGTAACTGTGAATGTTAGGTATTTTATTTTTATTACTTTAATACTGTTAGAGGTTCACAGCCTGAGAAATAACTAAACAACATTAATGATCTCTAGAGTGAATGAGGACTGCACATTTTCAAATGCATTATTGAGTATGAATAAAGTTGTATTCTTGCTTTTTGTAAAGACATCTGAATTATCTGTGATTACTGTGCACATCTAAATGGCAATTACACAATCTCTTTCAAAAGGATTCTTGGCAAAGCGAATCTCCATTAACATTGTAGGTAATAGAATCAAAAAAACTTCTTAAAGCAAGTTTCAGACCTAATGGATTTTCTATTCTTGAAGTTCAATTTTAGTCATTGCCTTTAACGTTGGTGGTATCTGTACCTAAATATTAGATGCTGAAGCTCTTAGGTAAGTATCTCATGTACCTGATAAACACCAGGGCAGAACGTACAATTTTGTGGGGGAACTAGTCTGGAGTAGCATGGATGCAGAACTGGAAACACAGCACTCAGTGGTGAGTAATCTAAAATGTATTTAGTGTGTAGGAGAGGTGAGAGCATTTCGATAGAAATTTGTCTTTTAAGAAACCTATTCTACAGCATACACATATTCATGCACACGCCCCCACTCCCAGTTAAAGCTTCAGCCCAATTCTGACCATCATGGTCTGAACAGGGGACACACTCCAACTGCACATCCTGTCTGTGTCCTGGATATCAGGCAGACTCTTGTGTCCACAGTTCAGGCTCAGCCTTCCGTGGAACGCTGGATGCTCATGAGGAATTACTGTCTTAACTGTTTATGGCTTTATAAGTCGTACTGGTGGCATAAGCCACTGTACGCCAAACTAGTGAGCCGTATGGCCTCACTAGTCATGTATCCTCAGGCCAATCTCCTTGATATTATCCATATGTAAGGCCAACTAGCAGTTGTCACTGAGGTTTCTATCACTTTGGTCTCCCAACCCAAATGTGTTACAGAAGTGTGAAGTCAGCAATTATTGTATGTTAGTTGCTAGTACAGCTTTATTTTATATCTCATAGTAGGTTAATTTTGTTACTTGCAGATGAACAGATGTAGTCATGGTTCCATTTGTCTGAGTAGTGGTTTTGGGTAGACTATTTATCTTGTGACATGATCAAAATGATCTCTTCTAGGAATGTAATGGTACTTTGGCATTGACATTAGCATCTGTTCCTTGTGTGTGGAAACACCACATCCCATCTCAACAAGTTAACACACAAAACACACAGAACTGGGATTATGCATGTATAGGAGTATATACTTGCAAGCAGTATATTTTTTCTTTGTAAAAAACAAAAATAAATTAATGGGAAAATAAGAGATAAAAAATAAAGATATCTTTTCTCTCCTTATCAAACTAGATGATAATTGTTACTTAAGTTGGAGAAGTGGAATCTTCTGTACATTTTATATTTTGGAGTCTGCATATAGAGATATTAACCCTGGCAGAAGTTTTCACAGTTTTTTGTTTTGTTCAGATGTGCCTATTAGCTGATAAAGGAAGTATCTTAATTTGGATTAATCAGGAATATTGGACAAACACTAGTGTTCTTTGTAATTAGATTTTATTATGTCTTTGTTTTCAAAAGTAAGCCTCTTTTGCAATTTAGAACTGTCATTAAAATTACTTGTGAAACAGCTTATTCAAATTAATCTAAATAGAAGCTGATCAACGAAGTACCATTCTTCTATCTCAAATGTGGTTGAAGTGAAACTGAACAACCTCAGGTTTCTATAAAAATAAATGTTCACATATGTATCTTGATTTCATTTCTCTCCTTAATTAGTAATATGCAATGTACGATTCTCATTTTTGATTCACCCCCTTGGTGCCTAAAATTCCCATTAAGGGATCCCAGCTGTTTTCTTCTCCTGGTGTAATTGAAATAGAACCTGCTACAGCCTGTAATTGATAGTGAATCTAATCATCTAATATTTTATATGAGACAGATGCAGAGCAGAAGCTCATGAAGCGGCATATGGAAAAGCAAGTGCCCTACTGGGGCAAAGATAGATCCATTCTTGTTTTGTTAAACAGTATCCCAATACTTTGATCAACTAGTCCACCCACATTTTAGTAAGTTAAGAGATATTTGCAGAAAATTTGGAGTATAGATGATATATTAATTGAAACAGGCCATATCTTTCTGTCCTTGTGAAGAGAGGTGGTGGAATCACCGTCCATGGAGGTGTTTAAGAGAAGACTCAATGAGGAGATCAGTGACATGGTCTAGATGGTGGGAGGCTTGAATGGATGGAGCGTGGTGCCCATGGTTCCACGCTTGTGGGTCTGATCCCTGGGTGGGCGTTTGCTTGGGAGTTGGACTAGATGATCCTGTGGGTCCCCCCCCAACTCAGAATAACCTGTGAACCTGTGAACTGTGCTTCCAGACTGCTCTTACATGTTTGCTTTACCTGCTCTTTTGTCTTGAGATGTTAAAGAAAAGGAAGTATTCTAGTTTCCATCTCAGTGTTGATATGACAGGTCTAATGGCTCATAAGGGAATGTAAATCTAGATGTTCTCTCTCACACTTGTTTTGGCATCTAGCGTAAATCATAATCTTCTATAAAGAATGCATCTTTTTGTCTCTGAATGAAGACATTTTCTAAGAATCTGCCATTGGAAGCAAGATGTCTGGTAATACTTTCCTGTTTTGTTTTTTTTTTCTCTCTGTAATCATATGTATAATGCTTCCATTCCTAATGAATAAAATATTTCTAAGTATTATCCTATACCTCTCTCTCTCTACTGGGTAAGGGAAAAGAGCACAAGACATGAATTTTTATATTTAAGCAATATCTTAATATTTTAAGACCTTGGATTTTGGTTGTCTCCCCCCCCCTCCCTTACCCTATTGGGGATCTACTTTATTTTCTACACTAGAAGGGTTATATTCTTTACACAACATATTTCTACCTCTAGGTTCTCTTTGTGACTCAACATACAGTAATTAAATATAGAACTGAAGAAAAGTTGTAGGCTAATAGTAACTTTATTGGCAGCGTGATTTCTTGAGATATTTTGTGGCATATTTTCTTAGCAGAAATAATGTAATACTCCCCTGTGTGGATCTCCTCATATCTGGTTTTGAAAGGAGCTGCACATGTTCCTTACAGTGCTACGGATAATAAGGTATTATCAGCACATCTGAGTCAGGCAAATTAAGGCTTTGAGTCATTGCATCTGTAACTAAGACTGAAGACCTACCTTAAGTCAAAAATCACACTGTTCTGTACTGATTTTGACTCTAAATATGGTTGCTGTGTGTAAAGTTCAGCAGGATTTCTCCTGGGATAACAAAGATCCTTTAGGTATATCTAAATATTAGCTTTCTGCTGGATACTTATAAAGAGATTTGGAGGAAAGCTAGTTATTCTGTAACCCCTCTGATAATACCTGGTTTCTCAGGGACCTGAGAAAAAATAGAGGAGGAATTAACTTCTTTACTCTGTTCACAATCACAGTGGAGATTATTCTCATTAAATATTTATCCATCATGGAGGAGGAAGAGAGTTGAGTAATCAAACAGTTGATGTTAATTTAAATGTCAAACCACAATTAGAAAAAATATCCTTGCAATCAAATTCTATTGTGGTTTCCCAATTCATGTTCTGAAAATATCCTTCACTCAAGAATTTCCACTCTGAAGCGAGAAGAGCATAGTATGGGTTTGACTCAAATTTCTTGAACTTTTTCCTATTTCTGAAAATTCCATAAACTTTATGTGACTCAATAATCCCTTCATAAGGTTAAATTGAGGCTTTCAGTTATTTCTTGCAAATATTTTCCTCCAGCTTGATCATCCTCTACTCTGAATGATCTGAAGCCAGTAGCTGAACTTTCTGTGTGACCTTAATGAAACCAATACGAGTGACAGCAAAGGCATGACGGTGTGTTTTTTTCTGTTGGGTTTTTTTGTGTTTTGTTTGTTGTTTTTTTTTTTAAGTAGTTGTAGTGGAGGTTGTTGCTTTTTTAATATCTCTAGTTCACTTGTTTTTGTGGTGATGAAGCTTATAACCAAAGAAGTACAGTTTTTTTATATTATTGCAACATCCACTCATACTGTCTTTATCAGATTATTTGTCTGACACTGTTTCTAATAACATCATTAGAACACTTTGAGGAGTTAAATATAGTTCTAATATTAAAATGTGTAATGTTTAAACAGATTAGCTTTAACCTATGATTAGTTTTCCTGTGTACTAGAGTGAAATGGTTTATGATCAGTTGAAATATTGCAAAAAAAAAAAAAAAAAGAAAAGTACTAAATATATTAAGGCTAGGCATGTGATTTTTCTTAATAAACTTTCTATATACATGAAATACTCTTCTATCGTCATGAAATAATCTAAGTTGGAAGGGACCTTCAGAAGTCATTTGATAAAATGTCCTGCCCAAAAACTGCTAATGTAGATCAGGTTGTCCGGGGTCTTGTCCAATCAGGTCTTGAATATCACCAAAGCTTTCCACAGACTTACTGGGCACCCTGTTCTACTATTTGATAATCCATGGGAAATTATTTTCCTTCATAAAAAATTAGAATTTTCCTTGTTGCCACTTGTCTTTGTTGCTTCTCATCCTGTCATTGAGCAAAAAGGGTCTGTCTCCAGCCCTTTCTGTTAAGTGGCAATAACTTTCAACTCTTGAGGGTGAGCATATGCAGCTCTCAGAGGCCTTCTTTATACTCCTCAGTCTTCTGACCAGTTTCGAGACCCTCTGCTAGGCTTATCCCAGTGGTTTTCCTGTAGTGGAGAGCTCAAAACTGGACGTATAATTCTGTGTTTGGTCTCATACATAGAATACTGGAATAATTTAGGTTGAAAAATACGTTTGAGATACCAGAGTCCTACTGTTAACACTGTCAAGTTAGCAGTGTCCTTAAGTACCATGTACCTAAGCGCCACATATGCATATTTTTTAAATGTATATCTCCAGAGATGGTGACTCCTCCATTTCCCTGGGCAACATCTTCCAAGGGTCAAAAACCCATCCGGTTATTAATTTTTTACTATTATCCCATCTAAACCTCCACTAAAGCAATTGGTAGCCATTTCCTCTTGTCCTATGTTTTGTTGCTTCACAAAAGAGACTGACACACTGAATAAAAAAAGAATGATTGACTCCTAGAGCTTTCTGGCTACATTTTTACTGTTGCAGTTTGTCCTTTATTTAAGGAGATACTGCTGACTCATGCTGAAACAGTGGTCCACCACGATCAACAGGTCTTTGCTGCAAAACTACTGTCTAATTTGCCTCTACTCTACATTGCTGCGTGGCGTTATAGGACTCTGTTTGCCATTGCTGCACTTAAGGTACCTGTTGCCTATTTATGCAGCTCCTTCTGATAAGCCAAGACTTCCAGTATGCAGTGTTTGCCCCAGATTGGTGTCATCTGCAAACTTACAAAGGATGTCCTCTGACTCATGATCCAGGTTATTAATGAAGGCATCAGCTGCAAAGGCATCACTGTATGCATTATCCACCTCTATAAGCAAGCTGCCTATTGAACAATTTGAATCTGGCAGTCCTAGGAATTTTTCCAGGCACCTAAATTTAACAAGTCCAAATGCTGAGTTCGTCACTTTGTCCCATTAACCCCCACCAAGCAGATCCCTGAACAAATTTAAATACACTTTTCTAAAGTCTAAGTTTGTAATTTATTTTTTTTTATTTGTTTGTTGGTTGGTTTTGATTTTGATTTTTTTGAGTAATGAGTCCAATGTGTGTCTTTGCTCAGCCACCTGTACATCTGTATCAAAAAACCTCAATTCTTGGTGCAGGCCAGAAGTCCCTTGAAATTTTAGCTCTCCACCATTTTGCTTTTTCAGAAAATGCTAGGGGTTTTTGTTTCTTTTCTGAGAACCACCCTTGTGATTGGGTTGCCTCCCCCAGTTTTCTAGAAGAGGCTTCATTTCCTTTTCTTTGTAAATCATTCTCTATCAGACACATCACTGCACCCAACCTGATCTTGATCCATCAGCTCTGGGCTGGTAGTTAACCAGTATCAGTGCAAACCTCTGTGAATTCAAATTGCCCTTGTCAATAGAGTGCAACTTCTCCTCCTCACTTCTCCTGTGGAGTCTGTATGGGCTCCTTGTGATTTGTTTCAAACTCTGCATATGTTTACGTAGAGGCTCTTGAGGTGTGTCTCCGACCTGCACTATGTTCACTGAGCGTAATCCTCATACATTATGTACTTCACACTTTTTTGCTTTCTCCTGTGCCTCCTCTATGTCTCAGATCATTTGTCCACTATCTCCACATGTTTAAAACCCTTTTCGCTGGAATAGCAAGCTTTGCTGCAAAGCTGCTCTACATGGCCATCTTGCCCCACTTCTACCATGACATAGAAATATTTTGACATATATGTTTAACATGTGCATACAAAATATCTATGCACATATTTAGTGTCTACCCGTGCTTAAATACTGTATGCAAGTTCATAAAGAGAACAGAGAGTTTGTGTATATAATTCTGCATTTGTACACAGCGGGAGAAAGAAGAGAATGTAAGAAACTCCCTAAAGTGCTGAATAATTAACTTCTTGATTTGTCATATTGCTTTCAACTTTTTATCTCCTGGATGGTTTACTGGCATTCTTATCTTCCAGTCTGATTTTCCAAATGGTGCAATGTGTTTATGCATTTTTGAACATTATTGAACTGAGAAACTGAAAACAGTCATACATATGGCTGGACAATTTGATGGTGATGATTTATTCTATGTAAAGAAGGTGTTGAAATGCTTTGGAAAGGCTGGCCCTGTGTAGGGATTTGAAGCACAGGAGTTAGAGATACAACATTTGTGTTCTTTTCTTCTAGAACTATAATCATATATTAAATAAATTATAAAATCATAAGCATTTAGTTTTCTAAACACATTTGAAATGTAGTACTGAATTGGGCTATTGAAAAAGATATTTTTGCATACTTCCACAGATTTATTTTCCTAAAAGGCTGTTTTCCTTGAGGGAAAAAGAAAAGATAATTTTCATGTATTTGAATATTTTAAGGAAGATATGTCTATTATGTCATGTTACAAAGATGACAATCTTTGCTGATAAGGGGTGTGCTACAATGATTATCAAAGTGGGGGTTTTATAGTGTATTTATATGAGAAGTCTCTTGAACATTCCCATTTTGCATCACTGTTTATTCTGTTTTGTTTTCTCAAACTGATAATTATCATTATATGTGGGAGAGACAAGGAAGTATTCATGAGAACAGGTCTTCCCAAGTTTTGTTCACCTCTCCTATGCCTGTAAAATAAATTTACTTTCCATGCCAAAGGAAATGCTTCCAGTTTTACTTTTTCTTGGAGAAGCAGGAAATTAAAAAGAACATTATGTTCCATAATTTATGATATACATAGTGTTAAATGCAAATGTGAAGTAGAATAAAACTAGACTACAAGTGTGATTCATAATAACAGCAACTTTAATCTTCTTGGGGTGGGGAGATGTATTCCCTTTGAAAATTATGTATCACAAAAAATATTTATTGTTGTTGTTTACCTGAGATGATATTTCTTAAGCATCCTAGCTTAAATGCTTCTAAATATTCTCTGTATTAGAGAACATGTAGGATACTTTAAAGTATCTTAAATGTTAATACATCCTGTGTTTAAGCGATAGATTGAAGACTTCGTATGTCACTCCCTGAAACTGCGGCTTAAATATCTATATTGTGCATACCTAGCTGGATGTCTGAACCTAGAGTTGCAACACACCCTTCAAGTTAATTTTGGTTTTTTGTTTTACTTGGGTTTCTTTTATGTTATTTGGGGTTTTTATTGTCCTTTTTTCCAAATCATATCTGGAGAATTTGTTAAAGAAACTTGGGAAGACTCTGCTCACAGAAGTTGAAGTTGTGTATGGATGCCTATATATTTTGTCCATCATTCTTGTGTCATATGACATCAGATTATGGCCTCAGTAAGACCTGTAAAAAAAGAGCCCACGTGGTTGTCACTGGGGGTAGAATTTGATAAGGTTTCAAATGCAGAAATTTAATATGGACATGAAATGTCAGCATAGACAAGCAAAAGTGTCTTCTGGGGATAAACAGAAATGATACATAATATATAATCCAACATCATCTTTGTCAAGGGCTGAAGAAGCATAGATAAGGATACTTTTGTCCTCATTAAAGTCAGAGGACATTTGCCATTGACCTTCTGGATTTTACTACTCTATGCGACTGAACTGGAAGTTGGCCAAGTATGTGCCAGTGATTCTTCTCATCAGTAGAACTTCAGTCTGTTCTGAGTAAAAGCCTTGTTGCTATTCCCTTCATCAGGGTGAGATACACAGACATTACTTAAAACCTTTAGAAAGTTTTTTTTAATTGTGATGATTCACTTGATTTGAGTAGAGTGGGATAAAACATTTGTAGCGGCTTTAGTAGCCTCTAAGTATGGAAAATATAAGAAAGAAGTTTTAATTTTTTTGCATAAAATATGTATCAGATTGTTTCTGGTTTAGGATTAATGAGACTTCATGGATAGGAATAAAGTGGTTAAGCAGCCACTGATCTTTGTAGGAAAGAAATGAAAGTATTTTATTTTTAAATGTTTCAACAGTTCTGCATCTTTGAAATCAATTTTCTGGGTTAAATACAGTGCTGTTTCAAGCTGTTGTATTTCTTATATATTGCAGCACTGTAAACCTTTATGTTCTGGACATTCCTTTAGAAGATTTGGTATATACACTTGGATACATGAATATATCAATCAGGAAATAGCAGAGTAAAATGGGTGTTACTGCACGTTCTTCAGCATTACAATGTACTGCAGATCACAGGGATTTATTACAAGAGTTGGATGCTGATTTTGGCTTGAAATGAGGGGTTTATTCTTCTTCTGTGTGTGTGTCTGGGGTTTTGTTTCTTTTTCTTTGTTTTCTTCTTCAGATGATCTTCACTCTGCTTTTCTTTTTTCATCATACCCTTCTATTGTTAGAAACAGCACATCCTTTAATAACTAACTAAATATTGCCTTAAAAATGGGTAAAAGAAATCATTACATTTTGCTTCATGCTCTCTGTTTCTCCTCTTCCCAAAATCCAATCTGACCTCTACCACCTTCTGTTAGGTTCAGAATCAGAGGCTTTGCAAAGATGAAAGCTGCCGAGTATATTGGCTAGCAATTCATTTGTACGCTTTTCAATTTATAGAACTGCCCCTCAGCCTCAGTTTTTAATTTGGGGCTTTAGCTGAAATCCTATTTGGGGAAATCAATGAGAAGTTAACGAAAGTTTAGGCAGCTACAATGGTTAGAAGTCAACCACTTTGATTGTATACCAAACTGACATCTAGGCTTAATTTTTCTGTTTTACTTATTCCTCATTCTCTAGCCTTTGCATATCACATACCATTGTTCTACCAAGCTTTGATACTGGGACGGGAGAATTAGTATGCATAACAGAGTGTTGCTTGTTACCTGATTCTGTAATATTATAAATAAGTATCAAATATTACAAACAAATATCAAATGAAAAAATATACAGCAAAAAATAGATGTTTAACAATTTCTGGCAAGCATCAAGCTGCTACGCCTGTTTCTCTGATGCCCTTCACTGATGCTGATTTAAACCAGGATGTTGATTAAATCGTATCATTGGTAGAAAGTAAAAGGCCAAAGATTAATTTATGCAACACAAAAGGATACATACAAAAATGTATTATTCATACTCACTGCATACAAAATTAATGTAGGTCAGTTCATGTTTTCCACAAAATTTCTTTATCTTTTTTTGTGTTTTAAAATATTTAAAGTGTTCTTGATGAATTAGTATGGCTGCTGAACTGAATGATAGCAATGAAATTAAGACAGGTAAACCATCATGTTATAAATTTCCCTTTCCTGTCTTAGTATGGATTTAAACATATAAATGTACATATAAAAATATGTATAGAATATATATAAACCTATAAAACACAAAACCTGTTGGCCAATACATTTGGAGCAGCTTGAGCTCTGTGTGGAGGGACAGTGTCAGATGTAGGTTGAGCTCTTGGTGGGAGCTGGAGGCAAGAGGGTGAGAACTGCCAATCCTTTCTTTGCATAACAAAGGGTTTGGGGCCTGTGGCTCCAACTAGTTGACTGGAGACAGCAGGAGCCAAGGACTCTAGAAGTTCCTGTGCTTGCACTGTGAGGGGATAAAACCCCAGGATGTTTTTTGTTTGGGGTCCCTTCTCTGAGACTCCAACTCAGCCATTTCTATGTTACTGTGGCGTGAATAAATGGCTTTCTGGAATGAGACAGCTCTGACTCCCGTGGAAAACCTGTTTCTAAACTGTTAATGAAACCTGGTCTGACTGAGTGAGGGGTGTGTGAGGAGTCAAGGGGGGCACCCATTGGGTCACTGGAGCTGCCCACTGTGAAGGGGCCTCGGTCCCAGCAGTGACAGTCTCTGGTAGTGTGAGTGTTACTGACAGAGTGCTCCAAAATGGTCACACTGAGAAATTTCCTTGACAAAACCAAATAAAGACAGTTCTTACCTATAACGTTATCTACATATAACCATGTATATGCATTATTATTATTATATACATTATTACTTGTGTACAAGGTAGCAAAGTGAGTGAAGTGTCTCGGGAAGTCACTAAGAGACCAGATAATTGAACAGAGATTTTCTGTGAGCCTTAAAGTTCCCATATCAATTTTACCATGTCAGTGCAGTTTCCAGATGCCCTTGGTACTGAAAATCAGGCACTGTATTACAGAACAGGTTTTGATAGTACTGCAGTGACAGAAAGCAAAGGCTAGAGCGACAAAAATTAGTGACCATGATGCTGAGAGAAGATCAGAGCAATGGGTCCCCATTGCTTTGCTTATATCAAATTGCATGAATGTGCTACACAATACTTCACTGCTGCACAATGACTTCACTACTGGCAAAGGCGCTGCACAATACTCATTGCAACCACGGTTTAAGAAATGGGAAAAGCAAACCGCTTTTTGTGATGCTGTTCCATTGCAGGTATGGCTAACATTGAAGGCTCTTTTGGGGAACCTCTTATGTCATGCTTTTATTTTATTCCAGTTGGCTGAATCTGTCCTGCTGGAAGAAAGTCTGAAGGAAGAGTAGGTTTTTGATCTTACTCTGATTAAAGTCAATACAAAATTAGTTTTGAGTTTAGTGGCACACATTCTGTCTGTAGAGAGGAACTATTTAAGCCCTTCCAGCACATTTAGAATATTTCCAATGTGAAATGTTAACTCAGAAACTGGAAGCTTATCCTTTTTTACTTAAACTTCTTTTTTCGCTAGGCACTCATTAAGCAAACGGAGATTGGTTTTGTATGCTATTATTCACTGTAAGGTTGGAGTTTAATAGAAAGTCAGGAGCAGTAAATTAGCTCACCTTTCTGTATCTATTACTGTACTTACTTTAAATACTACCTCAGTAATAATTCCAGAACATAAGGTCATAAGATAGTTTTCAAATGATGACCTATAAACTGCTGGTGACCCACTGTTTCAAAAAGTAAGCCAAGGTTAAAGAAAACCTTAAGAGATTAAGTTAATTATATTAATATTGAAATTATTCATCATTGTCTTTGATTACAGTTGACAATGTCTTTTCTATGTTGTTTTCAAAGAAGTTAACAACTGAAATTAAATACAGTATCAGCAAGAAATGTTATTTTGAATTTTGGAGTTGAGGTTTGATCGGTTCTTTTTTCATGAACATAAAAAATTGCAAATTGACTTGTGGGATTACTTCCCTATATTTCCTTTGGGGTATCTTCTTCAGGTAGCCAGGATAACTTCTTTTTTTCTTTTTTTTTAATCACCATGTTGTTGTCTTAATTTTCTTTTAATTCTTATTATAATAGAATTCAAGTAAGCAGAAAACCGTTTATACTTATCAAAGTAATAAGTGTTTGGAATAAAAAATTGTCTTTTGTCTAAGGTTGGAAGTACACTTGAAAAAACAGTGAGAGAGCAAATTCCCAGGCACAGACTGGCATTTAAACAGGTTAGCATTTAAGATTCAGAAAACAATTCAAAAGCAGTACAAAACAAATTAGTTTATAGCATTGATGCTGGAGAGTCTGTAAGTACCTAAGGCTTTTCAGGTAAAGTTTAAATAGCTAATAATTTTTTAATGTTGATGCACAGAGGCAACACCCAAACTGGCTGAACTAGACATTTGATTGTCAAACCTATGAATTCCAAATATGCTTAGGCATAAACAGAACAATCCCCATGAGAAGATATATAATTTAGGGAGTTGATTTTAGGAATGAGTAGCGTGTGCTGACTGCACTCAGTACAGTGTGAAGTACTGGCCTTAATTTTCATTATTGTTTGGAGATGGGCAGATGAAGAGCAATAGAGGGCTATGACACAGCTGTGTTAAGGCAGAGCAGAGGTCTGTCCAGGGAGAAGCATGATCATAGTGTGCATCCTTTTACTTCGTATGTAAAGAATTAAGATTTTGAACATACTGTATTTTTCAGTAAAATTGTACTTGGAAATTAATCTGACATCATAGACACTTAGTGTCTTTCCTTGAAGCTATTATATTTTCTGTATGGCATGGAACACAAGTTTTGGGATATAAGAAAAGAGGGAGCTCAAACATGAGGAATCATGGCTTAGTGGGATATTTTAGGTCATTCTGGCCTGTGTGTGCTCTTCATTTTCTGGGTTCAGTTCGAATACTATTACTTAACCAAAGAGCATGACGCAAAAATAGATTTTAAAAATGGGTATAGAATTCAGAGCAAAATTTCTAATCCGTATTTTAAAAAGGAAAATGAAAAAACCCTTTTTTCACAGAAATTAAAGGAGAAATTAATTAAATACTAAATGGTAATTTTACAGAGATGTTTAGTTTCAGATTGATGGTATGATCAAATCGAAGAGAGAAAAACGCATCTATTGATCAGCATTTTTCTTTTCCTTCATGCCTGGTAGTTCTAGTCTGCCTGTTCCAGCACACTGTTGCAAATTCCATTCCAACAAATTCAATATGCTGCTGAATTTAGGCATGCAACTTCTTCATAAAGTCTGCCTTGAAATTTGGTACATAAACACCCATGTCCTTTATGGGTCTTTACAGTAATCTAAGGCTTATTTAGAAACAAATTTCTCATTTGTCTGATAATGGATTTCTTTGTAATGCTACTTAAATATATGGAAACATGGCACTAGGAAACTTATGAACAACAAAAAAAAAGAGAAACGTGTTTTTTTGTTTATTATTATGAATGAGATTGAGATTCCCCACAATGAACAGACTCCCCTCCAGGCATCCAGTTCTTATGTAATAGTGATTCTGAAGTAAATTTCATAAGTTGAAATAAATAAATAATCATTCTAATGGTTTTTATACTGCTGTTGTAGTTATCAGATTGAGACTTAGAGCTGATTGCAAATTACAAAAAGTATGATCCTGCCCAAAATCTTTACCCCTGTGCTGCAACATTCAGAAGGCCTGAATTCACTACTTGAAGGTTATGTTCAACTTCCATTAAGTCAGTGGTAATTTTTCACATCTTGTGTAATGTATCTTAGGCCCCACAGCTTGCAATTCCGCAAATACATTTTCATATCTAGTACTTCATGATTCTTTCCCTTGACCAGCTTGAACCAGCTTCTTCCTTATGCTATTTATGCAGGTAATGCTGTGTAATTCACAAAGTTCCTGATGTCTTTTCTTCTGTGGGGAAAGTATAAATTAGTTTATTGAGAAACCAAAATACTGCTCAACACCCCTCATAAGATGCATTCTGCATTGCAAGCATTAATGATGTTAGGTTTCAAACACCAGCAGGGTATGTCAAAAGATGGACTTCTGCCTGAGCTCTCTGAAACAGTTATTGAACCCCAGAAAGATAGCATGAAATCATGAAAGCTTTACTATGATTTGTAAAATGTGAAATTATACCTGAAGAAAGATGGACAGCTGTAATTCATAAGCACAGTAGGTACAAATGAATTGCATGGTCAAATCTCATTCTGGAGTACAGTGTTAAGAGTGATTTTTACTCCATTTTTGACTCCACCTGAAGATTAAAAAACAACCAAATTAGGTTTTCCATCTTATGTACGAGTTTCCATAGAGTGGAAATCCCTTATCAGAAGTCTCTCTTTTTTTTTTTTCTTCATTATTTGTAAATATAGATTTTTTTTGTAGCTATATGAATGAAGATGACTTAGGAGAATAAAACTTATGGGTCCAAATCTGCAATTTTGAAAGAAAGGAATTAATGATCAATTTTCATGCAGGTTTTAATGTTCAAGATTTAAACTCTTAAATCATTTGTACAAAATGAATTTACAACGAATCTATCAGCCTGCTATCTCTTGAGGAATAAAATCTGTTAAAATTATATGAGCTGCATAGAGGGTGTCAAAGCAGAAAAATACATTATATTTAACCCCTTAATATAAGGGTAGGAAAAAACCCAAATAATTACCATCAGAGACTTCTGGAAGCTTAGATTAAATGAGCTCTATTTAGGTACCACAAAATACAATACTCTTACTGCCCTTCTTGGTTTTGACTCCTCTGCCACATCAAATAAAAGCATTCAGGGACTGAAACATTACTTTATCCTTAGATCCCACTTCAGGTGTGCTTAATCTGATGTTTAATCCAGTTTTAGGGGGCTTAGCACAGGATGTGGATAAAGAGTACGATTCATGGATAGCTTTTCCATTCACTTGATCTGTCATGTGACCTTGAACCAAAACCAATTAAAGGAATTGTTCTGAAATTTCAGGTTTTCTGAGCATGGAAAGAGATTTCTTGTAATTTCAGGTGCTGTATTCTTCCATGGAGCTAATTTCTCACTCACCCACTATATTTTTGAAACTAAGATGGGCTTCCTCTTTACTGCCTTTGTCTACTTAATGTACATTAACTCCAGCTGACAACTAAGCCCCACCCACTTACTTGCTCACTTTCCCTGTGGTGGGATAGGGGAGGAAATCAGAAGAGTAAAAGGAAGAAAACTTGTTGGTTGAGATAATGAGTGTTTCATAGGTAAAGGAAAAGCTGCGTATGCAAGCGAAACAATAAAAGGAATTCATTCACCACTTCCCTTGGGCAGACAGGTATTCAGCCATCTCCAGGAAACCAGAACTCTATCACATGTGACAGTGATTTGTGAGGGCAATAGTCCCATATCTCTTCATTTCAGAGAGAAAGATGTTGTGGGGACCATGTCAAAAGCTTTACAGAAGTCCAGACACATAACATCCATAGCTTCCCTTGTCCACTGATATAATACAGTCATACCTCAGTTATTCGTGCTGTCATATTCACGTCTTCTCATATTCATAGAAATATTTCCTGCAGTACTTAGTTACTCATGAAGTGATGCGGTCCCACACGGCCACAGCGCACAGCCCTGGCCAGCCTGCCAGGAAGTCTGTAACACAGAGACTCACATGGGGCCCGTTCCTGCCGTTTAGGGGTAGCAGCCAGCCTGGACATGCCTGCGCATAACTACATATGTGCCTATGCACAAATTCCTAACTTCAGGAGGAGCATTCTTGCCAGTGCTAGCTGCTGAGGTTAAAGGGAAAAAACCCCGACTCCCATGCTTCTCAGTGCTGTAAGGAGCCCATTGAAGTCTTCCAAAGTTGATGTATTTCTGGCAATTATTTAGCAATAATTTGCCATTTTAATGTCTGACCTGTATTTGTAGATTAAACGTTCTGTAAGACCTGCGGGAGATCCATAATCTGTGAATACAGAGGGATAACTGTAATTCCATCACAGAAGACTAGGTGTGTTAGGCAGAACTTGCCCTTAGTGAAGCCATGATGGCTGTCGTGAGCCTCGCTCTTTTCCACATACCTTAGGATAGCTTCTAGCTGGATCTATTTCATGATTTTCCCAGGCATAATGGTCAAACTGGCAGGTTGATAGTTCTCTGTCCCTTCTTCCACTGGCTGTGGAAGGGTCTATGTCATTGAATGGCAATTTGTCGAATGTCTCTTGTTCTTTCACACTGATAAATGTCATCAGGTGTGTTATTTTCCTTTGTTAGCCAAATGTAGCTTACACTTATGGGTCTGCAAGTCAAATCCATGTCTCACATTGTGTCTAAATAATTTTTTTCTCACTGGCTGATTTTTGGAGTAATGTTTGGTTCAAATTTGAAAGAAAAAGATGCTTTATTTTTGAAGCTGTTCTCATGGTTGTGAGAGACTATAATGTTAATGGTTAATTACTCAAAACTATAGGCCATCTGGAGACATGGCAGTGTGCTGTTCTGGGGGCAGTCTGCACCCCCTGGCCAAGGGGGAGGAGGAGAGTTTTGGGGGTGTGATAGTGAAACTTCTGATTTGCGTAAGACAGAGGGCATAAGCCCACACCACTGGATGCTCTGGGTTTAGGCCAAATAGGGAGAAGGCCAGTAAGAAGTAGACCCTGTGGAGGCTGAATAATGCTTTTATCATACCAATGTCCTTCCTTACACAAATGACTTGGTTGTAAAACTACCCTCCCCTCCCCACCCCTTCCCTGCCCCAGGGAAGATACAGAGAAAGTCACTGATGGGGCACAACTGGCTCAACTGCGCTGATATGAGAGGCAGTTGTCATTTCTTAGAAGGCATCAGAAACCATCAAACACCCTCAAAGTGCCCCCAGACTAATTTTTTGGGGCCATCCACAAAAGGATTGCACATGATCCACCGTGTTGCAACAGAAAGTGTAAAACTTGCCCACCCAGGAGCGGTACATGGGTGTTCATACATAAACCTTTACATATATTAACCTATTGGACTTTGTGTTTGAGGGCTTCCTTCACCCCTGACAGATCAGCACTGTGACCATCACTTTTACCAATGGATATGGAAGTTGCAACAAACCTTGTTGCTGGATCCACAGGTTGTGATATCTTTCTACTTTTATGCTTTCTTTCTTTTTCTTTCTTTTCCTTATAAATTTTTTAAGTGTTATTGTTATCAACAACTTCAGTAACTCTTCCCGCTGGTCCAGATTTAAGTGTAACCATCCTTCTAACCACCTCCATTTAACAAATGAATCACGCATTTTGTATCACATGAAAACTCTGAGCATTATTGTGGGTCCCTTCCAACTCATAATATTCTGTGAATCTGTGAATCTGTGAATTATTAAGTGCAGCATGTGACTGAAGCCATCATGTATATCTAGTTTAGATGGATAGCAATATGACTAATTTTTTCCTCAAATTACTGCATAACATTTTTGCACGATTTCAGGGGGGAAAAAGCAAGTATTGTTTAGTAAAAATAAATTATTTCCCTTAGTACTCTTTCAGTTTAGAAATATTCTTTCTTAAATATCAATTATGCCAATATGTTATTTGAAAGACTGTATGACATGGCCAGCTATCCAGATCTGACATGGTTCAAGTCAACAACAGTTATACCCTGCCTGCCCCCACCACCGCCGCTGAGACCAAGCCGCACCGCTCACAGCTTCTTTCCCTGCTCCCTCTCTTCACCACAATGGTTTAGGATGGGACAGGACTGGGACAGGACACCCCTGCTGCTGCGGCAGGGCCATGCCACTTGTGGCTCCCTTTCCTGCTCCCTCCGCTCACTGCCACAATATGGGATGGGATGGGACCAGGTTGGGATGCCCACACCATGGCAGAGGAGCCATTCTGTTCACAGCTCCCTATCCAGCTCCCTCCCCTCTCTGCCCCTGGTTGCTCCAGGATGGGGTTTATTTACATATTCATGAGATCATTTACATTTTCATGGTCTGCCTGCCTTTGCGGTGTTTTCTGCACACCTCTCTTTTCACTTAAAAATGAACAGCGAAGGCTTGAATCCACAGAGAGCTGAACCACAGATAAGCAGGGGTTTGGCGTAATATGGAAAGGTGAGTGAACAGAGGTCTAGTATTGGAGACTGCTTTTAGACAGCAAAATACTTAGTGATATACATTGTTGTGAGACATGATAAATGGTTTTAAATTCATTAATGCAACTCTATTGAACTACTGTTTCATATTAATAAATAATTGCAAAACTAAGCATAGATTAAGCCTTTGATTGCATTTGGCAGTTTTGTTGGGTTTTTGGAGGGGATTTTTCTTTTGGCTTTTTTAATATCTTATTGTCTCAGGTTAAAAATAGAAAATTTATTTCTATTTTCAAGTTCAGCCCTCCAAAGGTACTTATGCCTGGCCATTGAATGAACAGGAGATTTAGACAACTAGTCTTCTACTTTATGAAGGGCAGAATGCAGAAACTAGAATTTTATTTTATTGCTTTTCACAGAGTTTTCTTGTAATCCAGATCATTTGAAAATACAGCGAGGTGTAACTCACTTCCTTGACAATAGAGAGAAAGTAACTTTTGCAGAAGCTTAGAAACTGGATGACTCCCATGCAGTAATGTGTTCAGTACCTCATAAGACCTTGTACAGGCACAGTAATTGCCAACCAGATCATGTAAATATATTTGTCTGGTTGTCTTACTATAGCTGCAAACTGTAGGTCCCTATCTAAGCAGTTGCTTCTGGCCTAATATGTTGGCAGATGGCATGCTGGTCCTGTTCCAGTAGAGTCTGCCAGCTCACAGCACTACCACCTACTCCCTTCCTCTTTCCCCCACCTTGCACCTCCTGTATCTTTTTAATACCCTTGCATCTCCCCAAAGCTCTTGGAAGGTGGTATATTTAGAGAAAGGACAGTTTCATCTTCCAGGAGATTTTAAAACTGTATCCAACTAAGTCTTCACTGCAATGCTCAAGTTTGCAAGAGCATCTGTCTGTAAAATATTCTCTCAACTTCTTACTGATCTCTGTTGGAGATTTTGAGGGGAAGCTTGGAGTTCCTGTTCTACAAACGAGAAAACAAAAAAAAACAAACAAAAAAACCCACAAACCCCCCAAAAAAAGAAAAAGAAAAAGAGCCCTTTAAAAAATATCTGTAAAATAGTTGAAACTTAACAGAAAATATATTTTGCAGGTACCAACAGAATAGTTTTGGTGCTTTTAGATTTTAACTTATGTGCACCTAAACTTCATCCACGATTTACATCAAAAATGTATCACTACATCAAGGTAATTACGTATCTGTCATTGCCCACTGTCATTGCCCAATGCTGTTCCCTTTTAAAGATGGTGACATTTCAGCACTGAATTATGACTGGCTTTGAATAAGGAATTACAACAGACCTCCCATACATTACTTCCTTGTCATAAAGCACACTGGACTTAAGTAATTGCAGTTTTCTTCATGCCATTTGCAGTGAGTGCTGTTTAGGGTGGAGAACAGAACTCAAAATTTGTGAGGAAACTGGTACTTAAGGGCTGGCACAAATTAAAGCTGCAGTTATGACTCAAAGTTGTCAGACTACAAAATAGTGTGCTCCAGCATGCATGTCTATGCCTGCATGACTAGCTTTACTGTCGGCCAGCAAATAGAGGGATGAAATAAAAGAAGCAGTAATCAGAGTTACACTCTTCTCTTGCTTTGTTTGTAAGCTTTCAATGAATAAAACCAAGAAATAATATGAAAAATGTGATGATTGCTACTTTTGTGAATTCCTGTATTCAAATGCAGGTTGCCTGGCCAAGTGAGGTTTTTCATAGGGGAATTATTCTGACTTAGCTTTTGCACTGCTGTGAAAACCAGGATCAAAGAATCACAGAATACTATGAGTTGGACCCACAAGGGTTATCTAGTCCAACTCACCATCTAACACCCGTACAGAGACCGAACGCACACCCCAGAGTGGTAAACATAAACCTAGCTCCCTCACAGGCGCACAGTCCACTCTGAGTCAGGAGAGACCCACAGGACCATCCAGCCCTACACCCTCCAGCTGGACCATGTCACTAAGCTCCTCATCAAGTCTTCTCTTAAAAACCTCCAGGGATGCCGACTCCACCACCTCCCTGGGCAGTCCATTCCAATGAGCGATCACTCTCTCTGTGAAAAACCTCTTCCTAACATTCAGTCTAAACCTCCCCTGGCGTAGCTTGAGGCCATGTCCTCTCGTTCTGGTGTCGTCAGCCTGAAAGTAGAGGTCCACACCCACCTGGCAGCAACCTCCCCGTAGGTTGCCACCAGGTGTGTGTCGACCATCTTGCAAGGTTGCTATATTTCCTGTGCCTGTGGAAGCAGAGATCAAAGAAATATTCTTCATCACCTCTGTGCACCATTTGAAAAGTTGATGAGCTGTAGAATATATTTTTGCTTTGGTTGGTCTCCACAACATTTCCAGAGAAGAATATTTGCTTCATGTGACAAAACAATTCCTATAGGCAATGTTTTAAATCCCAGAGACAGTCTTTGAAGGAAGATACCCAAACGCAGGGATCCTATTTTGGTTTTGTTTTGGTTCCTTTTATTTTTTGGTTGTTTTTTTTGTTTGTTTGTTTGTTTTGGATTTGGTTTTTTGGTTGTTTTGTTTGTTGGGGGAGTGTGTTTGTGTTTTGTTGTTAAAGGAGGTGATTTAAAAAACAATATGTCACGTGACTCTATGAAATTACAAACTGAAGACTATGATGAGTCAGTAATACATCTATTGACTTAGTATTTCCTGTCTTCATGTACTGAATCAAAAGGCACATAATTTGACATACTATGTCAAATTATCATGATGTATCTCTCAATTCCTTTCTGACAATTTCTACCATGTCATAAAATTGTTAGCAATGAAGAAGGTTTATNTTTTAAAGATGGTGACATTTCAGCACTGAATTATGACTGGCTTTGAATAAGGAATTACAACAGACCTCCCATACATTACTTCCTTGTCATAAAGCACACTGGACTTAAGTAATTGCAGTTTTCTTCATGCCATTTGCAGTGAGTGCTGTTTAGGGTGGAGAACAGAACTCAAAATTTGTGAGGAAACTGGTACTTAAGGGCTGGCACAAATTAAAGCTGCAGTTATGACTCAAAGTTGTCAGACTACAAAATAGTGTGCTCCAGCATGCATGTCTATGCCTGCATGACTAGCTTTACTGTCGGCCAGCAAATAGAGGGATGAAATAAAAGAAGCAGTAATCAGAGTTACACTCTTCTCTTGCTTTGTTTGTAAGCTTTCAATGAATAAAACCAAGAAATAATATGAAAAATGTGATGATTGCTACTTTTGTGAATTCCTGTATTCAAATGCAGGTTGCCTGGCCAAGTGAGGTTTTTCATAGGGGAATTATTCTGACTTAGCTTTTGCACTGCTGTGAAAACCAGGATCAAAGAATCACAGAATACTATGAGTTGGACCCACAAGGGTTATCTAGTCCAACTCACCATCTAACACCCGTACAGAGACCGAACGCACACCCCAGAGTGGTAAACATAAACCTAGCTCCCTCACAGGCGCACAGTCCACTCTGAGTCAGGAGAGACACACAGGACCATCCAGCCCTACACCCCCCAGCTGGACCATGTCACTAAGCTCCTCATCAAGTCTTCTCTTAAAAACCTCCAGGGATGCCGACTCCACCACCTCCCTGGGCAGTCCATTCCAATGAGCGATCACTCTCTCTGTGAAAAACCTCTTCCTAACATTCAGTCTAAACCTCCCCCGGCGTAGCTTGAGGCCATGTCCTCTCGTTCTGGTGTCGTCAGCCTGAAAGTAGAGGTCCACACCCACCTGGCAGCAACCTCCCCGTAGGTTGCCACCAGGTGTGTGTCGACCATCTTGCAAGGTTGCTATATTTCCTGTGCCTGTGGAAGCAGAGATCAAAGAAATATTCTTCATCACCTCTGTGCACCATTTGAAAAGTTGATGAGCTGTAGAATATATTTTTGCTTTGGTTGGTCTCCACAACATTTCCAGAGAAGAATATTTGCTTCATGTGACAAAACAATTCCTATAGGCAATGTTTTAAATCCCAGAGACAGTCTTTGAAGGAAGATACCCAAACGCAGGGATCCTATTTTGGTTTTGTTTTGGTTCCTTTTATTTTTTGGTTGGTTTTTTTGTTTGTTTGTTTGTTTTGGATTTGGTTTTTTGGTTGTTTTGTTTGTTGGGGGAGTATGTTTGTGTTTTGTTGTTAAAGGAGGTGATTTAAAAAACAATATGTCACGTGACTCTATGAAATTACAAACTGAAGACTATGATGAGTCAGTAATACATCTATTGACTTAGTATTTCCTGTCTTCATGTACTGAATCAAAAGGCACATAATTTGACATACTATGTCAAATTATCATGATGTATCTCTCAATTCCTTTCTGACAATTTCTACCATGTCATAAAATTGTTAGCAATGAAGAAGGTTTATAGAGTATTATTTTCAAGAATAATTAGTGACTTTGATTTTAATTGTTGATTTTTTTTGTTTTAAGCCTGTTTCTTTTTTAAATGAGTCTGTTGTAATATTATATTTTCACAGGTACATAGACAGCAAAGGTAATACAGTCATGACTTGTTCCATTATGACTTCTCCATTGTGACCTCACTGGTTTGAGAGAAATTTTCTCCATGAATCTGCCTCAGTGATTCACGGAGCTTCCCGGTTGATGCATGCGAAGTGCCTCTGTTTCGCCAAGGGGTGTTGCTGGTGCTCCCTGTGGGGCAGGACTGGCTCGGCTCTATGAGGAGGACATGCAGTTTCTCCTGCTCACTGTGGTTTTTATAGCCCCGTGCCTGTGCGTCTGTGTGCTTGGTCCCTAGCGCGGAAGGTTTACCCCCCTTTATGAAAGATGCAAAGGCTCTGTTTATAGACCTGCGGGACTGCAATAAACACCACGGTGACTGGGAGGCACGGGGACTGGGCCATGCCACCGCCACAGCTGCTGCACCAGGAGGAGGCTTCTGTTGCCCCATGTATGTATCATATGTAAAGGGAAGGAAGCTCCAACACCGACACCATCCCCCACCATTATGGGCCCCGGGTGTTGCAGTGTTGCAAAGTTAAGGTTTCCCAGGCTCCAAGAGCACTGACCAGAGCCCAGTGAGACCCCTTCCCCACAGCGGTCCTGGAGCTTCCCCACCACAGCAGCAATGCAAGCATGCAGGGTGACAGCAGCCTAGTGGCTGCAGAAGCGGCAGCAGAAGCGGCAGCATGGCCAAAGAGAAGCCCAGGGATTCTCCAGAGGGGACTCCCCAGTCAGAGTGGGCTCAGAAATGCTTCCCTTTGCTCCCCTGTGCTGTGGGAGCCCGTGGGGAGGAGTGAAAAAACACTCCTCAGCGCTCCTGATTGGCTTGGGGGGGAGCAATGGGTATGGTCTGTATGCATATTAATGACCTGCACGTGTTTGGAAATCAGACATTTTGTGAGACCCTTGGGAGACCAGTTCCTCACAAATTAGGAGGTATAACTGTATGTAAAGGGAAAAGTTCTGTAAATTATAACCAGTTTCCTTCACACTGCACCCTTTCATCTTGTGGTCCCTGATAGATCTTTGGGTTTCTAACCACTTAATTGTTGCTGCCTTCCTGAACACTTTTGTCTTTTCATAGAATCATAGCATTATTTAGGTTGGAAAAGACCTTTAAGGTTATCAAATCCAACCATTAACCCAGTACTGCAAGTCTGCCACTAAATCTAGTCCCTAAGTGCCACAGCTACGTCTTTTAAATACTTCCAGGGATGATAACTCAACCAGTAATATGAACAGGCTGTTCTGTTTGAGAACCCTTCTAGTGAAGAAATGTCTCTTAATACTCAACCTAAACTTCCCTTGGTGCAACTTGCAGACATTTTCTCTTGTTACCTGGGAGAAGTAACCAACATCTACTCCACTGAAGTCTCCTTTCAGGCAGTTATAGAGAATGATAAAGTCTCCCTTGTGTGTAAAGCAGGTGAAATTCAGGTCTTCATCCTGACTCCAAATAGTGCCTTTTTTAGTCTAGATGTTGAATTTGGGAGACACTTCCTGCAGTCACTGCAGTTCTAACAAAGTTTTGTTACCCCTGCAAAATATTTTCAGGTACTGATGAAAAAAGGAAATGCATTAGTTTGTTTTTATCTCTTTGTGTCCTAACGATTGCAGAAAAGTATAGTGAGTGCAGTAATGCACACTTAGACAACACAGTTTCACTAGATCTGATACAGGATGCTAATCAAGTTTATTATTTGTCATATCTTTTTTAAAATGCAAATTCTAGCATTTTCCCAAGCTGGGAAATTCTTTACACTCAAGAGTGTGAAACAATAGAATCCACACAAGTGTATTCAGAGAGAGATTAATACTGCCAGGGTAATTTGCTAAAAACTGTAAAAATTTCAAACTTGAGTAGATAAAAACAGTAAGAATTTCAAACTTGAGTAGATAAAAATTATGAGAAGAACCTAAAAGGAAATAAACAGAGTCATAATCTGGCTTTCAGTGTTGTCATTCTCCTCCCTTTTGTACTTATGGACCAGTAATTTCTCAGGACTTTTACTGTTCCATACTGACCTTCATATTTTGCAGTCATACCTCGTAACAAAATGACACAAATAGTGTCCTAAACATTTTTTACAGCAGTTTACCAGTATAAGCTTACTAACTCATATGTATTTGAATATTAGTTACATAAACTGAAAAAAACTGTACTGTTACATTGTGAACTAAATTAAGAACAGAAGAGGGAAACATTCAAGAGAAATTAACAGTGGCTGATGGTGTGGACACTGAGGTATTCAACACGCTATATGGTAGAAATTGAAAAGCAGTGTAGTGAATTATATTCCCTTTAATCAATTAGTATTTCTGTCAGCAAAACCATTTTATTTTTCATCTGACAGAACTGGCTTACAAGCAGTTTAATTAAAAAAAAAATTAAATAAGTCACACAGTGACACCAATGTGAAAAGTTATACAAGTTAAATAATATCGAGTAAGTCTTGAAGAAATGAGATTGTATTTAGGAGAAGTAGAGATGGAGGAATTATTTTTGGCCAGAAGGTCCCTATTTTATAAACCAATGAAAAAAATCTAGAGGGAAGTACCTAATACTTCTTAACCTGTGCATGTGGGGGTAGAGTACTGCAGACAAAAAAGAAATTAGTCAATTAGTAATGGGATTATATGTTAAGCTATAAAGTAGCTATAATAATTATAGGTAACACTGGACTAAATTGGCTGTGCACTCCTGCAATTTTTACAGAGAAATCAAAATATTAGTATGACGCTAGAATCAACCAAAGCTATTAAAATCTTGTTTAATGAGAGAACAGAAACATTAGACCAGTTTTATAGGTTATATTTGTTGCAGGGCATACTGGACTGTTTTTTTTAAAAAAAAGTATTATAGAGATGACTTGGCTTTGTTTCTGAGTTTTCTTAGAACCAGATAGTTGTAGAATTTACGCTTGTCATCACGCTAACTGTTGGACTCTTAGCACAATATGTAGAAAATGGAGAGTGAAAGGAAGGACTACTTTTTCTTGTTAAGACCAAAAGGATGAAATTTACAGTCTTGGCTGTGTCTGCCTTGTCAAAGAGCCAACAGAATTCAGAAGATATTTGAATGATGCATTGTAATGTTTTAGCTAAAAATGTAATATGTGAAAAGGATTACTGTGTCTCCAGTGACTGCTTCTACATTTTCACAGACAAAGAAGACAGACAAAGAGCCTGACTTAAGGGTTTAGATCTTTATTTCAGCCATAATGAATGGAACTTTGACTTTAGTGGAAGGACTAAACTTTCAGAAGCAACAACTTAATATTGGGAGTGAAATAAATCATGTCAATTTTAATAATTTGAAACTGACAGGTGAATAGAAGTCTTGCAGACTTCAACTAATGAAGAAGAACACCCTAATCATATGCCCATAGAGTCCAAAATATTTAACAAACATTAAAAGTCACAAGTTATTATATTCTTTTAAATTGGGTTATTGGAGACTACATTTTATACTCATTCCCACCTTCAGGAGAACATAACATGTACCCTGGAATAAATGTTCTGTTAAAATCTTGGAAAATGGAATAATTCAGCATTATTATTGGTAAAGCTTACTTGTTAAAGCTATCTGATGGTTTGTTAATGAAATTTAATTTCCATTTTCAGGGCAGTAGTCATCAATATAATCTACAAATATGTAAATTTAAATTATAAAGTAACCTTTGATAAGGTGGGCACGTTTGAAGAGCTCTCATACACAAACGGTATACAGAAATCTGAAGACATTTGTGTTCTGAGATGAAACAAATAGTCTTACTGGCAGATTAATCTTCCTTGCCATGGAAGAATACACTTAAAATGCACAATGGCTGCATTTCTACAAAGAGAACAAAAAAAATATGTGAAAATTCACTTGACTAAAATTTAAGGTCTAACTAATCATCACATGATATGTGCTGCAAAACGCAGTGACTAAACAAGTATACAACGTTTGGGGTTTTTTGTTAGGGAAAGAAATAATATGTAGCCTAAATGGGCGAGAGAACCAGAGGAAAACAAAATCAAGCTATTTAATCTCTAATTGCAATTATTGATGTCAAATCGTAAGAAATTTTTAAGGGATTCAAAGTAGAAATACAAACCCACAAACTGTCATTTAAAGTCATTATCTACTGGAAGATGAAATTAAGTATTCCTTCTCCCTCACTTGTATCAGGAGTCCAGGCTTCTCATTCCAAGGTGAATGTTTCTGAAATGCATGCATCTTTCCAAAGTGGAAGAACACCAGAATTAATCAAGACCGATCTGTCCTCATTTCTGCTAGTTACTTGCAATCCATCAAGAATAATTTCTATAAAGATTAATTTAGCCTAACGAATATTCTAAAAAGTTACAATTGATAATGACCACATGCTTGAACTCCCAAAATTTAAAAAGAAAAAAAAAATGCCCAAATGCAAACATACTTTTTTTTTAATTCCCATTTGTAGACACTTTATGATACCTTCAGTAAACTATTATAAAGTTAATGACCTCTCACAGTTATTTAAAGTATTACAAGAAAGTCATCCTTAGATTTATTATTTTATGATATGAACAAAAAGATTTTGATTTTGAAAGTTGAAGTTATTTTTTGAAGTTCACTTCCATGTTGCTTATTTCATCNAAGAAAAGAACTTGCTCCTAAATATTGAAGTTTTAAGGACATTAAAAAAAAAAAGGTATATTCCTGAAGAAGTCTGTCTTTTTCCTAGAGTGTAGCTGTTACTTACATTGGACACAAGTATTAATCATCTCACTCTCTCTTCATATATATATAATAGTTTTATTTTATTTATATCTATTTTTAAAGTACTGAATGAAGTTAGTAGTAGATTTCACTGTCTTTATCATCATTCAAGTTTGCAAATAATTTTTAAATCTTCCTCCTCTGTAGTGACACAAACAGTTATTGCTTACGCCTATGATTTTTTCTTATTTTTTGTAGTTACATTTTTATTCTATTTTACTTTATTAATATTTTAAATTCAGATTTCCTTTATATTTCTTTTTTTTCATTTCAGCAATATTAGAACTTCTGTCATTAATGTATCTTCCACATGAACAGAAAAAGTTTTAGTGTTTTCCATTTGACTAACTACTTTGCATTTGTAAGGTTATTTGCAGGCATTTTTTCATGCCTCCCTTTCTATAACCCATCAGAAAGTTCATGGATTGTTATCATAAAGTACATATTAGTTTGAAGAAACTCAGGGAAGTGTAGGAAGTATGGAACATTTTAATGTTTTAGTTTGGAACATTTGAGCTGTACAGGAAGGCAATGGGCATTATTATGATGGTTATACAAGAATAAAGGCTTAAAAAGAAACCCTCTCTTAATCAGTATTTTTCCAGATGATGAAAAGAAAGCCAAAGAGATGAAATTGACAAATGTAGCATATAATGGTCCTTCTTGGAGCAGTACTACAGGGGCCTCATTAGTAGACATTTTAGTACAATCATTTTTACCCCTGTGGCTGTCACTTCAGACTACTCAGAAAAGGTGGCTGTAGGAGCTAATCACAGTGATGCCTTTCTCAATTGTATTTTCCTTGTAAAAATGAGGCACAGGAGAGTTAGTAAGTTCTAATTGAAATCAGAATTATCATTGCCATGGATGGCATGCTGTGTCTGTAGGGTATGTTTGTGCCAGTGGAAAATTTCCTTTTCCCCCATAATAAGTTTGGAAGCTTTAGACTTAAATGTAAGATTGTGCTGAAGTCAGTATTACCACACAATTTATTCTGCTATTTTCAGTACCATTTCCTTCTCGCTGAACAGAAGTACAATGGTTAATTTATGTTTAATATTACTAACAGTTGTTGATAAGGGGAGGGGCAGACTTCAAGGAGTTGTGCACTTTACGTTGCAGTTTAAAGTTTAAATGGGCTCTCTCTTGCATGTAATTTCTTTTCCTTCAATATTCCTCTATTTCTCTTACAGAAATAATTATAAGTACCATTTTCTGCTTCAGTTTAATTGCCACCTTGAGAGACATAACAAGATCTCCATTGCTCAAAAAATTGTTTAAGGCTAGAGAAAAGTTTTATAATAGCATTTAAAAGCAGGGGAAAACCTCAACTTTATTCAGCTTCAGAGAAGTATCCTCTTGTACTGTTCCACCATACAGATACCGGGGGAGTGGAGGAGGAAGAGATGCCTGAAATTTCATTTCTCCCAACACTGAGATTTTGTCCTAGTGATGGAGTAAAAATCACTTGCTATAGCAGGCATTAAAATTTTTTGTCTTGGAAAATAGGAATGTTTTATGAAGCAAAACAGAGAAAGAAAAATCTTATTTTGAAAGTTTTGAACTCCATTGGCGATATTTCTTAATCTGTGTTCGTGTTCTAGAGCTTTCTAGTATTGGAGAACTTTATAGTTTTGAAGAACTGACATATCTAACTCCTAAGAGGAAGGTAAAAGGAAGAATCCCATCTTACTATATGAGTATTTGGTGAAGCCTAATTAAACTTTGAAGAGTTTCTGCATTTAAAGACAATGATACCACAGTGAAAAAGAGATAAGAGAACGCATAAGCTAGATGCATTGAACCATGGTTTAGTTTTAATGCAACCTTTTGATAGTTGAGAAAATGTTGACTAGGCCTCAAATACCATTCCACCCAACATTTGTATATGTGTTTAATCCACTTTTACCTATCCTTTAATGTCTTAAAATGAGATTTAAAATTTAAAAAGCTTTTAGACCATGTTGTTGTTCCTTGAATGAATTCTTAAATATTGCCATAACTAAACATCTGAAAGTGAGCAGAAACCACATCATTGATCTTAAGACTTAAAATCCAGAAAATTTTTTCAGTAAGTTAATGACCCTTGATTTTCTGATACAAGGGGAAATAATCCACTATGGCACAGCAGTTATGTGTCATGGTTATTGAGCAAAGGCACGCTTAAAAATGAGAAAAACTCAAGAATAGAAATTCTGTGGGTATGCCATCAGCAAAATGAATTTTCACTTCATGTGATACTTGCTAAAGCCGATAGTTGAAAAGTGAAACTGTTCATTGATGAATTAAGTCTACAGCCTTCCTTACAAGGGGAAGAAATGGGGCAGGCACCGATCTCTCTGGTGCTCAGTGACAGGATCCGGGGGAATGGCCTGAAGTTGTGTTGGAGGGTGGATATTAGAAGGCTGGATATTAGAATGAAGTTACAACTGGGCATTTTCTGTCATTGTCTAGATGTACACCTTTTAGACCCTGTCTGTAATGCGGCTACTTTATCCATGATCTTCCTGTCTTTGATCAAGGAAATAAAATTGTGGTATTGAGTAAAAATCTGGGGCAGCACAGAGGTTTTTTGAGTGCTTCTAGTTATACAGAAAGCTATTGAAACGACAATAAGCAATGAGTGTGAAAATAGGTAGCTATAATGGAAACTATTTTTCAGCTTTAACTGAAGCAGATGCTATCACATACATTTTGTGATACTGACTTCTGAGTAGGTGAGCATAAGGAGTGATTAACCCAAGAGGTTATACTGATTGAGGTGAAATTAAGGTCAATAGAAGTAAAATAAATCCTTTCTTGGATGCCTTAGTCCAAGTGCAGATATTCTAAATGGTTTTATTTGTGACCGGAAGAACTATATTGTTGTGGGTTTTCTAGTGAGGAAACAGTATTGTGGTCAGTTATTTAAAGTATTACAAGAGTGTTGGGGAGTTGAGAAAAGTATATAGGTATAAAAGTGTATAGAGATAAAAAAAGGTTCCAGAATAATCATTGTAACTGAGTGATAACTGTTTGTCTGCAAGGGTAATTCTTTGTTACTATTAAAAACTTTGATGATTTTAATAATTTCAAGCAAGATTTAAGTCAGAGACAGAAATAAGAAAAATATGTACTTCAGGAGTTAGAAATGAGAGACAGAAATAATCCTTGATCTCTTTTCAAATCAGTACAAAACAACTATCAAAAAATGGTCAAAAAGATGTAGGAAGGAATTGGAGTGAAGTAATCAACACAGAAGCCTCTTAAAACTGTTTAACTTTTATTGACATTATGGATGATAATGTCAGCTCTGAACTGATTTTCTAATCAGTTGTCTGTGTCTGAAAAACTAAATAACCTTTAGACTAATTTGGTTCATTTCTCGGACTAATTGTCTGGTTCCCTCACTCAGTGCAAGGAAGGTAGCTTTTGTATTTTTCCCATTTTTTTGCTTCTCTTCTCTGCATTATTCTTTCATCCTCTGTTCTTCTATGAGGATGAACATGGTGAGAGAGGTATTTGAAGTTCTTTTACAGATAATAAATTTCTTTTCCCATTGCTTCCCCCAAATCCTCATGTCCATGTAATATCCTGAAAGCATGAGTAATTAGGAGGGCAAATAATAAAATACTGGTGAGAATTGACTACAAAATTATTTTAAAGGAAGAAACTACATCATTTAGAGATGTAAATCTTCAAATCCAAAATGTTTTTCTCTTGACTATCCTTTTATTTTTTTGTATTAAATTGTTCTTTACAGAGTCACAGAAAATGCTGAAAATGTCTTTGGTATTTTATTTCTGTATTGATTTTTTTAAAAGAAAATTTCATGTTGTCATAGAGTGTCTAGCAGTGTCAGGTTAAAGATTTGGGGGACAGTTATCATAAGTATTTCATTGAAAGAGCCACAGATTCTTGCCACATTTGTGTTCTCAACTTGTATTCAGTGTCTCTTTGTGTGCTTGATTTTTGCATGCTTAAACACTTTTGTAAGTACTACAGACTTCAATGTGGGCTTATGCACAATATTTTAATGGGTTTTTTCCCCCTCTCATAATAATTTCTCACTAGAAGAATGTTCACTGAGCAGTTGAGAATATTCTCTATCCAGAAGAGTAGATATTTCCTTCCATTCTCTTTTTCTAGTTTTAAGGCAAATAATGTTAATAAATCATGGTTAAATTATATGATTATCAGGAAGGGCTTTTTATTTCATAAGAATTTTCAATTTCTTTCTGAGACTAAGTAAGTTTCAAGAGACACTCCCCAAGCTTTGGATAAACAACCATCTTTTATAAACTACAGTGTGTAATTAATGTGTATTATTAATGATGCTCTCATAGGACTGTCTCTCTTGAAAAAAAAAAAAAAGAAAATTGTTAATTGTCAGGATCAGAAGCAAACTGAAGGAACAAGGGGTGCAACAAAGGACGAAGAGCCAGACTCCAAGCTACAGCTCTATATTCTGTTAATGCAGATGTTGTCATTCATGTTTTGAGTCAATTACTCTGTTGGAGGCTTATGAGGACGTCATAGACACTGATATTTCCAATAAACCTGATTGTAGTCAGATGAAATTTCAAACAGATTTCAAAAGGGAAAAGAAATTAGGTCAAGAGAAATGACCACTACAAATTAATGAGCCCACTGAAAACATCACCATTAGCATCACTACTTCCATAAACTAATCTAATGATGTAGAGTTAAGTCAGACACTATTTCACTGAATAAGACAAAAATATAAAAATTATATCCTTTCCTCCCGCATTCCTTCTTTCTAATACACTGAAAAGTTTTCTTGCTGGAGCAAGTGGAGTATAAACTTTTAAAATCATTAAATATGGAATGTTTTGTGCGGTTCCTTTGTTCTATGCTTTCTATATGCTAAAACATTTCTTCTGTGGAGAATTAATTGCAGGTCTGTCTCATAGAAGTATCCAGAAATACAGGCAGTGTCAAGAGGAGCTTTATCTATATACAGACTTGCTTTTGTTTTTATACATAATGCCTCTTTCTCACAGACCAGCTATTTATATCATTAATGGAATTGTTTCTACTCAGGTAGCAAAACTTTAGCAAGTTTCACCAAGTTTCTCTGAGCTGCAGCTTCTTTAGTAATGCAGGAATGCTTTTCTTCTAATGATGATCTGTTATCTTCTCTTTTGAAATGTGAGCAATGAAGTCTAACTTCCAAGAGAGTTAAGATGTCTGCCTTGGTCTATGACTCCACAACAGCAAAAGTACGAACTTAAAACTAGTGAGTACTTAAACAGTAATCTTTTTTGAGCATACCTAGCAAGGGTCCCATGCTCCGCCAGAGACTGGCTCCTTGAGACCAGCCCCAGAACACCACAGGGGCAAAGGTGCTTGCACCCAGTTCACGCCAAGCAGACAGCTTGCTAGTGTTGCCAGAGCAACGCTAACCCTACCCCGTCCTTGGCTGGCCCTGCCCTGAGCACAGTCCCACCAACCCTGGCCTGTGGCACAGTGCAGGGGGACAGGTGGGAGGAGCCACCGGCAGCACCGGAGCACAGAGTCATGTTGCGCCTGAAAAGCTTGCAGCCCAGCTCCTCCCCATCTGCCTCCGCCTGCTGCCTGCAGCCTTCTCTCCTTCCGTCTCCTCCTCCTCTCTCCACACCTCCCCTCCCATCCCGCCTGTATCCTGGAGGAGAGCCTCATGCCCTGTCCATAAGCAGCTTGGTGCCTGTACACCAGGTTATCACAGAATCACAGAATCACAGAATCAGTAAGGTTGGAAAAGACCATAGAGATCATCAAGTCCAACCTATCACCTGTTACCTAATCTAATCTAGTCAAACCTGTTACCTAACCTGACCTGTTGCCATCCTACTACCAACACATGTCACTGATGTTATGTCACTGATGTGCTCTTTTTTTTTTTTTTCCCCATGAATGCAACAGCACTGAGATAAGGGTTTTCCCCTCTTTTGATTGTGACCAGCAAAACGATGCAGCTTGACAGAGATGACGGGCAGGTATATGCCATCTCCGTTTTGCCCAGGCAACTGGCTGTGTGCTTTTTCAAAATCGGCGTGCTGATGGCACCATGTCAGCTGCCATCCCTGGACCCAGTGGAGAAAGCAGGATAGCTGGGTCCACCCCCTGTTAGCCAGGGAGAGTGTGGTGGGTGGTGCAGGCAGAGCAGTGTTCTGTGGTGTGGCTGCCCGGGACAGGGAGAGAACACAGTGGGAAGGGTTCAGAAAAGCACGTACAGCCCCAGCGTGCACTCGCTGCAGCAGCTGCATGTGCCCTCGCAGCATTCTGCGTTGTGGCCGGTGTGGACAGAGCAGTGTGCTAGTGCTCTGTGTGGCTCAACAGACTGAGCTAATTTACATATTCATAGATGTTTACTTTGAGTATTCATGGCTGTCAGTTTGCACAGGTGCAGTTGCGAATGCCGCATAAAATAGACCTACCCAACTACGGAAAAATCATGCCACAAAGAGATGAATCCATGTTTGGGGAACCATGAAGTAGAGAAGTTTGACTATTCTGTAAAGGAATCACATAGTAACAGTTTCATTTTAGAATTGCAAAGAGATGTGTGAAACATATTCTCTCATTCTCTTGCTCTGTTATTGCAAAACATCATTGCATGTACAAAATAGATAATAATGTGCATTTGTGTGTGTGTGTGCATACACCCATACAGTGACTTCAAGGTGTTGCAGTTGTTATTCATACACTGAGAAGTCATCTCAGACCTAGATAAAGGCATTAATCCTCATACTCCCTAGATCTGATGTACATATGTACACATGAGTAGTATACACATATAGACCAGGACAACAGACACAACAGTAATCCCTCATTACGTTGTGGTTCATCATTCACAGCTTCAATACATCATGGGGTTTTTTTTCTCACAGCTTTACTGGTTTTACCATATTTACTGTTTTTACAGCTGCATCACTGATTTCACTAATCGCAGCATCTTTCTGGAACCAACACTCCATGACATTAGAGGGATTACTGTATTACTTTTACTTGTTTTTACTACTTCTGGTATTTTACTGTTTTATTTTTCATGTATTTCCAAGGTGATTACTTTAGAATCACCTGATACGGAAAAAGAAGAAAAACACTAAAAAACCATGGAACTTCCTAAAGACTACATTACCCCGTAAGAAGTCAGGTGGAAAAACTGTTTGTGTTTCACGTTGCTTCTTGCTTATTGTGATGAGTTTTGAATTACAAAATTTAGTTTAAGTTTTGGAATTTATAATGTAAACATAATATTGCAACTGAATATAGGTAGCTCCTCAGTATATACATATGGGGAATTGAAAAGAACAGTGTGATTAGAATGTGGTGGGACAAGACTCCAAAACCAGACAGCTTCAAGCTTCAAAAATATTTTTAACTCTATTGACTAAATTTGTTAACAGCACACATTGCCAGTAGTTAGCACCTAATCACTATCAATCATCCCTGACAAGCTTATTTTAAATTAGTTGCAAGTGTACAGTGCCACTGAAGTGATGCTGTTTTATTTCATACTGATAGCTATAATCCATCAGCCCAAGGAACAATTTGAGAGGGAAACCCAGAATAGAGTTTGTCACCTTCCTTCCTCCATAAAATGCCATTGATGTTATGTGTTTCTCTGCCTGTTTCCCCAAAAGAAAATTGGGTGATCTCAGCTTCTCTTCATATTTATTTTTGGAATGAAGGCTTGTTCTGGTTTTGCAAATTCTGCAGGATTATTCTGACTCCTTCAGACACCCTGCCTGCCTGCCTGCTCTGCAGGATTATTTTGGTTTTACCAGACATCATTCTTGTCTGCTCTACATCCTTAGTTCTTATCTTGCTGAGTTTAATAGTTGCACATTTTTTGTGCACCTCATTTGGGCCATTGTAGCACAACTTCATCTGCATCTTTGCCAGTCAAGGCTATTATTTATATATTAAAGCTGAGCTGTCTTGCAAGATGTTGTTACTGTTTTTACAATGCAAAAATATGCCTATATAGTGTACCTTGTTATGCTACTTTAGTGTACTTATGTCTTAGTGTTGCAAGAATGTAGATATTAATTTTGTTGCTTAGCAGGCATCTAATTACTGCATGCAACAGGCATCATTTTTGGCTACAGCAGAACCTAATCATGGTTTGAAAGCAAAGATATTTTAACATAGGTTGCAACTCAGTCCCGTACATGCAGCAAAAAAGATTAAATATCTAGTCAAGTTCTAGTTAAATTCACTTCATGTTTAGATTCAATTCATGTTTAAAAGGAGTGTCTTATTATAACTTACTTGTCTTTCAATAGAACCTATGTTGTGTATTTAGCAGACAAGACTGAACTACTTCTGCAGGAGAAACTTTATTCTCTGTGTTGTAGTGTGAAGTGTAGATGGCAATCACTGAGTTTTAAACAGGACTTTTACTTCATGAGCAACCATTCTAAATCATGAGAGTGTACCTTGATCACAAAGTAATAGGAATCTTGACAAGCACAAAGCTCTTCTGAATATGTCTGTGGAAACTGTTGACACAATTTTTCTGTTTTGTTTTTTTCTTAATATCTCGTCATCTAACTGAGTAACTTTCAATTTTCCACAGATAATTGACTTGAAAAATTGAGGGGGAGACTTAGAAAAATGTTGTCATTGAACAAAATATGGAAACTGCTGCTAACAGAAAGCACCTTGTGGTATTGAACATGCTGAATCTCCCGTAGCATTTTCAAAAACCTTACAGAATATGTGTGTGCATAAGTTAGCTGTGTGTGCTTAGGAGACAACTTTACTTATAATCACTCAAGGCAGCTAAGCAGTGGATCACATTTGGTGTTACTGGTTTTGGCTATAGCAGTATGTCCCATCTTGCTTTAAATTATTTTTCACAATTTAGCATTTGGCACATACAGGCTTTCTTGCTCATTTCTCTTCCACTACCCTCCCTTCCACCTTTCCTCTTGCTTTTTCTTTCTTTGAATGGGAGATACAGAGCATTTTATCTTTTCACTTTTTATATTAGGGTAGTGTTGATAACTTGTAAGGCCTTTCACAGGATCTCAGATCAAAGCAGCAGCTAATGGTAATATACATGCTGGTTCAGAATGGAAAACTAAGTAGTTGATTTCAGTTTATGCAAACTAAAATTTGGAAGTCAGCTGCAAATCAGGTTAGAAAACTAGAAATATTTTAGAAAATATTTCAGGGTTTTTTTGCATGTTTTGTGTCCAAAGTGGAGCCTGCTCACTTCTTCACATACAAAGAATGCTTAAATTACCAGCCTCCTTCTGATTTGTGATACTCTACTACCCATTGTAAAAGAATATCCTTATGACATTTGTCAGGGGGCAGCCCCATCCAAGATACTCACATTCTTAAAGATAATTTTTACACTGAAGTAAGTGGCAGAAATGCTTGGAAGATTTTTTTGCTCTTCTTTTTTGTACTATTTCAGGCTATGAATAGTTTAACATCTTTGAACCTCAGTTTGGGCTTATGTAAAATGAAAGCTTTGAATTGTAATTAATATCATTGTAACACTGGGGTGTCTATACAATGCAAGTATTGGAAATTTTTGAAAAATAACTGTCAGGGTTTGGAAACATATATGTGCTGAGTTTTGTTTTCATAAAACTCCCAAGCACAATTGGGAAGAGAAGGGATATTGGCCACACTCATTATGCCAAGTTTTGTGGGAAACATACAATTTATTGACCATAAAACTACATAAATCTTAGGGTTTCATTGCTAAGTAAACTAAAAAATATTTAAAATCATTCTTATAGCACATTTATACCATAGGAAAATATTAATAACATTATATTGTAGAATACTGTCTCATTTCGAAGAAATGGTTTCATTGGAGTGAAGGTCAAATATTTGTTAAATACTACCAGCCCTGTGTTGCAAGTGAAATTTAAGGAAAAAAGAAATTCTGTCACCAGATGTTTTGTCCATTTCTTAGACCAGCGTGCTGGGATGGTACATGCTTTGAGTAAATCTCCACACTGTGCAAAGTGTCAAGTGGGAAATGGAAAGATACAAGAAATAATATTAACAAAATAAGAAATATTTAACCTATGGCATTTCTCTAGGTTTAGTGTCATAGAGGTTTAGGAAAGACATAGTATTATTTTCCAGAAGAAATTTCAATTTTAGAGAGGACAGAGTCCATTATTCTTATTGTGCTAGGAATCTATTCAGAAAAAATACTTCGCCTTGTTATCTGAAAAGTGGTTCTATGAGGGAAAAATACAGAGAAGGTGAGGTCAATAACATTTTGAACTTAGGTATTAGGAGATATTTTACTGATTTCATATTGAAGAGCTCAGTAGTGTGAAGTGTGACTTCTTCTTGTAGGTTTTCCTAGGAAAGTAGGGTTGTATCAGATATGAAGGACAAGTGAAATTACTGGAAAATCTTCCCAGTTCATATTGAAGAGCTCACACTTGAGAAATCACACTTTGTATCCTCTGTTTTACTAAACCACTTTCATATCTGCATTGAAATGAATTTTCAGTTAATCTTTGTCTCGAGGCCCATGGAGTGCTGTGAATGTTGAATGTTCTTTGGCTAAAGCACTGAGCACACACCACAGCCATTCCTGCTGTGTTGAAGACCAGCTGAGAAAAAGATACGTACTCTGAAGTTAAAATAATCAGAACAGGTCCCCTACTTGATAACAGCTGAGTGCTGTAGTCAAATACAGCTATTGCAGCAGGATTCTATTGATTTATACTGGGCAAAACTGGTGCTTTTATCAAACAGTTTTGTGACTACTCAGCAGTCTGTGTCAAGCCATAGGCAAAGATTTTCAGGAAGTTCCTGGCATCCAGAGAGACAGAGAAAAACTGGTTATTATACCAGGCAAATCGCTCAAATCACTTAACAGCATGCCTGCCTCAGTTAGATGGAAAGCCACATTCACATTATTTG
>WEKX01005532.1:0-13373 GCA_013390025.1 Pitta sordida | reverse complement strand
GTAACAGGTTTGGCTAGGTTAGGTAATAGGTGATAGGTTGGACTTGATGACCTCTGTGGTCTTTTCCAACCTTACTGATTCTGTGATTCTGTGATTCTGTAACTCATTTCTTAGAACAAGTCATTTGGGATGGAAGATTATTGTGGAAAGTAGCTTTAAAATCTAACCTGACATACTGGTAAAATCTTTCTATAACTCAGTTAGAACTTTCTCATATGCCTCTTTATTTTTATTGTTTCTTCAAAAAATATTTGCCCAGTAGACCATAAAAATCTTAAGTGACATTGTAGTTTGTTCGTGTCCTAAATATTATTAACTATTAAAGAATCTGTGTTGCCTTCTTTAGAGTAGTTATCTGTCTAAATAATTGATAATATAATGGGTTTTGTTTATGCCTATTATCTAGGGACTTGTCTATTCGCTGTTCTAACATAGCTGTCTGGAAGGAGGCTACTGATAATATGAAAACCAGTTTTTAGTGCTTATTCAAGAGGGTAAATGGGTATTATACTGATTTTTGGTGAAGAATTGCTCCATGTTGATACAAAAACTCTGCTATACTAGTGTCTCAGGGAAGAAATGTCACTGGTTCACCTTGGGATATTATAATATACAGCAGGCAGTTAAGACATTTTTTCATTTCTCTCTCTTTTTTTTTTTTTTCAACCGAGCAGTTATTGAACTCTATCCCTTATGCAGTAGCTTTGTTTAACAGCACATATAATCTCATAGCACTCTTTGTTTCTCACATTTGGATCAGATGGCAGCATGTAAAGCAGCCTAAAACCAGCAGAATGCCTGTCAAGGGATCCAAGTGGCAAACTGGTGAGACTAGGAGGAGGAGAGTAAGGATGAAGAGGAACTTGGACTGATCTCATGATCATGTGTAACACATGGCAGCTATTCTTCAGTCCTTCAGACTTGGCAGATTTTTGGCTAATGCTGTGAGAACATTAGAAATTGTGAATAGAATTTGCAAGGGCATTGTGTAAAATATTCATTAGTTGCACAGGAGGCTTGGCTGTTGAGCACCCATGCAGTGAGCTGCACCCTGATTGCTGGGCCTCTAATCCATACTGCAAAGTGAAGTTTTCTCCTAGGACAATACTACTATTGCTGTAGACACTTGCAGGAGGTGAGCTGTGTATTTTTACCTTGCTACTATAAGCAGAAAGAAGAGCAGCCTCTCTAGTTAAGTTCAGCTCCACTAACAGTCATAGGCTGAGCAAATATGATGAATGGTTCATGATTTATTCTTTGACTTAGAGGGTCTTTGGCCTGGGAGTGTCTGGTATGAGAAGGGAAGGAGTTCTTTGCCCTGTCATAAAATTTGAAAGTTGTCTCAGTCTAACTGTAAAAAATTATTAAGAAAATTGTAAAAGAAGACATAATCTCTGTGGAGAGTGATTTAATTGTGATGCTTCAGGAGAAGAGTATTTGTACCAACAGCTTGAGACCTTTCTTGGCTTCTGTATTAGATTGCACAGAATAGATATAATATTATATTTTTATACTACATTTTTTAAAAGGTCTAAAGGCCACAAGCCCTGGAGAAATTCTAGGTGTCTCTTTCTTTGTAAAGCAGTGGAGAAACCCATTGCAGATTTTTTTTAATGGAGCTACCTGGCTATTTTCAAGTTAACAAAATGCAGCTATGACTTCTTAGTGGAGCTGTAAGAGTGGACAAGTTCGCTCCCAAGACTTGACTTTAATCCATTGTCATGCTGAATACATAACAATGTCTGTGCTGGTTGCCTCCGAACAATATTTTTATGGCAAAACAAGTACCCCTTCCATTCTTTGCCATATCAGTGTGTCATAGGGAGAGGCCTTTTGTTCTATTGTAAAACTTTTCTCCTTTTTAACAAACAATAGGTGTCTCTTCTTATCNTTTTTTTCTTTTCTTTTCTTCCTTTTAATACTCTGTTATTGTTCAAACATATATATATATTTGTTATATTAATTTTTTTCCTCTCTCCCAGTGAAGTTCTTATTTCTCTCTATATATATATATAATTCAAGTATTTCTAAATTTAATTCCTGCTTCATCTTAATTGACCCAGGACACAGTGAAAAATAAACACCTGGCTATCTGTTTCTTCAGAAAATGTAAAATACAGCTTCTGAGAGAGTGTCTATATACAAGAGCATTATTTTGTCATAGAAATAATGCTTTATCTAAGAAAAAAAAAAGCAAAAAACCCCTCTAAAACCACAGTGTATAGCATTAACATCTGGTTTAAAGTGTGTCTAGAGCCAACAACTCAATGTCAATTTGGTCTGACTTTACGGTATTACTTGCTTGATTATAGCTCTCACTGGAGGAGCTGAGCATTTCGATATCATCCAAAGCCCCTGAGAACAATTCAAACCAGCTGGTATTCTCCTTATTACATAATTACAAAGCATGCGATGCTGTTTGGCATACTGAAGAGGCACTGGGGGCCCACTTCTCAAAATATTTACAGCCTTTTATTCTTCTCTAAACAATCATTTGCATAGTAAAAGTGATATACAGCACATCAACATGTGGGTTTACTTTATTTCCACTTTCTCAAATGTACCTGGAAGTGCATATGTTTAGCAGTGAATAGGCAAAAGTGAGACAAAGCCAGAGGGTATAAAGGCTGTAATATTCTCAGGAAAACTTTATGTTGACTTGGTCAGTGAAAGATGATAAATCTTTCAAAGAAAACCTCAAAGATGTATAAATATTTTGCATATGTGAAAGCATATCTTGAAATGCCTACCCTGGAAGTGAAGAAGTTAAGAAATCAGGAGAAGTTGCATGTGAGTAAGCTGGTCATGACAGGGTTGCTAATGGGTAGATGAGATGCAGTGGCTGCATTTTGTTAAGAGAGATGTGTGTGTGCATGTGTGCATCTCTAAGTAATATTTTTTAAATTGTGAAATTGGTTTCTTTTTATGGCCAAGTTGCTAAAATTCTATTTTGTCTAAAGTGAAAAAAGCAATGGAAATTATCAATAGCTGAGGTGCCAGGATAAAAAAGGGAAAAAGAAGAAAAATCTGTTGGATTTTCTGTCATTATCATTCTGAAAGATTTTGCAAAGGCATAGGAGAATGGTTAATTCTAAACTGAGTATTTTCTCCCTACCACAAAAATGAAACATATACACTTCTTGTACACACACACAACTTTTGAATTACAAACCTCTGTCAGATCTTAGCACCTCCGACTTACCACCATGCCGTATATGGGAGGCATTGCACAATGTAGCTAAACTTCTTCTAAGCCCCAAATTCTTCTCAAGTTTTCTCTTGTTAAATCCATGTTGGTCTAAATGAATTATATACAGGAAAGTTAAATGATTGATTAATGAATGTTTAAAGGTGTGTAGTACAGCGTTTTTTATCTGTTTTTATTGGTTTTAATGAAGAGGTTGTTAAAAGTACTTAGTTATGTTGTGCTTAGTGCTAAACCCCAAATCCTTTGTCTGTTTATCCACAAAACCTAAAATCTGATCTGAACCATATTTTTACATCCTCTAAAATTGTTTTGAGGAGGAAAAAATACTCTCTGAAGGTGAGCATAGGCAAATTATTAGATACACTATAGGGAGCCTGGTATTTACGTATTATCCAGGATCTGAATGGTGAATTATTGGTATGAATAGACATGGTTAGTTGTAGATCTCTGTATACCTGTGGGGGGTATTATCATTCAATTTCCACACAGCAAGGGTTACTGAAACTAATTTTTGGTACCTGTTTGTTTCCCGCTTTCAAGATGTTTTAATGCATTGCATAATTTGCACTGCGAGTGGAGGAACTAAAAGTGCAGAATCAAAATGAGAACTGTAATGGCAGTCTGAATGGACTACTATAAATGGCTTGCTGAGCACAGTGACACGGTGTGACAGGTGCCACTGTGTAAACCTGCAGATCACAAACCTTATTGAATTCTGAGCTATATTTTGCCGTCTGGTCCACTGCAGAATTTGACTCAGTGCCGATGAGTTTCAACAGGTGACTTCCTAAACCTGTTATGAATAAATCAGCAAAAGTTCACCTACATGGATTTCAGATTTGTTGTTGTAACACACAACCTGTTAAGGAAACTTGAACCAGCATATGTTGGGTTTGCATAGCAAGGTTTTGGTAGCAGGGGTTGCTTCTTTAAGAAGCTGCCAGAAGCTTCCTCTATATTTGACAGAGCCAATGCCAGTGGCTCCATGAACTGCTGCTGATCAAGACTGAGCAAATCATCAATAGTAGTACTGCCAGTGTGATAGCATGTTTTAAAAAAAAATGTTATTGCGCAGAATATGGACAGAGAAGAGAGGAATTAGAATCTGTGAGAGGAAGAGCTCTGCATACACTAAGGTCAGTGAAGAAGGATGAAAAGGAAGTGCTCTACAAGCCAGAGCAGAGATTCCCCTGCAGCCTGTGGTGAAGACCATGGTGAGGCAGCATGTCCCTCTGCAGCCCACAGAGATCTGGAGTGGAGTAGAGGTCCAGCTGAAGCCTGTAGAAGAGCCCCATGCTGGACCAGGGGAATGCCTGAAAGAAAGCTTTGTTCCCATGGAAACAAAGGAGCAGGCTCCTGACAGGACCTGTGGAACTGGAGAGAGAAAAGCCCCCACTGGAGCAGGTTTGCTGGCAGGACTTGTGACCCCTTGGGGGACCCACACTGGAGAGCCTGTTTGAAGAACTGCCCCCTGTGGAAAGTGACACATATTGGAGAAGTTTGTGAAGAATTATAGCCTATGGGAGGGACTTACACTGGAAGAGCCCTTAGAGGACTGCCTCTTATGGAAAGGATCCAACACTGGAGCAGGGCAAGAATCCCTTTTCCGAAGGAAGAAACAACAGCATGAACAAAGATGTGATTTACTACAGTGGTGAGTGCCCTGCCTCTCACCTGGGAGATCGGGGGGTTCGATTCCTGCCAGGGAGGCGGTGGTGCTGTTTAAGAGTTGGACTCGATGATCCTTGTGGGTCCCTTCCAACTCAGAATATTCTGTGAATCTGTTCTTCTGTGATCATAACACACTCAGTCTCCTCACAGCTTGGCAGTATGAAAAGCAGAGAGGTCCTTGGTTCTGTGTAGGCACTGGCAGCAATAACAAAAACATCTCTATATTTTATCAACACTATGTTCAGTACAAACCCAGAATGCAATCTCATACTAGGCACTCTGAAGAAGATAACTCTACTGCCAGCCAAAACCAGCACAACCCCATTCCCCATCTCCCTGCACTGCTGGGGGGAGGAGGGGGAGAACTGGGAATAAGGTCAAGGCTAGGAAGGAGGGAGAGGTGGTGGAAAGGTGTTTTTAAGACTGGGTTTACTTCTCATCAGTGTGCTCTGATTCGATTGGTGTTAAATTCAAATAATTTCCCCAAGTCGAGTCTGCTTTGACTGATATAATTGGTGAGTGATCTCTCCCTGTCCTTATCTCCTCATGAGCCTTTGTTATATTTTCTCTCCCTTGTACAGCTGAGGCAGGATCAAGTGGCTTTGTTGAGCACCTGGCATGCAGCCAATGTCAAACCACCACACAGTGAAAGAATGCTTCGTAATGAAAGTCTAATTTCTACTAGTAACATAGATTCCTCAAAAAAAAGCTGCACTTAAATGTCTAACCAGGCAACAGGTACTTCCATATTGCAGCTGGAAGGTTGTTGTGGATTAAACACCTTCCTGAATGGGTTCTGGTCTGCGTACCAAAGTAAGGTCTTTGCCTTTCACCCTGACACTTCAACTACATGTGCACATAAATTGAAAGAGGATGTTAGACAAGAGTCAGATTTAACACAGGCTTCTGTCTCCTTGCTTGTAGGTTCTGCTTAACAGTCAATGCAGCTTTCAGATAGAAGTCTATATCTTTGTTACATTTCAAAAATAGTATTCCTTTGCATTCTGACATCTATTAGCACCTCTGTTCCCTCTTCAGTTACTTTAATATAGCAGTGACACCTGGCTCCATCCTGAGTGATTATGTAGTTCTTTATGGAAACTGGAAACAGCAGCTTTAGCTGGAATCTTATCTGCCTTGATACAGAGAGGCATTACTAGTAGTTACTCAAGGCTGACCAAAATTCCATTAATTACATATAGGGATTTTTCTCTCTGCAAATCTAGGATATTTTGCACTCTATTCTGTGTTCTAGTTGCTTCTGAAACAGAAACTTCACTGAAAATAGCCATAATCCTCTTTAATGGTACAGGCAGAGTAGACAATGAATTGCATGTAGAAGAGGCAATATACTTCTCGAAATGTCTGTAAAACAGTTTTGCTGCATTGTTCTTTGATAAGTTTAAATCCATTTTTTAGCTAGCAGATGCTATAGTTTGTGTGGTGCTACAATGTAATTAATTCTCTTTAATGATTGCACTCAATACGATTATTAATAAAGTGCAACAAAAAGAACAGTGTTGTGGAAAAGCAATAATATCCCCTATGACGGCTCAAATAAGTAAGTAACCCTTATTCTATTAAATATGTGTCATATCCTGATATGATTAACTTTAATTCGTGTTGAAAAGACTTTTGCACCTGTTGTAAGAGAATAGGCTTTTCACGCATGGTTCAATTTCTTTTACTGGCTTTAATAATTACATTCATCTGATACTAATGTTTCTCCTCTGAAAAAAACATACATAGTAGGTTTTGTGTGTATGTATAATAACTTGTACTGCCTAATTTCTTAATTCTGTAAAGCTGCACTTTAAAAGTCTACGTCTTGCAAGAGGAAAAGAAACTTATATTGTGCCCAAGTAGTGTCAAGATACTTAAGGTGGATAAAGCAGTTTGTGTTCTTCTGAATAGTATTTTTGTAGCTTTTGCTTTTAAAAGGTTCAGTATGCCATTGTTGTAAATCATAATTCAACCCTGATTTGCTGAAAGGTTCTAAGAAACATCACTTTGAAATGTGTCTTGAGCCATCAAAAGTGATACCGTTTAAAAACGCATGTCAGCTAGAAATTTGCTCCTTGAAAAAAGAAGGAAACCCTAAAGCTTAATGAAGCAAATGCGTCAATTAGATAATTAGCTCAAAAAGCAAAAGGGAATTTCATGTCACTTTTACTTACTGAACCTTAGGATGTCTTACTAATTTACACATTAGATTTTTCTCAAAGAAGTCAATCATGTGCTTGTTACTTCATTTACATAGATAGTAAAAATAGTAAACATAGAAAAGGAAGTTTGTAAAACTTGAGGAATTGTGCCTAGTATGGACAAGCAGTTTGCTCTAAAATAGGTCTCAGCATATGAAAATAAATGTTGATTAATAAAATTATGCTTAATTCAGTTACAGGAAAAAAATAAGAGTAGCGCAGAGAGAATGTTATGTCTTGAATGCTATGTTGCAGAATGGGGTAATTATTTTTACAACAGAAATTTTAGCTTCCCTCTGTTAGAAGCTGTTAGAGAGGCAGTTTCCAATCTGTTTTTCTCTGCCTCTGCTTTATGGGATTAAAATGTGACTTTCCTGTTGTGACTTATCTTTGCTTACTTCAACAGTTACAGGTTCTCGCTCCTGTACTGCACATGCAGAATGAGAGAAGTGAAAAGGGTTTCTGCAGCTGTGTGGGGATTTGTAAACAGATGTGACCTCATATAAAACTGTCAGTAATACATATCCTTTTCTAAAAAGCACTTAATACATCTCCTTTCCCTAGAATTACAGGTTTTTGGATGGGTGAGGCTTTTTTGTATATAATATTTTTTAGAAGCAATATTCTCAGAAACTTGTGCAAGAACACATTGGAAATGAAACAAAAAGCTTTTTTCAGTTTTATCTACTTCATAGTACTACAGTATTCTCTCGGTACTTCGTGCTTCTGCATGTGCTGATCCAGTACATCGAGGATTTTTTTCAATGAAGCATTTTCCCTACTTAATCTCCACTTTGCAGGTTTTTTCGGATCACATGACCAGCATGAGAACCAGGGCTGCAGATTGGCCCAGTGAATGTTGGTGCATGTGTACTACATGCCTCTTCCACGGTGGGGGTGGGACTTTCCCAGGACCTTCCCACCCCGCAGTGGCTGAGGGGGTGAGGTGATGGGCGGGCCACATTTACATAAGTATAAATCCCTACTTCATGGATTTCGCTTCTCGCAGCAGGTTCTTAGAACTGGCTCCCCACAATAGTTGAGGCACTAGTGTAGTATCTAACCCAGAAAGGGCTAAAGAAAGGAGCATCAATGTAGTAGTTTTTAAAACAATGAAATTACTGAGAGATGTTACATATGTTTCTAACCTGTTCTTGCAGGCTTTAGATATACTCCTTCATCTCTAAATCTCCTTATATCTCAAGTTCCCTTACATAAAGATTTTATAATCAAGTAGTGTATCGGTGCTGACACAGTTCTTGATGCTGTCATTAGAAATTTCTTTTGGATCAAACTTCAATCATTTCTAGACTTCTGCTACTACTTTCTCACATTGATTAATATTCAAGGAAAATAGCTAATGGAAGAGATTTACCTAGTTAAAATCCTGACCTTGAATTTTGACATTTTTTCTTTGCATACAACATCTACTCTTGGAAACTGATTGACAACCAACTTTTCTTTAAAGTCTGTTTTTCTAAGAAAGGGATTTTCAGAGGCTTGTCTAATTCTTCTAGGTTCTGTGAAATACCCCAGATTAATTCGTAATTCATTTGTCTATTGATCACACAATTCTTTTTCCATTGTATTTGTAGGGTCTGTGTTAAAATAAATTAAATTTTATTTAACTGGATCTCATCAGTACCTTTCTTAAAGGTACTTGTAAGGGTTTTTAAAACTCAATTTATAACTATTCTTAAAGCTTAAATCTAACTCAAAATTGTAAATTTCTCAGACTGACCCAAAACACTAAGTCAGAGGAAAAGCATACCATCAGGTTGTTCTATAAGTTAGCTTATGTAAGCTGCCAACCTGGCTGTGTTTGAAATGTGTCTGTACAGCCACTATAAACCAACTCAGGGCTTCTGTGCCTCAGCAGAAGAGCAATAGTAATACAAGAATTTACTTGTCTGTATCAAATTTCTGTGTGAACTCCTCTAACCTATTTGCAATCAAACCACAATTTTTGACAATAAATCCTTATAAAAAAGACCAACATGATTCAAAAGTCCATTTGTACTTCCATATATCATGAGGCAGTGTGCTGCAATCAAAGTGACTCAGATCTATTTCACTCAATCTATTTCAGTTTCCCATTTTACTTCTGCTTTCACCTCGCTTTTCCCTTCTTCATTTTCTACATCACAGTTCAACTACAGACCAGAAAGCTCCAGCACGCTCTGTGCTGGACCATCTTGTCTACGTACCTGCTTTTATTGTACTGCTGATTTGCATAGGCCAACAGGCACAAAAGTAACTAGAATATGCTTGAAGAAGTTCAATTAAGTCTTTTTAGATTCTTTCTTTCTAGTTTCTATTTATTTGTGCCAATCGTACTTCAATCCTACTAAGCCTGGCAATGACTTTTATTAAAGCAGTTTTACTGAGTGTGACTAATTTCTCACCCCATTGGCCTGCCAGCTCCAGTGGACTCGCTAAATAGTTATGAACTTGTCAGCTCCAGAGGACGAGAGGGCAATATTTTGTTGTACAGCTATAAAAACACTTCAGCAAAGCTGTAAGAATGCAGAACTTTATTGTACTAGCAAGCATAATATCATCTGAATATTTCATAATATTGGTACTAAAAAGTAAGAATCATAATACTACAAATTATGTGACGCTATGAAACTATTTATGTTACATTTTAAGAGTCTGGGGATCTCTCTCTTTCCTCACTAACACTGTTGTCTTCCAGATGCTCTTGATTTTATTGTGAACATGAGGACATTCCTCTGGGAGTTTTTGTCTTCTATTAGCTCTTTTACTGAAGTTTGTGAGTACTCTCTCCCTCATCAGTGGCCCCCGAGCTTCTCTCCAGGTTCATCCAGCAGCCCCTGACCCCACACATGGTATTTTGCTGGTAGCAGTCCCTTTTGCTGGCGTGGACAATCTATGCTTGCAGTACAGACATCATGCTTGGCCCAGGCTGGGATGAGTTTGGCATAACAAAATGAATGGCTTAGTAAAGGGCCAGGCCATATGTGGATCTGACGAATAAGACTCAGGTCAGGTACCACCAATACCACAGTAACATTAATATGCAATACACTTGATAGCACTAACAGGTTTCAGTTTATTGCTGTTCAGGAAGAGTCTTTATTTATGACCCATTGTCTATTACTTGTATGCTCCTTATCTACCTAAGATGATGGGTTATCTTAAAAGTGGAAGTATTTCAGGGAAAAAGGATATTAGAGGACTTCATCAGGTGAACAATCTTATTTAATATCTTCCTTAATGACCTTGACTCACAAATGAAATTTGCTGATAAAGCAGAGATGGGGTCAATCTCAATGCAAAGGAGGAGCTGAATAACAAGTGGGATGAACCGGGTAATATCAAGAACTGAAATGAAAAAAAAGAGATGGATTTTAATAGCAGAAGAGACAAAGCCATATATCAGAAGCAAATAATAATTTCTGCTCTATGCTGAGATCTCATCAGTTAGAATAAAAAAAGCTTAAGTGCATGAAACATTCACAGGATGTTTATGAAATACTGATGAGATTTTGCTGTGCAAAACATGATAGCAAAAGGCAAGTTATAATGTATTTCTAGTCTTTATACTGAGTGGCATGAACTATTAAAAATTTTGATGGAGTTCCTTCTGAAATGCCATGGACATGTCTGTTTTCAAGAAGGAAGGAAATTATATTGAAATCACTGTAAATAAGGATTACGGGTTGTCAAAGAAGTTATGTTTGTTGAGAACAAATAGATGTCAGCCAGCTGTTTGTGTGTCTTGCTTAGAAAATTTCTGCAAGTACTGACACAACCGTGGCACTAACTTTCCAGTGACAATAGGAAATCTATACAAATTGATGACATTTGATAAGGTTATAAATAGGATTTTGTGACACAACTGGCTTGTCTGGTAAGGGAGAGGACTAGCTTTTGTAGCACGCAATTGCTTCACTTCTACATTTTCCCTTGACAAGAGTTGTTAAGTTTCCAAGCATGGAAAGTGAAATTTAATAATCCACATTGGAGAGATGAGTCCTCACAAGTATTTAACCTCTACAGAAGATGCAATGAAGGATAGAATTGTAAACCAGAAATATTTTGCCAGAAATATTTCCTTTTTTTTTTTTTCTACCTCATTAGGGATTCTTGAGGAATGTGTTTGTTTCTTTGTAACAGAAGGAGAGTTTGCACAGTATTGATTCTTCCCAGGTGACTGGTGGAACCTTTTCTTCAGAGAATCTAGGCTTTCCTGGTTTGGGAAAAAAGTATTTACATCCCATAGTTTCATGATTTTCCATCCTCCCAGAAGGAAACTTGCACTTCTGTGTTAGTTTCTCTGAGTTACCAGTCATTCTTGAATTTTACCAGAGGATACACTGATTCAAGACAATTTCTTTCTGCCCTCTTTGGGCTTTATTTCCCTAGCTGCAATGTGTGTCTGGATTGTGATAGAACATGCATAAGCAACTTGGTAATGATAACATCTGTGTACAGTGACAGAATCTTTCAGCTGAAGATACTTTTCAGCTTTTTCATAATATTTTATTCTCAGCCCAGGATTGGCTATTCAAGAAAATATTCACAGTTTTAGTTCAGATAGATAAAAGACAAAATACCACTGTTCTTTTTCTAAGAATTTCTAAATATTTGCTCTCAAGGCACTCCAATTATTTTGACAGTGACCAGATAAAATATTGGTTACTTTCCAAATTCTTGTTAAAGATCATTTCAAAGACCTCAGAAAACAGCCATCTAATCATTACCAGTGCCTATATCTTAGGGAAAAAAAAAAAGGTCAGTGGTTTTACCAGATCCAATAGGATTCACGAGAATGACAATAACAGATTCCATAGTCAGTTCACAGAAATGTAATAATTCAGTTACTATGGGACTTTTAACAGGTACTAATTCAACATCCAGAAGCTGTTTTCTATCAGTCTCCTAGACATTTGTGTCTTAGGCTTCAGAACAAGAAACTGAGATATTTACCTTGCAGACAATAAGCATTATTGCATTTCTTTGTCAACAAGAAAATATACATGTTTTTTGACTTAGGCATTCAGAACTTGGTCTTTATTGTGAAGTTTTTGTGTTTAGTGGAAGAACTTTGGGTTTCAGTGGAAGAACTATTCTTTTTCCCAAATTCTTAAACTATGTCTGCAAGAATAAATATTGAGAATTACATCAGGAAAAGACTGTATGGAATCCTTATATGTGCATTTTTCCTTTGCATACTGTGATCAGGTCAATAGTAGTATTCTTTATACTCTAGGAAGTTTGTTTGGAATTAAAAGAAACCATCTACCTGCCTGTCTGTTCTAGGATTTTCACAACAGAACTATTTAACTGCAACTTTAGTTGACACAACCAATTTAATGTAATAGTTCATTATTAGAAAGAAAAATTATGGCCAGTAGGTACTACTAAAACATTTCTGAGTGTGTATAATGCTTCATGAAAACGTACCCCTACTCAGTTGAAGACCAGGGCTGCTTCTTGGCCAAGAATGTTTCACTTTTATTGATTTGCTGCTTGGCTTCCCTTTTTTTCAGTGCATTTCTTCACTCAGCACATACAGGGAACAGAAGAAAAATACAAGTTGTTCAATAAATGATACTACATATTACATCCTCACAATCCCTGTCTTCCTGCCTCTGCTCTCCCAAACTTCTCCACTAGTTCTTCCTTGCCTATGGCATATTATCTTCCCAGCTGGGAAGGTGTTATCTGCTGCTGGGACTAGCTTTGTGTTCTGGACATACTGATTTTCTATATGATGTCAGCTGCTTAAAAGAAGCAAAATGTTCTTTCTACCTCTGCTTTCAGAAAAAAACCAGGCCTATGAGTCTCATCCTTCTACCCAGATTATATGTACGAACTTCACACCCTTTTAAAGCGAAGTTAAAACATTTAAACATAGAATGCTAAAATGTTGGATCATACTTAAAGATATTCCAAACAGAAGAAATAAAGAAAAAGAAACCAAAAAAGTCCATCTTTTTCCATCATATTTACTCTTTTACTCCAAGATGTACAGATTGATACTCCATAAAGCATTATGGAACACAATATGCACATTATTGAATGAAACACCCTTCCTTGTTCAGTAGGCTTTCTAACAAGAGAACATGTAGAAAAATATGTCAAATAATTATTAAAAATGCTCCAGATATATAGTCAACTGAGTGAAAAAGTCAAAAGAGAATGGAGTCCCATGGTAAGATCTATCAAAAAGGACATGAAACGTAGATAATATTTGAAAAATATAGGGACAATCTGATAGTCTGCTTTGATAACCGCGGCGTGCAGCCGGGGCACCGGTC
>WEKX01005528.1:0-22543 GCA_013390025.1 Pitta sordida | reverse complement strand
ATTTTCTTTTTTTTTTTTCTTGCAACAGCTTGGAATGACCCTTTGTGATCCCAGAGAAATAATCCTGAGATGTTTGGCCCAGCTGAAAGGGGAATATTATCAATAACTGGGCAGGCAGACACATCTGTCAGGGCAAAATCCCGATTTCTGCACGTTACAAATGGAAGCTGGAGAGGCAAAAGCGGCAGAATAACCCCAGGAATTTCCCCAAATAATCCTTGCAGCAGCTGAGGGCAGAAAGGGATGTTTGGCCTTTTTATTTAATTTTTGCTCCCAGAGAAAACTGACTTTGCTCCATCACTAATCCAAGTGCACAGGGCACTTTTGGGGGAAGTCATGGAAGGGGGAAGTGAACTGGAGACCTGCTCTTTTTGTATTCAGGATAACAGAAGGTGCGCGTTTTTTATTGAAAGCAAAAATGAACTCTTTGATCTCTGTAATCACATAATCCAGAGAAAATCATTCATGATCACTCCAAGAGAAAGTTCCAAATGATTAGTACTCAACTTGTTTTAACCTGCTCTGCCCTAAAGACTCTGGGTTTTTAGCTTGGAAAAGTTCTTTTCAAGGAAAAAAAAAATTAAATTCATTTTCATTTTAATTTCTTCCATTTCTTTCTCATTAGCTGCCTGCTTGCTTTTTATATTAAAAGTGATTTAAACAGAGCTTCAGGTGAAAATCTAAANTCTATTTTGTTGGTTTGGTTTTCTTATTTGTGACTTTTTTTGTCAGGTTTCTAGAAGAAGGAATTTTAAGTGTCTCCTCAGAGGCACCACACGTGTCTTCCGAGTTTGAGAGGGAATAAGGTCAGTCATGAGAAAAAATCAGAATCCCTTTTTACTGGTGAAATATTAAATCAGTTTTATGAGGAATATCTTTTATTGATTACCATTCCAAGAAGAGCTGGCAGCTAATAAAGCACTTGGGAGCTTTTTGTCTGTCCTTCCATCTTCCCATGCTGAAACTAAAACTATTGCTTGAGGGGTTTTATACATCCAATAAAAAAGCCTAGAAGTTGTTTAAGAGAACACCGTTTATTTAAAAGTCTAAAATATCTGTTTAAACAAATTTGCTCTCTTTTCTTTCTCACTTTCTCTCTTTGCTTCTTTCTCTCTTCTTGGACTGAATCATATTTTCTCACACGTTCTAACCATTAGAATTCTTTAGAAGCAATAAGCAGTTTCTTCAAATTATAGTTTTCATCCTTAAAAAATTATTAGAGTTGATTTTTATAAAATTATAAAGGCAACGGGCTTGAACTACACTGGTTTTTTTATCCTGGTTCAACAATGTTTAAGAGTCCAAGAATATCTTCTAAGTGATAGTGACTGTGCTTTGTGTGTTTGGGGCAGGTTGAAACCAAAAATTCAGAGAACTATTACAAACTGTGAAAATTAAAAGAAATTGATGGGTGTAAAATAAGACATCACTGATGTTAACATGGAATTAGATGAGGAGAATTTCAGGGAAAGAGCCTGTGCATGAAATGAGTGGAGGATGGAAGAAAGAAGATGGAGTTCTGCCACATCTTCCGAGACAAACAGGATGTGGAACTTTCACTTCACACGATGTCTTTAAATAAGGCTACAGTCCTTCAGAAATTACCAACACCCATCTTAAGCCAAGATTTTCATGCTGTGTTTGTACACAAAACTCATTTCACCAGGCAGGAGATCCTGAGGCTTCGCAAGGTGACGGCAGACGAGCAAAGTTCTTGGATTTCAAAATTGGATTCCCTTTGGAACTACGTAATTGAATTTCTGGGTTGAGGATTTACAATTCCAAGTAATTCATTTTAGCAGCACAATCACTGCACACACTGGATTTCCTGTCCCACTCCTGTTAAAGATGGTGGTGGGGCTCTAGTCTGCAGGGCACTTGGAACTGTCCCGTGGTGTGGAAGGAACATTCGAGGGGTCTGGAATGCTTGACTTCCTTCCAAGAGAGTCACACCAGTGACTACTAATACCCCTCAGAAGAAGGAGCGTCTGGATTTGTGGGCACACATGAACCACAGGTGGATTCTGAACAGATTGAGTTGATGGGACAAAAAGAATTATCCTGAAATCAGTATAATGGGATTATTCTGGGATTCCATGACTTTGGGTTGTGGAAAATGGGAAGAATTCATATAAAATGTTTCTGGCATACTGAGCTAGGAAATATTTCCCTAGAGGAGCCTTAAATACCATTTACACCTCATTATATTTATTTATAAATTAAAATTCTGGCCTAGATTCAGGGGAAATTGAAACTGTAACTAGGAAGAGAGTAATTCAATAGCAGAGACAGAAGATAAATACAATTATTTACTTCTTCTGAAAAGGCAAACCCTGACTCCTCAGGAATGGGATTTTCAACCAGCACTCAGCACTACTTCATGCTCCCCAAAGTCACATCAAACTCCCGCTCAGCTGCTCAGACCATTTCTTCCTACACAAACTGCTGCTGATAATTATTAAAGGAAACTCGATACTGTCTCTTGGCTATTAGAGAAACACAGAACTTTTTCTCTCTCGTGTGAATTTTTCCATCGAGTCAGTGTCACAGTTTCCAAAATAACTTCCACCTCTTCCATGTTTTCTTGTCAAAGCAGGAACAAGTTACAGCACATGAAAGGTGAGATCAGACAGGAGCTCCCAGTGTCAAAGGCAGCAGTTACAGACAGAATTTATGTCCTACAAATCCCTGGGGAGAAAAAGCTCTTCAGGTTCCTGCTCTCAGCACCAAGAGTGGTATTTTAATTCCCTTTGTTTTGCACGTTCCTAAAACAAAGGCCAACTGGGAGGGGATATTTGGAGGAATGTGAACACCATTAGATGTCTGGCAAACTGAGGTTAACACCAGTTTGGATCCAGAGTAAATTGCATTATGTGGCTCTTAACGAGGGCAGAAGAAATCAGCATTAGGGCCTGTCAGCAGAACTTTTCCAAAGCAGTTCATGGAAGGCTTAACTCATGTAAAGAAAAATTGCTCATTAATTAAACTGTCAAACTCACTTCATTAATTAATTTATCCTCTCGTTCATCTTTACTGTGCATTTTATTTCACTGCATTTCAGTATTCAGCTGACCTCTGTATTTAACAAAACTACTTCTGTATCTCCTAACCAACACCACTCATGGAATGTGTCTGTAAATACATGAATAAATGTATTAAAAATCTGATGTGATATTATTAGATTTTCAGCTGTTTGGGTGCATTCAGTTATTTTTAATGAATGATGAAAGGAAACTTTCTGTTTACATAGATGTTCATGAATTTTAATGTTACACTGGAAGGAATTAAACCAAAAAGCCCATTTAATATGGCAAGAGTTCCCACAGACAACTACCAATGACATGAATATTTAGTTTGCATTTTTTTGTGAAACGAGACAATCACGAGTGTTCCCCAGCCTAATACTGGGATAATAAGCAATGAACTCAGGAGATGCAAGAAAGCTTTTCTATGAAATGTGGGCACAATTCAGAGATGCACTTAAGCTTTAAATAGCTTTAACAATCACAAGTTTCTATAAAAAACTGAAAACATTAAACAAGACATGAAATAAAAAATGTGAATCAAAATTTCATGGCATTATCCATTATTTCTTTTGTTTAGAGCACTCTTTAATTCTTTATGTGAGTTAGTGTTGATGACTCACTGAAACAACAGTTTCAGAAGTTTGCTTTTTCAATTCCTCTTTCAAAACGCACTTGTTGTCATATAAAGCTTTCAATTCTCCTTCAACATTTTTAAAGTTAATACAAATCATTTCTGTGCTCTGAACCAAGCTACCAAAACCACTGACACGTAAGAGAGTTTTGAACTTCAGCCTCAAGAGCTTTCTTTAGAAGCAAAATTAGGATTTACTGAGAAACTTGGCTTACATTCCACTGATTATGCTAAATAAGAATTTGTCTCCTGCTAACCAGGGTGGACATTGCAATTAAAAGGCGCCTTCAGAGTTCAGTGCTTTCCAAGAGACAAAGATCTGATTTCCTTGTGCCCAAGAGAAGATGAGCATCTTGAGAAAAAGAAAAAACTCAGATCCACTTATTTCTTTCAACAAAGTTTAAAGTAATTATGAATAAAAAGAAGAAAATCAAAGAAAATATAATTACCTCAGACAATTCCTGCAGCAGTTCATGATGTCATCAGGGTTTTTGCAGTCCAGTTGTCACTTGTAATAAATGAAGGTGTGACCTAAGTCCTCCATCAGGTCTGGGAAACCTGAAAGACAGAAACCAATTCAGCCTTGCTTGGGGTGACAAACAGAAAATTAAATGTAGAAGTCTCAGGAAAAAGTTACATTTATGTATATTTGTCTACCTATCGAATTGGGAATGGAAGGCAGAATAAAGCTAAATATATTTTGAACAGAGAAAGAAAGGTAATTCAAATAATTCACCAAAAAGTTTAAGAAATGGGAATACTGAGCAATAACGAAGAACAAGGACTTGTGTAGACAAGTGGTACATTCTGCAAGGGCTGGATGGAGGAGCTCAGCTGCCCATTTTCCAGGAGGAAGTTCATGTTCTCCCCTTTCTTAAGAATGAGATGAGCCTCATTTAACTTATATAACAAGAACAATAATCATCCTTATGCCTTCATTAGCTACAGGCCAGTCTGGGTCAGCTTCTGGACAGAAAGGAGTCATAAGATTAACAAGTTATTCTGCTCTAACACTCCGATCCTTAATGACGTGCTCTTTATTAAGGAACTGAAGGGAACTGAAATCTGTAAAATAAAAACTAGAAGGAGCAACTCTTTAGTAAATTATTAGTTTATCTGGTGTTGGCAGTGCTTTTCCTTTTCTTATGCCACAAAGATTAATTTGGACATTTGAAAAATCGTAAAGACCAGATCAAAAGTCTCCCCCCAGCTCCCAGTCCTGCCTCTCACAGAGACCAGCCTGAATTTCCTGAGGGCAGTTCAGAGGCACAGAGCAGGTGACACCTCACCAGGATACAGCCCACCATCCAAACACTTGGGTTCAGTAGGAAATTCTCTCTTTGGCTACTGAAATATTAAACTCTTCACTGGAAAGCCTTGGATGGATGGAGTGTGTTGCCCGTGGTTCCACGATTTTGGATGGGATCCCTGGGTGGGCATTGGCTTGGGAGTTGGACTTGATGATCCTGTGGGTCCCTTCCAACTCAGAATAACCTGTGAACCTGTGAAAGTCAGGATAGCATCTGGTAAATCCTGACAACACACACTGGGGCCCCTGTCCCAATGAGAGCCAGGAGACGTGACTTAGCCTAGAAATGCTGATCAGCAGTTACAGGCTCTTAAAATAAAGAAACTGGCTGTAATATGATGAAAAAGTAGGGGGAAAAACTATTTTGCAAAATAAAATTTCCCCTTTGGAAAAGGATCACAGGATACAGATAATTCTTCCAAGAACTGAAGTAGTGCAGCCCTGGTGTGAACAAGACTAAATAGCTCATAATGTAAGAGTACAACATCTCTTTCACTTGATTCTTCTCTCCTGTGGAGAGGTTTGGAGAATTCAAGTTATCTGTTAAAGTGATTTTTGACTGATTCCAACACATCTATGCCACACAGCTAAAGAAATGACCGCGATTTTCGTTGGGCTTTTTTAAAATACTGCAGCTAGGGATGGTTCTGCTTCACTGAGTGCCTCTCCATAATGAAGAATTTATTAAGATAATTTTGCTTGAACACATAAACATGTTCCTAAATGTTACAATCTGTCATCAGAATGTTTCTCGTCTTTATTTCCACATCAGTGGCTTTTCCATTTGTAAATAAAACCCTGCTATTTTCACCTCAATTTATTATCAAATACTTAATCCATGGAGATATTAGTATGGCTAAGAGTATAAAGTTAATTGCATATCACTGTTGGTTATTTTCAATTCTTTAAAAATTCCTCTGTGATATAAACTTCACAACAAAATTCTACTTTAAAACTTTTAACTTTGGCCACGATTATTCTCTGTACAACTGAGGGGGTACACCTAAGGTTTTAATTTCACCTCAAACAATATTTGCTGGATCTCAATGGAATTTATATCCTCTCCAGTAAATTCCTTCTGATTTATAAACAAACATAAATTTATCTCATGTATCTATTATTGGACACATTACTCATCATTTAGAAGGTAAATAGAGTTTCATATTTATTCCTTTTCAACTTCTACGATTTCAGGTTTGAAAATAAACCACAGAATATTTATAGATTCTATACCACAGGATATTAAATTTATGTGCCCAAACATAATATGGTTATATAGGGGAATGATTTAAAAAATCCCCCAAACCAACAAAAACACCCCCACACTGTAGTCAAGACATTTTCCAAAGTAATGATTTCTAGGACAGACATCCAGAGAAACGTGTAAATGGTAAAAGATTTGGTATTTGGTTTTATGTTTGAAATGAGCACAAAGTGGGCAACTCTGAGGTTCAGACATTTCATTTAAAAAAGGAATAATAACTGCTGGTACATCAAAACTAAAGTCAAGAGCATGACTCAGAGCACCCTGATGATGCAAAAGGGTGACTCAAAGGTATTTATTCAGAATTATTCCAAACACCACACTGCCTTTTCAGGGCTAGAAAAGGCCTTTGATTGCCAGGACCTTCTGTAAACTCTAATCTCATAAATCTGGCTTCAGGAGTCCAAATACTTGAACGAATATTCATGACTTAAGTCCCTCAGCCCAATTAAGGGGCAGTGTTACACTAAATCATCAGCAGTGTGCTGGATTCACCAGCTAAAGCAGCACAAACCAAATGAAATGTAACAACTCAACAGTGAATCAGAACCTGAGCCTTCCCAACTTCTATCCCTAAAGTTCATCTGCCAGGCATGTTAATTACTGTATATATTTAATTAGTCAAATTAGCTTTGTGCCATGGATATAAATTCTTGTTTAACTTGTGAGCAATATACAGAAATACTATATGTCACCTGAGGGTGGGTTTTAATACATATTTTCCTGGGTTTGAGCTGAAATTTTAATAGATATGTTCTGTTCAGGCTTCTATTCTTAAACGGCTGTGGTGGACAATCTATCAAACCCAAGATAAACTGTTAAACAGTCGTTTTGCTTGTCCCCCTGATGAAATGGTACCTTATAATCTGCTGAGTAGTAGAAGACATGGTTTAACACAAGTTGGTTGGGTTATTCCCTGGCACGGCTCCATAAACTGTTGAAGACCAAACACTGCATTAAATTTTGTGAGAATTTCCTTTCCTTAGGAGAGCACAAGCCTAAGCCTGTGATCCGTGGCTCAGATTTCTCCTGAGCTATAGTTCATATTTCATTATAAGTTATTTTAGGCATTTCACATCCAACACTGAATGTATATATTTCTATATAGAGAGGAGGATTTTGTGCTACATTTTCCATTTGTTTGTGTTTACATACCCAGTAATTGGGACCATCCAATCATGAAGATGAAGATCAGCAAAGCATGTACAGATGCACTGATGTCTGTTTGGAGAACAGCGTCTTCACTCAAGAAACATTTTTCATTATTAAATAGAAGCAAGGAAATCCCTTGGGTCCCCTGATCCAACTCTGCAAAGACACAAGTCTTGCTCAGCTTTTCTCTGTGTAGTACCTCAAGCTGACTTTTAAAAATTCATTTCCTCTCCAAGGTTACAAGATCCTTCTAATTTTTATTTGTGTGTCAACTGCAAATGATGTAGACTTCGTATGATTTGTATGTTGAGTTATTGTGACAGTTCCAATGATGAAATCAAAACATCACAAGGATCAGTTGTGATGCCTTGACCAGGGACATTTAAATGATGGCACTGTGACCTGAGGGTCTATGCAAGAGTGTTTGTGTAAAATTCTTTGTATGTGACAGAGTCATTCAATGAAATAATGACTTAAAACACCAAAGAGGAGACTTAGAGTTGAACACATAAATGATCAAAGCACACTCACTCTCCCTAAAATTTCTGAAGAGAAATCAAGTAGGCTTGATGTTTTCTGAACCAGAACACCAAGATTCGTGGAAAGGACTGGGTTGGAAGGGATCTTAAAACTCATCTCGTTCCACCCCCTACCATGATCAGGGTAACCTTCCACTATCCCAGTTTGCTTCAAGCCCCATCCAACCTTGGACACTTCCAGGGATGGGGCAGCCACAGCTTCTCTGGGCAACCTGTGCCAGGCCTCCCCACCCTCACAGCCAGGAATTTCTTCCTAATATCCCATCTCTCCCTGCGCTCTGGCAGTGGGAAGCCATTCCCTGTGTCCTGTCCCTCCATCCCTTGTCCCCAGTCCCTCTCCAGCTCTCCTGGAGCCCCTTTAGGCTCTGGAAGAGGCTCTAAGGTCTCCCTGGATCTTTCTCTTCTCCAGGTGAACATTCCCAGCTCTCCCAGCCTGGCTCCAGCCCCCAGAGCATCTCCAAGGCCTTCTCTGGACTCATTCCAGCAGCTCCAAGTTGGGATATCAGGGATCCCGGAGCCAGAGGCAGCTCTGCAGGTGGAATCTCAGCAGAGCAGACCTGGGAGCTTTGGAACTATCAGGATCTTTCTCAAGACTGCCCTTGCCTAAACAGGCTGTAATGTTTTTCTGTCTCTTCACATCAAGCTCATTTCTGCACTACACGATTTTCCTGTCTCCTGGGCATTCCCTTGTTCATCTGACTTGCTCCTGCATGTTCCCAAGTAAGTTCCTGAGCAGAGATAATTACTTACTTGGAGTTGTTTTGTTGAGTCATCCAAATTAAACTGGTCTCTAAAAAAAAAAATAATCAAAACTTGAAAAATAGGTGCAAAAGGAACCCAAATGTCTTTTTCAACCTTACATATGAAGAAGAGTCCCGAGGTTAAACTCCAGGCAACAACTTCTGGCTCACTCACTCCCACTCTCTCCTCCATTGGATGTAGAGGGGGATTGGAAAAAGGTTAAGATGAGAACAGCCTAATAACTGAAATAAATTAGATCTAATAATAATTATAATGGTCATAGTAGTAAGAAAATTCTAATAGTAAAATTAGTAAAATTAGTAAAATAAGCAAAATGTTAACAGCATCAATAATATAATATCAACAAAATAATAACAACAACAATAACAATAGAATAAATGAATTCTACCCCATCCAAAAACAGGAGAAAAACTGAAGAATTCTTCCTAGAAAGTAAGTCACTCCTGAAGCCCTATAAAATATCAAAAGAATAATTTTACCAGCAGATAGACCCAGAACTCCGAAATACTTTTGTTCTGATCCTTTCTTTGCTATCACAAATTCTTTCCTTACAAGGAAAATTCTTTCCTTGAAAGTCTGAGGGAATTCTTATTTATGAGAGGGGAGATAGTTTTTTTCTTGTAACCATTTAAATTTGGATGTCAATGTAACATCCTGCCTGTGTTCATATTTTGGATTTCACTATATTTCCCTTCTCCCATTGCAGCCTTGGCTTGGAGAAGACCAAATAGAGTTGACATCATAAATAGTAATAAAATATGTATGTAATGGTAAAAAAATATGGAATTAAAAAAATATTTAAAGATATGGAATACTAATAAAAATAATTAACATATAATAGAGCTAAAATATATTACTAAAATAATATCTTAAAGTAGGTTCTGAAATCTGCCTTACAACAGAGATAGGATGAATTCTCTCTTCAGGTCGTCTCCAGACGTGTCAGTCTAATGTCAGTATTTTTATATTACTGGTATTTTCAGGTTCTTGGGTTTTTATGAAAACATTTGTTCAAAGGACAAATAAGTAAGACCTATATATAGCCATAGTTCTGTGGTCTGCACAGTCTGTGCAAGTTTCATTATTTCAGGCTAAATATAAATATCATACAGAAAGTCTGTGATCAGAACAAGAAATACCCACAGAAGCACATTTCTGGAAGAGAGACTAAGGTATTTCTTCATCTCAGTCACAAACAGAATGATATATTGCAGGAAAAACAAAAACAAACCCAAAAACAAGCCACAAAACCCATAAACTCAGGAAGTGGTTTTGACCTCCTACCATATATTTCAATGCATTTGCTCTAAAATCCAAATACAACACAAAATCACTGGTATTGTTTAAACCAGCATCACTGGTTTGGTGTTGTGTGAAGAGCCATCAGATCAGGGTTGTCTGGACATTCCCTCAGGAGTCACTTGGCATTAACATCTCATTTTCCAAGCAATAAGTATTTTCACTCGTAGTCAACACAGTTTTTTTATTTCCCTGCCTGTAGGATTTGGCAGGAGGTTGAAAAGCCCAGGCCTGGCTGCCCTCACAGTGCTCAGGATTGGACAGGACACACTCAGGATATTTCTGCTCCCTTTTCTTATTCTTTTTTATTTATCCACTCACTCGTTCTCTGCAGACACTTGTGCCTCTTTCTAAACCCCAATTGCTTTCGAACCCGCCAGCACATTTCAGAAATTTCACGGAAAAATGAAAGATTTAAATATAATTAAGTTGCTTGAAGTTTAATAAAGAATGCATTTGAGAAGGGCAAAGAGAAAACTCTCAATATTTGCAAGTCTACCCATAACTTTTGCTTTCACTGGGCAATTTTTTTAGTTATAGGATTTTATAGTCAAATTAATCTGAAGCCAAGAGTTCTCATTTCTTAGTTTGCCTCTACTGATACAATCACTGTTAATTTCATTAATTTTCTTACTAAGTGAAATCAAAATATCAGTTTTAATGCCTTTTATTTTCTTTTTAATTTAGTACAAATAGAATTTAAGCATTGAGCTGCACTTCTGAAGGAGATTTATATCAGCGTGATGTCAAGGAAAGGCCAAAGCTCTGCTGTAAAATCTGCTTTAAAAACTGCACCTCCTGTACTGTCATGCTTTTTTACCTCCCAAAATATACTTTTTCTATTCCAACCACTTTTAAGGATAAATAAAATCAGTTGTAGATAAGTCAGAACAAAAGCTAATTACAAAAATCCACATTATTAGAGATGTTGGAGTCAAAAGACGCGATCTTGATTTGTATTGTAAAGAGCCAAACAAATCCACAGATATTTGTATTTACCATCATATTGCTTTAACCTTTCTAGTGAGTAATTTATTTAATTCAGCAGCTTTGGGGCCTTGATTGTTTGTTTGTTTGTTGTTTATTTCTATACTTGTTAAGAAACAACTGGGGGAAAAGTTCACTGGTGTGTTCTGTCTGCATTCCACAGTTCTGTGTGATTTTACCATTTTAACTTGAAGAGAGTCTGTCTGGACAAAGAGTGATTTACAACTTCTGGACCAATGCTCTGTTATCTCCCTACAATAAAGAAAACAAGAGAAGAAGCAAAACCAACCCCAGGAAATGCCATGGAAAGCAAAACCTTTCAGCAACACCGAGGTGAAATAGTATTAATCCACATTTAAGGCAAGTTTAAAAGTGGATACAGCACAAATGCCCCATAAACCACAGTTCCATGCAAATTAACAAAATAAATTGCAGCATAAATGGTGATAATTACATTATTTTCGCTGCTCCTCTTTCTGCAGCTGTATCCAACACTCAGCCTGCACTCAAATACTGAGTAAATCAAAGCAAAGTGAATTTAATGGGTCTGTTAAAACCGTGCTGCTAATGCATCTTTATACAACTTAGGGCAGCAGCTCCACTTCTACAGAAATACAGATAAATATAATGTGTCCCAACAAATAGCAGTAACTGATTTTAACAGGTACTTAGACACAGAATATTTGTTTAGATCAATATCCAATTAAGAATCCAGCTATTCAGAGCCTCCTCTTTGGTTTCCCTGCAAATTACAAAAGCAAAAGCTATTAGTAAATCTTATTAGTTTCATGCTGGTCTCTTGAGATTTTATTTTTCCACCTGAATACTTTGCGTCCCTTAAAAGATAATTTTAAACACAGTGTGATATTGATTGTTTCAAAGCCCTAAAGTGACCTGATCAAACATAGCCAAAGAAAACGTTCCTGTAGGCACAGCCAAAGTGAGGACCAAGATCTGTCCACACCAGAGCTTAATATTTCCACTTTACTCCAAAATTAATATTTAATCAGTAACTCAGGAAGAGGAGGGAGCCCTACTAACATTTATAATCGTGGGGTCTGGGTGATGTTACAGTGAATAAGCTGCAGGACCATCATGAAAATAGGAAAACCTCAAAGACTCTGAAGGCTGCAGGTGTATTGTTTTGAGGGGAAAGCAGAAAGAAAATAACTCCTTTTTCTGTCTTTTTTCCCCTGCATTCTTTGTGTTCCTCCTGCCTAAGTGACTAATACTAATGCAGACCACACATGCCGATTTCTTTTACGTACTGGATAATCACACAGGATGAGAAGGGAGACTGGAATCAGTTTTCTTTACTAAAACAGCTGTAACCCCTCCTAAATGCAGCACATATTATTACATGGAAAGGTACTCTAAATTGCAAAGTTGAATGAAAATGGTGAGATTTTTCCTTTCCAGAAAAGAGACTGAGAGCCTGGAATGTCTCCCCTTCACAGGATGAGTTTTTAAGGCACAGCTTCTTTATCTTCAGTCTTCCATCAACCTTTTTATGAAAGAGTAAAAAGAAAGTTCTCCCAAGCTTCAATATTATACCCACAGGTGGTTGGACCATTTCAGTGAAGCAATTCAAAACTAAGCACCTCAGCTAATTCCTCCTTTTCTCTGTTGTGCCCAGACAAGAGATGGACTGTGGCTGCCTGAGTCCCCAGAGGGTTGAAAGTCTTCTCTATCTCTCCTGCCTTCCCTCAGCTAATAAATGTCAATTGGCATAAGTGGCCTAGTGCTGGCTGCTAATTACACTATCACTTACACACTTTAACGAGAGCGGTGTGACAGCGTGAGCACAGCTTGGAAAAGAATCTGAGAGCACTGTAAAAGGAATGTTAAAAAAAAATCTGCTTTTCTTCATTTTAGATATATATAAATATCTCCAGTATATACCCGCAGTTACAATGCAAAATCACTTTTAGTCGAAAACAAAGGGGCAGAGTTATTTTTGTTTTGCCATCAAAATTCCAGCGCATCCCATCATGTTTCCCTACTAATAATTGTTTTGATGAATGATATGAACAGCACATCATTTAGTTTCATAAATCCTCCTGATTGCCAGCCCCTTGATATCAGGCAACGTTCACTATGGCAACGATATTACACAGTCATGCAGATTCTGTAATAGTAAGAAAAAGGAAAAAAAAAATAAAACAGGAAAGCAAAAGTAATGCTACTGAAAAGAAGTAGAAGACAGAGAATTATTATGATGATACAGAATTAAAACCCATCATAGAATTTATGAGAAAAACTGCCCTGGTTTCTTTTAATCCTGATAAAATTGTCTGCCGTGATTTAGGTTTTTGAAAAATAAGTTTCAATTTTTTTTACATAACTTAAGGCTTTCCTTAGTTAGGTGTACTTCAAGACAAAGCAAGGGGAGAGGAAAGACATCACTGACTCTAAGAGGTTTGGGATCAAATACTAATTTTATGGAAATGGGCAAAGAATCAAATTTATTTCACCATCAAATACAATCTGCTGCTCTCTTCAGTAACATCCTTGTGCCAACATGTGCATGGGCTCAACGAGAGTAAAAATGATAAGGTGTATTACAGGATCCCACTCTTAGAAACACAGAATCCCATGGTTTGGGTTGGAGGGGACCAAAAGGACCATCTCCTTCAGCCCCCCTTCCATAGGCAGGGACACCTTCCCTTGGACCAGCTGTGAAGAAATCTCCATCGCTTGTGAAAGAAATATCTCCTGGTTACAGAATCTCCACACAAAGAAAAATAATGTTTTGAGTTATCTCCTTGTTATTCCCACGCACAGTATTTTATACACTATTTTTCACAGGCAGTATCATGGGATTGTCATCAGAAACCACTACTGTCCAAGAGAATGCAGGGCCTGTTGTAGCACTCAGCACATCCTAAATCAATATATCAAAGTATTTCAAAAAAGAAATACTCTTATGTGCATGTCAGCAACTTCCACACTGACAAAACTGAACTTCATCCAAGTGAAGAGAATTGTTTCCAACAGTTGCTACTGTTCACAGTTGAAGGATATTTATTCGAGTGTACTAGTGAAGGAAACGGCTAATGTGACACAAAAGCAAAACAAGTGTGATGACCTCCTTTGGTTGTTCTGCTGAATAAAGTGATGTTTCCTCCTGCCTTGGGAGATTGTGAATATCATTCCTTGTAGTTCCAACCACGTTGTGCACTTACCTCCAATGACAGATGAAAGCGTTGGCGTAACCCAGGGACAGCAGCACAGCCTGTAGTGACAGCTGAACACAACACAGCCTTCTGAGGGGGTCACTGAAGAAAAATGAGGAAAAAAATAAATATTGTTGGGGGTGGAAGACATTGGATTTATCACAAATATTAGGCCTGAGGGAGGAAGACTCGCTCTTGTAAGAGAACCTCCTGACTCCAGGGTGACCACCAACTCCCATCAACTCTCCTGGTTGTACCACTAAGAAGTGTGAACAAAGAGATTGAATCATGGCATGGTTTGGGTTGGAAAGGAGCTTAGAGATCATTTCCTTCCACCCCCGGCCATGGGCAGGGACACTTTCCACTGCCTGGCCTTGGACTCTTCCAGGGATGGGGCAGCCACAGCTTCTCTGGGCAGCCCATTCCAGGGCCTCACCACCCTCTCACAGTAAAGAATTTTTTTCTAATATACAATCTGAACCTATTCTCTTTAAGTCTGAATCCATTCCCCCTTGTCCTGTCCTGGAAAAAGTCTCACTCCATCTTTCCTGTGGGCTTGTGTCACCTAAGCTCAGTTGGCCACCAACACACATCACTAAAACTCCGATGGGTGTTGCTCCTCCCAACATTCTCTGTAAAGGTCTTTAGGATCTTGTTTCTGCACTTCAGACTATTTCAATCCATTTACAGCTGTGAACTTAATCTTCACTGAGGAGAAGAAGTTTTTAAAATGAACTGAATAAGACTGTAAAAGGATAAAGTTTATTCTGTGATGAGCCCAGAGTTCCTGACACTGTACTTTGTGGACATTGAAGTATTTGCTATTCAATAACCTTTAGTGCACTTCATAGTGTAAAGGACATGAAATACCAACCAATGCAACCTTTTTTTTTCCTTATCTCATATGACTGCATCTGTCACAAAGACTAACTTACTGATTAATGTTCTCCAAAGACATCCCCTGAAATTGTGTTCAACTGATCACTTTCTGACATTTAAATAACTTTTTTTTCACTTATATCTTCCATATACTCGCTGCCTTCAAGGTGGTGAGAATATACTTACTACTAGGTGTAAATAAAGTAATTGAACATGTAGCTCCAGTTATTTCAGGAATTAAAATAATGTTTTGGCTAAAGTTAAATCAGCAGATGCAGGACTCGTGTCTGCAACATTGAGGATGCTTGCTGCAAAACAGTCACGTCCTGGTAGCACTGGCAGACTGGCTCAGGAGATGTGATGTCTACCTTAAAATGAATATATATGAACCAAATAGATTGATTTTCCATCATTTGAATGAATTTGGACTGAGTCTCTAAAATCACTGCATTACCTGTTCAAACATAAACAACAGTATAACTACATAACCCAGAGTTAAACCAGAGAGGTTTAATATTGGAAGGAAAATGTGCATTCATACTTTCAACAAAAACCTTCTCTGGAATTAAATTATGGCCTGTTTAAAAAGATTTGGACTCGTGTATATGCAGATCTCCACAATATTTTTTTTTATTTTAAGATAAAATTATTAGTGCCTCAAATATTCTAAATTGTTGACCAACTGTTCAGAGGTAGTTATAGAACAAATCAACAACATGAACCGTATCTAACGGTAGATATGAAATGGCATCTGACATTTGTGGGTCCCTTCCAACTCAGAATATTCTGTGATTCTCTGACTTGAAATATAGTAATGTCTGTACATTATTTTTAGCTCTTCCAAGGCTGCTTATTTATAATTAGACTGACATGTATAAAATACAAGTCTGTAGCCAGGACAAACAATACAAACCCTCCCCCAACAAGTCTCTTAACTTCCGAAGATGAAATTTTGACCTAAATGTATTTCAAAGCAACAGAAAGGGCAACAAAGCGACAGAAAGGGCAAAAAACAAAACAAACAAAAAACCACCAAAAAAGTCATGTCAAAGTCCTGAATATCTTTTTTACAGCTAAAACAAAAATTACATTCTAGACATACTGTAGATTTTTGAGGGAAAAACCTTTCCTTTTTTCAATTAGTTTAAACTAAGATCCCACTTAGACACGCAGTCTCATCATGAAAAATATATTAAAAATTGAAAGTCAAGAGTCAAAAAACCCACATCTCTCTATTTAAACTGTGTCTATTTGATATAAGGTACAGGGGGGTTGGGCTGATTTTATTTCACCACAGTGAAACCTCAAACCATATCCAGGGTCTTGGCTTCTCTCTTTTTGATAGAGCAATGATACACGAGCCCTTTGGTGAGCCTGGCCTTTCAATTTAAATTTCTGAAACATTCAAGGAAGTTTTTCTGACTCTGAGCACTGAAGGATGACAACTGACCCACCAGGAGTGAACTCTGTCAGGCACTGATTGCCAAGTGGGCAGGATTGACCCAAGACTAATGATTTCAGACAACAATCAGCAGATAAAAGCATGGTGAGAAAAGATAAACAATGTCAGCTCCAAACTGTGACACGATGAAAGGCAGACAATAATGAACAATGTCAAACAGAGATTGCCAAAAAGATTAGGATGAACAATGTTCCCTGTTCAGTCAGTTTAAGTAAATGAAGATAAATGACACTAGACACTGATTAGTGAGCAAACAAAAAAACCACAGGAAAGTAGATTAGAAAGATGAACAAAAAAATTGAATGTTTTAGTCTTTTTTACCTGTACCACACATTACAGCATGACTACACACTACAGGATGGTTTTCCTTCATGCATTTGGTCTGTTATTCTGGGGTTACACAACCCCACATGGTACATATTCTCACATAAATTCTTTTCCATTTCACCCATGTGGCCTCTGCTTTCAGAGCATTTTGTTCTCATTCTCTCTCCCTGAAGATTTGTAATTCCAGTTCATTAGAAGAACAATAACTCTGTGGTGCCCTTATGGATTCTTCAGGTTGGGTTTTCTTTTCAAAGGAGTTGCATGAGAGGGGGTTAGTCAGTGTTTTTAAGAGCAATTTTTAGAAACATTACCCGTAGAAAAAAAAGAAAGAATTTCAGTTCAGAGATTAATTGCTCTGAAACACAAGCAGCACATTTTCTCTAAGGTTTATGTAACTGAGTCTCTCTTAGTGATGGTCTCTGCAACGTTGTCCAAGAAATCCATGGAATGCAGACATTTCACAGTGGAAAGGGACCCTTATTAAGGCCATGGCTGGGCTGGTTTGTGTATGACATGCATTGCAAATCAACAACTCATAAAATACAGTTTGCTTTACCTCATTCAACCCTTCACGTCAGTGTTGAGGAGGATCATTTCACAGCTTTGTGGAGCATTATGTGACAGTTTTAGGGAGTTTGGAATGATCTAGAAACTCACCAAATCTCACGATCACAAACTGGTGATCAAACGGGAATTACAATTCCAGGGCAGTGAGCCTTGTTCTTGCTGGGTAACTCCACTGCCCTGAGTCCTGAGTAGCTGCATACAAAGTTCACAAAGACCAAAACACTCCCTATTTCCATGTTTAGTCCACCCAAGACAACAGTGGCAGCAATGTCAGTGACACAGGAGGAGAGGCTCATGTCACCTCACGGACACGAGCTACCATGGTAGGACACAGAGCTCCAGCAGCCTTGAAACTGTCACAACCAATTTTGTTAAGAAAGATTGAAATAAAACATTCACTAAAAGGAGATAAAGCGGGAGAGATCCTAATCAGCGGTTGGACTAAGAAGGAGGGGAAGTACAGCACTCTCCCATCTTACTCGTAAATGACACATTCCGAGAGGAAATAAGTGACTCAAGTAATTCCGTCAGTCAAGAAGACTGAGAGGTCTATATTTTGAGATGCCATTTCTCAGAAGAGTGAAATGAGGATCTTTGCTTGAGCTAAGATTTATTTGATTTATTATTGCAAGTACTAGCATTAATGTAAAGTACTCTAAAATTTTATACCACTCCTTACGTGGTCTTTCTGAATGGCATCAGTCAAATCAGCAAGCTGAGACAGGGAAGGATGTCAAACCAATGTTTGATTGCAAGAACTTCTGAGAAGGCGGCTCCTACCTTCCTCATCCTGGAAATTCAAATGTCCTTGAAGATACTCAGAAAAAATGCAAAAGCTCAATTCCTCTTCCATGGCTGTGATGGCATGGTAGGTCTTGTTCTTGTCTTTTGACATGCTAATGAGCTTCCAGTGGATGAAGAATTTGTTATATGTCTTTCAGATAGCAGGTCCAGAGCAGTAAAAATGAAATACAGGTTTGTATGGAACCATAATTCTACTGAAATTATCATACGTGGATGAGGACAATATTTTAACAAACACATATTTAAACAATAAATAAAAACAACATAATTCAGACTAAAACATGAAATCAGGATTTTACAAAGCTGGGCTTCAATGAAGCTGAAGGGCTTATTCTGCTCAGGTGCCTACGCTGTAGGTGCCACATCTGAAGCAGCCACCAAGTCCTGCCTCAGTGAGCAGAGGAAAATAAACATTCTGAGGGCAATCGATTTCATATTGATGAGCCTCTCCATCAGTCAATGAACAGAGCTCACGATGAGCAGTTTGGATGTAGATATCTACCTTTTAAATAGCTAGTGAGATAAATTTTCCCTAAGGCCTCTGCCACTCAAGTGTGGCAATTCTCAGCTTAACCTTTCCAATCCCCTCAGTAAGAAGACACCACACAGTAGGTCAGTGCTCACATTTTCAACAGTTTGAACGTGGAGTTCACCCTGGCTGGCTGAGCACAGTCCTTCCACCTTTTGGCAGAGAACTGCAGGAAAGGGGTCATTATTCCCAGAGAAAAGTTTATTAAAATATCCTAAATGCCAAGTGAAAGCTCCTGTAATATTCATCATTCAGTCAGTCAATTCAGCTTCCTTAATACAATGGGAGTTTGCAAACCAAAAGGAACTCCAGGTTCAGCGCTGACCACCACACTCTGAGCTTCTAATCTGTCCTAACTGCAAAAAAGTCAGAGTTACTATCAAGGACATGCTGTTAAATACTTTACACACAACTTAAAAATCAGAAAAAATAAAGCATTTAAAGAGTAAGTCATAAATTCCCTTAAGTCCAACGCAGTGCAAATCTTTTATGCTCACACAGATTCCTCTGGGCATGTTTCAGACCAAGTGGCCTTTCCTTTTCTGCTTCCTTACACAATATTTGTGGGTAGTCAATTAAGAATGCTTGAATAAATCATGTTAAAATGCTTTTCAATCTCTCTTCCCTCTTGATTTTTTATGGGACAAGCCTCTCTTTACTGAGATATTACAATTACCTGAGGTGAGAAGCCATCTGTGGATCCAGACCTCAAACTGAAGCTTCTATTTTCATTACATTGTCCCCCACACATTCCCCACCTCAAATGGGGTAACGATGCCATAAGAACCTGAGAGCTGATGTCCAGCTGGTGTAGGACATCCTTATTTCAGCAAAATGAAGGACCCTTGGCAATCTCAACTAGTAAAGAATCCTCCATTGTGAAGGCTACAAATCATTTCCTCGTTGGCACAAAATCAGATGAGCTGGTCCCACATTGGTCACAGTCCAGGTTAAATTGCAGTGACATGATTCCTGTGTTTGCTTTAGTGTCTGTCCTTCAGAAGTGCCAAATGGCTGCTGTGACTTGAGCTGTTCCTTGTGCTACTGAGTCAATATTTTCTGAACTACAGCTCCATCCACATTATGCATGTACATATAATCTCTAATTCTTAGAAATCAGCCCACCTTAAAGTTTGGAGTCCAATTTCAGGGGCATCTCACAGATCTCCCATGAAAAGGATGTTTACTTCAGTGACAGCTCTGATGCTGTGTGGTGACTTTAATGCCTTTCCATCTGATGCTTAGACTACAACAAAATACCTCCTTTTCTACTGTGAATTGAAAAGGAAAATCAGTGTGAAATTCCATCATCTCTTTCTTTTTAACCTTCGATAACCACCCGAAATGTGCTTCAGTGGTGTGCTACTGACTGCCTGCAAAAGTATTAGTGATCCTATGATTTTAAAATGGCTTTTAGAAACAAAGAAACTTTAAAAAATCATTTAGAGCCTAGCAACTCTAATTGGTACAAGTTCCAGATTGATTTTACAGAAGTGTGCCGATTTACCCATTACAGCTTGATAAAGCAATATATTTCCAAGGCAACACTACACCTCATTCGGGAAGGTTCTTTAATTAATTTGAATGCCGAAGCACTGCAAAAACAAAAAAACATGTTATGCAACATTTAGTTTCACTGAGCCATCCAGCAGCCTAATTTTTACCACTTTCTCTATGTTCCCATTGTGTTCAATTCTGTTGCTTGTATGAGGCTGCAGATGTCTGTGCCTTTTCCCCTCAGCTAAGGCTGTTCTCTAATGGAGTGAAATGGCTACAATATAACCCCCAGATCCAGGACAATTCACTTGTTATGGGAGGTTAATAAACTTTTTTCTCTCCCATTTCTATGGAACATTTACTTTCAAACACATACTAGTGACTGAGGTGTTAATTCAAAACAGGCCTTTGAACAGCTCGTAAGAAAATGAGAAGGAAAATCCAATTTCAGGAAATGTGCAAAGTTGTGTAGAGGGGGGAAAAATATCATTTTTAGAGAATTGTCTNNNTCATTTTTAGAGAATTGTCTGCAGATGACTTTGAAATTTGCCTCATAGGCACATGATGGTGTTGGACAGAATGGAACTTCATTGCTTGCCTAAATGCAAAAGCACAGCAGCCAAAGAGTCAAGATTGGGGAGAAAAAAAGATCTACAGATCAGGTCTGTGCTGTTTCTGTTCCAACTTGGTGGTTTCAGACCAGCTTTTCTGCACAGACAACTTCATTGCAGTGGCACGCAACTACAGCCCAACTCTTGAGCCTCAACCTTAGTGAGGAAAAATACATTTTTATTTTTTTACCCCATTTCACAGGTAAATAAATAAATAAATATTGGCTACTGGGTGGAAAGGGAGAATTTTGAAAGTCTGCACTCAGATTCAATCACCATGATCCTGAATTTCTCCACTGGTCCCAAGCATTATTCAACTTTTTGCCACTAGAAACTGTTCTTAGAGCAAAGATTGTAGTGGTTCTGTTCTCTTTGTTTCCAGGGTGCCCTTCTGTCAGACTTTATGGGGACTCATCCTTTCCACTCTCTGCTACAGGTAAGATTTGGGAATAGCTGTTTTTTCAGAGTGAACCGAAGAAAGACAGACATAATCAGTTTATCAGCAGCCGACAAAGCACACATACTGTGACAATTAATATGCATTTGAGTGGAGAACTGCTCGTTTTTCCATTAAAACTTGTGTTATTTAAATCACATATTTCATCAAAGTCTTTTAATTGCACCACAGTTTGTGATCGTTTAATTATCTGTGTTTTCTTTTCAGGACGGTATCTTGCAAATATGCCATATATATCAGAGTGCTCCTTCACTTTTAAGTGTAACTTGGCAAAATGAGTTTTTCCTAGAGAAACACATTTTCTTCTTGTCCACTTTGGGCTAAAGCAGGTTAACAAGTGCAGAATATTCTCAGCTCTTCAGCTGAAAGGCAGACATCGCAATTATAAATTCCTGCTGCAGTTTAAGGTTCACAGGACAAAACTCACAGCTTCATCACAAATTCTGTGAGATCTCTTCATACATTTTAAGCACCTGGAATATTCACATTTCTGATTTTACTGGGGCAGCCTTAACAAGAGTGATAAATTCGTACTCTGAAGGAGCTGGATCAGGCTCTGACTGCAGGGGTTTGTTGATTCTGGGGGCAACTGAAGAGAAACAAGGAAATAGAGATTAGAAAGAGGGGGGAAAAAGGTAAAGAGTGATTGGCCATTACACTTCAACTTACCTCTTAAGGAGCCACCATTTCTTAACGTCAAGACCATTATTTTTCAAATACTCTTTGTCCTGCTCCCAGTGACATGTTCAGGATTTGGGGGTTCAGCCAGTTCTGTGTTGAAAGAAAAGCAAATTTTAAAAAACCCCAAACAGTTCAATGTCTGTACACTCTAATGTATAATTGGCTTGTTTATGCTCATTCAGATGAGCAGTGATTTGCTGCTTTATTAAATTTAGTGAAGACTTGCACTAAAGAAAAATTGAACATCCTGGGAAGTCAAGATTTGTCAAAATGGCTCTTTGTCCAATTAACATGTGATATAGTTCTATCAGTGGGATAATTATGTATATATTGTCTTCTATCTTTATGTATATGTGTGTGTATATAAAACCCACAAGGACATACAGAAAAAAAACACATTTAATTAAAGTGGTTAAATGAAAAATACCTCAAAATTAAGTTAGTGAACATTTTCTTCTTATCTGTGTTCTTTCCCTGATATGTTCATTGCATTTCACAATATTTAGTATCATTTTTGGCTGGAGATCATTTGATTTGCCTGATTAGAGCACAGGACATGGTAGATGGGGTTTTGAGATAAGGGT